>JAVYIG010001172.1:0-374812 GCA_035222895.1 Strongylocentrotus droebachiensis | reverse complement strand
TGATCACACCGTGCTAGAGATGATATGAATTGAAAGCCGGAAGAACACTTGAAATCATCGCCGGCCATCATGTCACTAGCTGTACCTTTTTGGTCGATGGAAACAAATCAAATGAAGAGAAAAGGGGTCAATTAAAGAAAATCGTAATATCATACAGAAATCAGAGAAGCAGATTTGTGTAAGTTTGAATGAAATCGATACATACAATGAGGCAGGCGCGTACACAGGGGCGGTTTTGGGGGCTGAACCCCCCTTTAACTTTTGTTTGTGTCTGTTTTGGAGAACCCCCCCCCCCTTCAAGTGATAAAACAAATGGTAATGGGTGACCCAAAAGCTGACCTTACCCCCCCCCCCCCCAACGAAACGAAATATCGATCGGCCAAATTTTCAGATTTTGGGACACACACATGCACACACACAAACAAATGTGCTCTTACCCCCCCCCCCCCCCCCCGCTTATTCAGCGGCTGGCTGAGTCGTTGCGGAATTTTTGGGACGGCTTTAGGTCCTCTCCGAGGGACTGGAATGAGAATCAATGCCTTACCAAACTAGCACATCGATTTGGTTTCGTACGAGACCGCTGCTCTACCACTGAGCCATCGCGCCTATGAAAGTAAACACTTATTCACTTCTAGTGGTTTTTGTTCTTATTATTTTAATTATACCAAGCAAAGAAAATTATACTTGTTAAACTTCACTGTATACCATACCATACCATTGGCATCGCATGATCTGAACTCCATGGCGAAGCCTCGATATTGCTCAATGTCATCACTGCATAAGTGAACATTCACCTCTCCCGGTGGAAGGACTAGTGACGTCACATTGCCACTTTTCATCTCGAAGCTTGTAGAGGCTCCGTTCACGGCTTGGTGGGTGAAGAAGAGTGTATCCCAAGGATGTTCGATGTCGAAATCATTCACGCGTACGAAGACCTGTCGATTCATCAAAGGGGTAAACTGAACGTGATCGCAAAGACTTTCGAGAATCGATTCAAGAGCTATTTTAACAACCTATTGTAAAGCTTACAGGAATCATTTTACGATTACATAATACGCCATCGGTATGTTCGCACATTTAGAAGATGATGCACACATACTTCAGATTGATTTTTGAAAGTTTTGCGACCGTGTTATAAACATTGCCTTCTAGTGAAGCTGACAATTTCTAACATCCCCACAACAAATTGTTTACCTTTTACAGTGGATTCAACAACTAGTTCAGCATTACTTTGCGAAATTAATACCATCCACCATTTAAAAAAGCTATTTCTAAAATTAGTGGTTCACTCTATTTATTTCAAATAATTCATATATTTTGGGCTGTTTATTAACGTTTTATTGCTAGAACTAAACTACAATTATGTGCATAAAGGGAACATATGGGTTGAGGGGAGGCGAGGGGGGGGGGGGGGGAGGGGGGGGGGGGTGAAGGGGGAAGGGGGAAGGGGCAATTTCCGAAATCGAAATTTTAAAATGTCGCCCCTACAAGACAATCCTTGATCTGCCCCTCTATTTCAAATTAGAGAATATCATTCAGGACCCCCCACCCCCCATTTTTGTATGAATATATTTGATAATGTTGAAAAAGTATGTATACTTCCGGTTTGCAAATTTTTAATTTGAGAACCAGTCCCTTTCTTTCCGATAAATTTGGTCCAAGATTATATCAAGATTGTCTCGCGACGCTCTTGCAAATGTGTCGTTGATATTTCATCATATGGGCCCGGGAAATATGCCACTGGAACAGGTTTTTTAAATTGCATATAATATCTATGAAATTTCGAAGAATTAAATTGACTTACTAATTCCCCATCCGGGATCTCAACGAGCCATTCTTTATTTGTGTTGTAGGGGTAGCTGTCAGGGTAATCAGGTGACGTCAGAGTGGTCAAGTAATGTCCATCTTCAAAGGTCAAGCATGCTTGCTGACCCATCACCCCTATGACGAAATGATAATATTAAAACGCATCGCAAAGACTTTCAAGAGATCAGCTTTAGGCTGATTGATCTATACCACAATTGCATTACGTTAAGGAATCATGTTTGGATTACGTAGTGTGTCATTTTACAGTTCGCACAGTTTAAAGGATCATCTAAGAGCTTGGCTTTTGAAATTACCAAAGATTGATTTTTCAAAAGTTTTTGTAATCTTGATATCAACAATAATAGTAATCAAGAAATCAAATTAGAAAACTGATGATGCGCTCAGGCGTTTAAAGGTTGTTTATGTTCACGAGCAATTCATATTGATATTCAAATACACTATAGGTGGGAAAATATTCCAAAACAAACATCAAATACAAGGAACAATATCTCCATTGCAACCATATTATCAGAAACCCAAAGACTCTCTAATCATGGGCGTGTGTAGGAGTTTTTTTTAGGCAAAATGAGTAATAAGCGAAATAAACCCAGGAATCCTTGGATAACGAAAGGTTTATTGAAATCAATACAAACACGCAATCGCCTCTACAAATTACATTTACACAATCCAACTGACACTAACCTAAACACATATAAAATGTATCATCGAAACAAATTAACAAAACTTATCCGTACATCCCGTAGATGGCATTTTTCTAATAAAATAAAAAAGGCCAGTTCAAACACAAATGCAACTTGGAAAATTATCAAAGAGGTCATGGGAAAAAAAACGAATCCCCCACCCACGGATAATATCACATTAAATGGCACTAAAATACATGATCCTAGTCTTCATGCAAATTCATTTAACTCATTTTTTACGAATATCGGCCCTGAACTCGCCAGCAAAATTAAAAGAAGTCACGCTCACTTTAAAGACTATCTTTCCAATCAAAACCAAGAGTCTCTCTTTTTAAATCCGACAAATCCTAGCGAAATTATTAACATTACCCAATCTCTTAACAACTAAAAATCGCACGGTTTTGATAAAATAAGTATGTCTCTCCTAAAAGAAATAATGTATCCACTTGCAAAGCCTTTAACTCACATATTTAATCACTCGTTATCGCAAGGTGTTTTCCCTGATCTATTAAAACTAGCTAAAGTCAACCCCATTCTCAAAAAAGATGATCCTCACGAAATTAGTAACTATCGTCCAATTTCCCTACTTCCAAGTATATCCAAAGTCTTAGAAAAGATCGTTCATAATAGGCTACACAAATTTATCACTAAACACAAAATACTCAATTCAAATCAATATGGCTTCAGAAAAAATTACTCAACTGACTTAGCATTAATTCAAATTTATGACAAAATTACAAGTGCCATAGCTAACAAAGAGCATGTTATTAGGTATATTCTGTGACTTGAGTAAAGCATTTGATACGCTCAATCACGCTATTTTACTCTCCAAACTCAGTCATTATGGAATTCGGGGTCAGCCACTCTTATGGTTTAAAGATTATTTAACAAACAGAAGACAATATGTTACATTTAATAGTTATGATTCTGATCCTCTTTTAATTCAATGCGGTGTTCCTCAAGGCTCCATCTTAGGTCCACTGTTATTTCTTCTTCATGTAAATGATATTATCAATACATCCCCCCTTCTTTCTTTTATCTTATTTGCCGATGATACAAATATCTTTTATTCCCATAAAGACCTTAATTCGTTAAACAATACTTTGAATTTTGAAATTAACAAAGTATCAGATTGGTTTAAATCCAATAAACTTTCACTTAATACAAAAAAGACTCATTTCATGTATTTTAAACATCATTCTCATAATACAGAAACACCTATCTTATATATTAAAATCGATGGTATGCTACTAGAGAAGAAAACAATGTGCATTTCCAAAAGTATTGGAATAATCTCCAAGTTAAAGTTTCTTCTACCCATGCAACCTTATCCCTACTATATAATTCGCTAGTTCTCCCGTATATAACATATTGTAATAGTGTATTGGCAAATTGTGGTTCGACAAAAATTAATTCTATTTTCAAACTGCAAAAGAAAGCCATACGTATTTGTACAGGTTCGCATTTCTTAGCTCACACTGATCCTTTATTCTATAAACTTAAAACACTAAAAATTTTCGATCTGAACACTACTCAAGTAGCAGTTATTATGTTTAAGTACATTAATAATCTGCTTCCACCATCCTTTGATAACATGTTTAGGTTTAATAATTCCGTTCATTCATACTCTACTCGCATATCTGGAAACTTCCATCTTACAAACCCCAAATTATCAATAACACACAAATCTGTTAGACATTCTGGCCCGGACATTTGGAAAGATTTACCCGACAACATAAAGTCTTGTTCAACCATCTACTCCTTAAAAGCTACACTTAAACGACAAATAATACAATCATATGCTCCCCTCTCTTTAAATTAGTATAACAAAACCGTGACTTATTTATTCTTTATCATGCAACTGCTCACTGCACCTGCACTTGCACCGCACCCTCTTGATCACTCAGTTTTTCGAAGAGAGTTATATCGCCAATTCTTTTTACGAGGTCGCCATCCATCTCCAGCCTAACCGCTCACGATGGTGGTCTCCTGTGTTCCAAATTACCTCCCTAATTTATTGAAAATATTTCATATTTCTTATGTTATTGTATGCTTCGTACATGTTTATCGAATGATATAATTGTACATGATTTTTCATTTAATTACTTTTGTAAACATTGTATTCATTGTATTTGTTATTGTTCGAAATTTTGTACTTTGACTTTGAATTTGTATATTTCTGATCGCAGAAATAAAATCAATCAAACAAAACAAAATCAAACAAGAAGGGGGGGGGGGGGCTAAAATAAAACGAGGTCCGAGTAGAGCGGGATATGGAAATAGAACGAGTGCAGCATCTAACGGCGAAGGGAAGCTATCAGGTTTTCAGCATTTTAAAGACCCGAAAACGCCCCTCTTCGAATATTCTTACTTCCCCTTTTCAGACAAGTTTTCCTTAAAAATTAGGTGATATATTTTCGCTATCATGGACTTTTAGGTATCTAGGCCAATGTGCCGCACAGGTTTTCAAAAGTAGGAAGTTTGGACGCTTTTCTTAAACGACACAGCCCATTATATCTGGGAGGACATAGCATCTCACAATTTTTCTTTTTCTTAAATCGTCGGTCTCTAAGGAACATTCATCTTTTAAATTTTCTTTTCCTTCTATCTTCTTTATAGGTAGGACAAGCCATAATGTTTGCCCTACCTAGCAACAATTAATTAATCTCTTATTATAAGAAATACATAAATACATGAGTAAATATCACAAAAGGACAGTATATTGCAACAGAAAGCAAAGATAACAAAAACTATACCACCTCAGCACGGTACCTCTCGCATACACCTCTTGCATCTAAAATCCTTTTCCCCCCTTCTTGCTTCCATTGTGAGCTTTGCAATTTATAAGCGTATAGTGGCTGCAACATTTTATTTTTGGATTCTATAAACTGAACAGAAAACAGTTTTAAATAATGAATACCATGATTTGTCAGTATCGAATTGGTTAAACATCATTCTATCTCAAAATATCTTTTACTTGTATAAGCTAAGATATGATTTCAATGCATTTGCTAAAATGATCTGGGTTATGAAAATCCATCCCGATGGGACTTTTAGACATATTTTTCCTTGTGTACAAAGGTTTAATAGAGGGCCATTATGATTTGACTTGAAGACAATGGTTGCCAGATTACGAACCAATTAGTTCATTCAAGATCCAACTAAATCACCTTCCTGCCTGAATATGAGGTATTATCCAAATAATTATTAAGTCGCGGGGGCTCAAATAATGGTAATTAATCATTCTAGGAAGGGGGTTGAAGCCCCCTTACCCCTCCCCCATCTCATCCAGCCTCGTATTAGCCTATGCCTCTGATTGAAACTATTCACATACTGGCCACCTAAAATACCAAATTTAACCATAGTCGTACGAGGCGGGGGGGGGAGGGCTGCAGCATTAAAACGCCCCCTCCCCCGCCCCCGAGGATTCTAAAGTTCTGATATCCGGGTAACCATCGTCTCATATTCAGGCACAGAGGTTCCTGAATATCCTCATATTCGGGCAGCAAGGAACCCGACTACATAATCTTTTTTAAAGTGTATTTGATAACGAAATGAAAGCTTAAAAATAATAAAACACGTCTTTTAAAGTGCTTATTTTCTCTATTTATACAAATATTCTTATTTTTTTTTCTCTCGGTTTGTTGGGTCTCAAAATTTAGAAACAGGATGCGATTGTAAGACATGCGTTACTGATGACGGAGGGGAGGGGGGGGGGCAGTCCCCCCAAACTAAATGCCCGAATATCCTCAAATCTGACAGGGAGGTGGCCGATTATTTAATCCTTATAATTACTAAATACAGTAATGAGGATTTGGCTTTTTTTTTCTTCCCGAGTATAGGGTCTTTGCTATTGCTCCGCTGGCCCGCAAGATTTAGAGAGGGGTTGAATTTAGGCCACGGGGTGCCCGATCGCATATCGTCATACGGGCAGCTATAGGGGTCTGAATATATCGTAATTATACTTTCTAGTGTTTGTTGATGACGAAACAAAACATTTTTTTGCTCACTCAGTTCCCTCGCTCGCAAGATTGTTTAAGCAGTACGGTTGACATTCTGGTAAGAGGCGATAGCCCCTCGCGAGAAAAAAAGGTGAAAACAAGAGAACAAAAATAATCTGCAAAAGCAAATTTAGACATGTACTTACCATTTCGTAAAATTATCCCGATGAATACAAGAAATATACTCATTTTACCTTTCATTGGTTCAGTTACTTGCATACAACAAACCACGATGAAATTGCTACCTCCCCAGCATACATGGGCACAGCCACTGAATAGTGACCGTACCTGCGAGAGCCAACCATTTAAAGGCATCGGCAGCCAATCAAAAACACTTATTTTTTGTGACGCACACTTCTTCAAGCTCACCATTTTTTCTCCTTCAAATTTCTTTCCGATCTTGTAACGCATTAAAAAGGGTTTTACTATAACCCGCTTATTCTTATCAAAATCCCCTTTATTTATCCAAGGTGATTATGATTAAAATTACAATTTAAAGTGCTTAGAAACGTATATAGTATATTGAGCGCTATACAAAATATATGATTACTATTCAGGGGTTTAATATTTTATTGTTCACGTCGGTTTATTGAAATAAAATCCTTTGTAAAAGCAATATAAAGGCTGATACAAACAAAGATTACTTGGTTGCATTGTTCAATATTTTTTTTAATCGAACACATGCACCAAAATTGACGAGGACAAAAAAATGAGGTTAGAAATAAAGGAAACGTTGTTTGACATATTGCACTTCAAATTAACAATAAACTGAGTAGAGACAAATTTCCAAGTATAAAGTAAAGAAAGAAAATGATAAATGAAAAGAAACAAACTGGGAAAGACTACACAGAGAAGAGAGAGAGGAAGAGGAGGGGTCTGTTGAGAAAATATAAAATATAGGAGTACAATTATTAATCATCCTATATACCTTTTCGCCTGGTATTCATGATATCGGACATCAAAGTAAATCCTTATAAAATAACCATGGTAACCATGGTTTGTTGTCGAATTATCATCCACCATGGTATCAAACGAAGATAAACATCGGCTCATTAAAAAATGAATTTATTTTCGTTGTTTGATACCATGGTTACCATGGTTACCATGGTTGATGGTAGTTTGGACAAAAAAAAAAAACTTGGATTTTATTATTATTATTATTATTATTTATTTGACCAATCAGAAACATACAATGAGTATAACAATCACATAATACATAGAAAACAGCTTTAGAAAATTGGAGAGGAAAGAGAGAGAGAGAAGGATACAATCTGCTGGTCAGTGATGACAAAAGCAATTGAAATTGCTATTACTCGAAAGCATGTTACACCCCACAGTCTGCATCCTGGAAAATTAAGAGTAAAGAACAGAATAAGAATTCACAATATGAGATAAGAAATATATAGCAGGATAAAAATAATTGGAACAATTACCATTATATCCTTGATTGCTTTCATTACATTATTTTGTCATTACAATGGCTTTACGTTCATCACATAAAACTAAACACTTTCAAATCATTAACATGGTGCTTACATTAGAAACATTTGATATGATTATTATTGGGAAGGAAAGTTCCATAATAATATAAAATGCTTAACAATAATTTCTAGCTTTCAAAATGAAATGAATAAAATTGTAATCTGAAACCTAATATGTACGGAACGGAACGAAGAAATGAGCTTGCAATATTGATGATATTATTTCCAAGTTACAAAATAAACATAAATTAGTCAGTTGTGATCTAAGGGATTTAAGAAGGGGAAATACAAGTAAGATAAAAGGAATAAAGAGAAAGTGAAGGCGAACAATCCAAGACGAGTTTTTGTTCTGGGAATTCCTCATCGCAAGAAAATACATGTAGTTATACCGTGGGCTGAGAAGCACGCATGTTGTGACTAAACCTAATTATTCCTGTCACGATAAAAATACTTTCATACGCTCTGAATAAAGAAATATTATAGATTATACAAATCCGTCAAACGCTATCATATTGTGGGAGAACATAATTTTGGGATAATGAAAAATGCATGACGATGATGTTTTTTTCTTCAATGAAGTAATTCCTTATATAATTAGGTTTGCGTGATATTTTATGAATTCCCTACCCACACAGGTGGATTGATGAATATTGTTGAGGATTAAAGGATCTCCTGAAAGACATATTTTACAAATTCTAAATATATATTATTATAAGCTCAACTATATATGCCTCTCAGTTAAAAGTTAAACAGGTCAGTCAGCTTAACACACATCATCAGTCGGAATCTTTCAAAGAAACTTCAATGGAATTCAACAAAATAATGTGAAGATCACTTCTAAAATGTTCCTCTCTATTATACTCGTTAAAATGGAAATGATTTTTGTAATGTTTTTTTTAGCTGTTGATGTTCATTATTTATACGGTGTTAACCTTTCAAGCATGAAAAGGTTTTTCGATATTCTTTAACCATTCGAATGCAATTATTCATAGAATCACCTTATACAATATTATTCATTGCATAAAATGTTTCAGAACTTGTTCGGGGACCGAGAAAAGAAAGAAAATAATGATAAAGAGATGTGAGAAAACATTGACTGATGTATGGCCAAGGTCAGTCTTGAAAAAGAAAGTTGTTAGGATATATAATTTTTAAAACAGGGACAGGGGATAGTGATTTTCTTAACTTGATTTCCTTTCATCAGAAAGACCGAACATACACTGTCGCCCAAATAGGTGGAATATTTTTGTTTTACCCCAATTTATGGAATTATTTTGAAAATAATTTAAAAATAATAGATCTAGTTAAAAGTATACATTCTCAGATTTCATTGAATAATAATTTGCAAACGTGTGTTTTGCGTGACTGCTAAAGCATGTGTACGCTTCTATGCTTATCAAATAGGGGACCTTCGCCCTTAAGTCATAAATGACAGTTATGAGGATTAATGCCCACAAAAGGGCACTAATATAGCACATCGACACGGTTTTGATCCTGGGGCCTCACAGTTACGAGGCCATTGCTTTGTCACTGAACCATGACTGTACGCAGCGGGGGCTAGGGTAGGGGGCAGTTTCCATAAATAAAAAAAACATACAGAAAATGCAATAATTTTTCAATAATTTATTGCATTTTACCCCGGTTCACAACATAAAAAAAATCCTCTGTGTGCCCATGCCTTGAGCCATAATGCATGGCCATCCAGAGGATTTGTTTGTGCAGGACTAGACCCATGGAGAATTAGATATCCCGTTAAAAAATATACACGTGTCGCCATCCATACCCTTTTAAACAAAGTATAATATACTTTTTTTTTTTACATCATCAGAACTGTTATCATTAGTTCAATAATCTGATATTTTACCATCACTCATGAGTTCGTCTTGGGTTCAGGGTTCAATAATTCCCTTCTAAAAGATGACAATTTTGTGTCGAAAATTATAAAAACTATAAAAGATACAATTACATATTATGCAGAAGATTAAGGTAGAGTTGGTTGAAACGAAAACATAGTTGGAAATTGTGAATTTTCTATAATGACCAATTATTTTGTGAAACTCTGATAATTGTGGGGTGAATCTATAGCTTATGGCTCGTTCATCAAGAAAAAAAAAATTAATTCGGGAAAAGGAAATGGAAAGATTATATCGAAGTACAGGAACAAAGGCTATAGTGACATCGAATGATAAAACCGTATTACTAAATAACGAAAAGACCCGAATTAAGAAACCTATCGCTTAAAAGTAAATGATGTGATTATCATGAGATCTAGAATAAATTGGATGGAGCTAGGAGATAGGTCATCGAAATATTTGTTAAACTTAGAAAAAACAGAATTAAGTAAATAACGACAAAGTACGACAATTGTCAACAGAAAATGGAAATGTTATTAGTGGACAAGATCTTTATCTTTATCGAAATCTTTAAATTTTATTCAAACCTGTATAAGACGAAAGACACAGTTTCTAACTCCAGAATTGTCAAAATTATTAGAGGTAATTTGAGTAAAATTGAGGTTTATTTGATGCTAAAAAGTATAAAAACTAATAAATCCCCTGGGCAAGATGGCTTCACCGTTGAATTCTTTCATTTCTTTGGGCAATATCTTAAACATTCATGATCAGATCTTTGAACTTCGCTTCTTTTACAGGAGGATTGTCGCAGTCACAAAAATTAAGAATAATCACATTAATTCCTAAAGGAAACAAGCCTCGGGATTTATTACAAAATTGGCGTCCTTTTTCATCAAAATAGCATCTGCATGGGTACATATCAAATCGATTAATGTATTGCCCCCACTTGATAAAAGAGAATCAAAAAGGATTTTTGAAAGGCCGTTTTATTAGGGAAAATGTTCGTTTACTTTACGATACACTACTAAACACCGAACTTAATGATATACCAGGCATGTAGTTGAACTTGATAATTGATTTTGAAAAGGCCTTCGATTGTGTATCCCACAAGTTTCTATTCCATGTCCTTGACTTTTTTCATTTTGGGCCATCACTGAAAAAATTGACTCATCTATTTTTTTATGAAAATGCATCTTCTTGTGTCACAATAAATATTTTTACACAGAGAGATTTACTATTGGACGAGGATGACGTCGATGAGACCCGTTATCGCCCTACCCTTTTTGTAATTGTTAGCGAAATATTAAGAATTTTGATTAGATATTCAAATTAAATATACAATTGGCTTGCATCTATAGTAAACTACTAAAATACGCAGATGGCACCTTTTTGGACACTTAACGGCAAAAAAGAAGATTTACAGAGTGCACTGAAAATATTGGGTGGTTTTGAAGAAATGTCAAAACCTTAAGATCAATATTACAAAAACTCATGTGATATGGATTGGGGAAAATAGAGCCTGCACAAAACAGCTACTGCCAGAGCAAAAGCTAAATTGGGTATCAGAAGGTTACTCGAGATACTTATATGAATAGATTGTTCGGTTAACTTTGATAGTAGAGATGGTCAATCATAATTATACTGAAAAAAAAACAAATAATTTCGATGACAAACTCGCGAATTTGGACGGAAATCCTATATTCAAATTACTAATTTTTTTCATTAATTTGTCGCTTTTATCTGCCACAAAGTTTTCGGTCGTGATGATTATTATCTTTGTTTAGCGATAATATATGGGAATTGTTTCTTTATTTATTTGTATATAATCTATGGATATACTGTATATGATGGAATTTGTTTTGAACATATAAAGAACCTTGTATAAGGGGACAAAATGTAATGGATTGGCGATTGAGATCAAAGGGAATACGAAATTCCGAGTTGACCGACCTCGACACCAGAGAATGTGATTTAAAGCCTGTCTGCACTCCTTTTGCCAGAAGGGATTATACCTCCCTGCATGGTCACTGACAGGTGGTTATCTCATCAAATCAGCTCTCACTAAACATAAGAAAAGGGGATCATGGGGGACCAACGGGTACCGCTTAGGCATTGTTTGCTATATATAGGGCGCAAGTATAGCTACAAGTAGTGCAGTCCCGCTTAAATTTTGCATGCTATGGATACACTTTAGATATTTTTGTAAAAGCGATGTTGTTCTAAAATTTCAGGGGATAAGCCGACATTTATTATTAGCTTTGAAATATAAATTACTTCTCTCCTGTATGCATCCAGTGGTCTGGCTACGGGGGTGGCACGTGCCTCTACCCCCCCCCCCTGAATTAAATAGCGGGAAAAAAAAGAGCAAATGAAAGAAGAGAGAGTTAAGCAGAGGTAGGAAGAGAGAGAGAGAGAGAGAGAGAGAGAGAGAGAGAGAGAGAAGGAGACTCTGAGAGAGATCAAAGGAGAGGGGTGAATGAAAATATGAAAAAGAAGATGAATTAACGAGGGTATCAATAATTTTGGCGAGGTGGGAGAAATGGTTTGTTTTTATCCCTCCTTTCATTTCTCCCTCCCACCCTCTCTCACTTTCTTTCTCTCTCTCACTTCCACTTTCTATAACCCATTCTTAAAATAGAATGATCTTGCCAGCTATCTCTCCTTTCTTTTATTTTTTCTTCACATTTTTGTTTCCATTTCGCTCTGAAAGACAGAATAATCCAGTTTTCCATCTCTCCTTTTCTCTTGTTTTATCATTCAATGAACAAAAAAAATAATTATATTTCCACTTTTACTGTCTTTATCTCTCTCTACGATTTACTCTTTGTTTGAAAATATTTCCCCCTTATTTTAAATCACAAACTCATTTTCTGAAAATACAATGCATGCAAATCCCATTGAACGTCAAAACACTATTGTAAAACAAGAAACTCTCGCTCATGATATTTTCATGTGGTCAAAATTCAAGGTTTGTTGTCACAATACAATTGAATTATCATGCAAAACAAAAATGCAAGTTGCATGAGTTTGTGAAGCAAAAACTGTTAATTGATTTATCTGGTTTTTTAATAATGTGCCACCGCAAACATTACATTCCGCACAGAATCACATACAAGAATGCAATCAGTTTTTACTGCACGTAGCATATGTTTATTTTTTTTCTCATTTTGTTATTCAGATACATTGTTTGCCACAAAGAGTCACACATTTTGAAAAGAAGCCATTACACAATATCAATACAGATATTCTCTTAAAATTGTGCTGATCATAGACTTGTACATGTTTTTATGAAGTATTATCCATTACACATACAATAGGTTAAGAAGTATATTACATCAAAATATGTGTTTACATACAAGTTTTTTAGAGTCACAAGTACTGTACTAAACAACGATACCGAAACATAAATATATACACAAGTTTTTCACATCCTGTACCTGTACAGCGGATCAATATTAAAGCAGACGAGGGCCATTTAGGTCACAAATATGTCCCAAAGCTATGACCGTATATACTTGATGAGATGTTTGTAGAATTGTCTTTGGTGTCTAATAATAAAGGGGGGGGGGGGGGGGGGGGGTTTCCTTCTTCTTCTTCTTCTTCCAGTTAAGTGCTGCTTCAAGGTGATGAAGATAATCACCTGCAGTACAGAGCTGTAGAGAGGAATCGCTGAATCTGAATGAATCTAATACTACCTTGATCTGACTGAACTTTATCCTAATGGGTTTCTTTCATGAGCAGTCCTTTTCATTTCATACATGTTTCACCGATTCCGATGCTTATGCAGCAAATCATGACCCAAATTGAATGACTAAATCAATGTATTTCACACCGCACACTGCACCGTCTACATATGCATGTAAGTCATCCAGCACCTGTTGAATTATTTTCTGAGATGCTTTTAGCATCCCTGAAAAGTTTCCATAGCTACATGTACTGTATTTGACTGGTTAATATAATGATTCTTCATTATTGTTCTGCTATACTGCTGTCTGTATTTTAAAATACCTTGCTAAAATTAAGTTTTATACCCATCTTGCAATTAAATCCACTATCATAAACAATTTGAAATTAAATAAACCTGCAGTTTACTCACATTTACCAAAATTGTAATATACCCAAACTGGAATTCTAATTTGTCCCCAATTAGCTGTACTGACACAATAGCTGATCATGGGTACATTTTCTGATTCCTGAATTGAGTTACAATAATAGCCATCAAAAAGGGAAGTCTAAATTTGTTCCTGCATTCAATCTTTGCGAATGATACATGTAGACAAAGAGTCTATAACATTTCATTTCGTCTGGCATCAATTATTATGTACAGTATACCCATAGTTTTAAGAACATAAGCTTGACAAAGGCCCGTAGAAAATCGACAAGCTTCGTTTGTTGTCACCATGAGGAATCAAGGCCCTCAGGATTTTATGAAGATAGTTCTTGGCGTAAAACCAGAAATTCTACGAAAGGAACTGGTCATGATGCACAATTCATAGCATCATCCCATGCCACTACATGTATATCTTCATTGGTTGCAACAAAACAAAACAAATATACCATTCAAAACCAAGAACAATGAGCACAAACATAATGTAGAACTTGAACATACTGAGAAATGAACGTTAAGGGGCAAAGCATGACATAAAGTTCCTTCCAAAACTGCCACAGGAGTGGATTGAATTCAACTCATGTTCCAAATCTTAGGCAAGCTATCAAGAGATGGGGGAAAACAACTTTGGGATGAAAAACAAATATTGATGCTCAGAAAATGAGATTTTTTTTTTCATACATTGTATGAGCGATTTGTTTTCATTATCATCCAAACACAAAATGTCCGTCATAAGCCATTTTGGCCAATGACATTTGAAAAAGTTCAAGCTACTTTCTTTCTTGCAAACTCCATTTCTGTCAAAGTCTAAACAGACTTTTTACTTGAATCAGACTCCTTTGTAGTTGCAAAGTACATGTAGCACATATCTGAGTTGTTCAGTGTTTCAATACTGGGTATAGTCTAGGCTAATAATTATAGCTGTCATTAAAGAAAGAAAGGTGTACATTTAGCTTGAAATAATTAATTACAGAAAATAGAACTTGACAGAAATGATCTATACATTTTTTAGTCTCATGGTTTATAATCACACTGAGTGATTTGACTTGCATATCAGTTAATCCCTTAAGCAATGGCTACAAGAAAAATTATCAAAATATATATACTGAAGTTGACAATTTTTTTCTTCAAGAACAAATTGATAGTATAAAAATAAGCCAAGAATTAGTTACATGGTCATCTTTTCTCATCTCATCGTGTTCTTTACACACAAAAAACACAGAAATATATTACTTTTAATAAGCTTACAATATGATACTGAAATATATTACAAGATAGAGTAGACGACTGGTGATATAATAAATATTATTCAAGTGTAGATAGTACAAAGGTATTCAATTTCTTGTCAATTTATCACAACTACATTAATCTTTGTTCATGATATCACATAATTGACTATATGATTTAACTTATCATTCAAAAGTAATGAAAAATAATGTATTTCTCGAGTGCATCATGCTCATTAGAAGCATAATAATTTACAAAGACTTCAAATGATAGCATCTACCCAAAAATATTGCACAAATGTGATAATAAAGTCTTTAATTACACACATAGAATATTCCAATACTTCCGTCAGCACAAATTGAAATGTTTAATACAGGGTAAAGTCACATAGCCAACATGTAGTAATAACAATTTTTGTTTAAATGTTGATATTCGTGGCTTTAATAAGCAAAGAAAATGGAATGTATGTTTCAATACAGAGCTGTGCAACACAGATGTTAAAAAAATAGCTTGTGCATAAATATGATATTGGAGAAACGACATCTTTACTATGTGATGTGCCCATCCATAGCAAAGAATGTGATCATATATCACAGGGAATGGTATACCAAACACTCCCTTCATGATTTAACGAAAGGAACGAAAAATAGAAAGATGAAAAGGGACAGAAGTGGAGAAAGAATGGAAAGAGAGAAACTTGAAGAAGAAAAATGCATCTATACTCAAGTCCATCAGAGTTTAGCTGTTATATGTGACACATAATGACACTAACATGTGCACAACATGAAGAGTATGAGCATCATTTACATACAAAGGTAGTTATCCAAAAAAAAAATTCCTATTCCTTCACGAAACATGGATACTTCTCTTTGAGCTAACTGCATATCATACAGGTATAGGAAAGTTTTGCACAGACTTGTGAACATTTAATACACATGTACATGAACAAAATATAGTATTATCCCGATTCATCCATTAAAAAATATGAACAGAAAAAAAAGATGAAAAAAATGCCAACATTCTTTAGTCATACTTCATAACAAAAGGAAACTTTCCAAATACAATCTCCATTGAATTTGTGGCAGTGGCTCTCCTACATGAAATAAATCCTTTGGATTCCAAAGTTTATAATTCTCTCACTGCAAGTCAAAAACTTTTCAAACTTTGAAAATATTTCTTCATCAAATCAAAGAAAATATTGCATACAACTGTCCTTGCAATGGTCATGTACATATATTTATTACACACAAATACAACAATTATAAATACGTCAACAGAATAATGTTTTGAAGAAAAGTATGAAAAATAATACAATGTGCCACATGAATGTTGATACTTTTTAAGACTACTAAACAAAGGTACAAAATACATGCACATACTTTGAATTCATGCAGATACGTATCATTACATGCACATCATAAACAGATTAACTTTACACACAGTAGTAGGTCTTTGCTTTGTACATCTCATGAATATTTACAACCAATAAGTACCAGCAAAATACAGGCTGCCTTAAATATTTACAGACCTACCCACATGGACAGTGCACCAATCCAATGAATATTCATGAATTATAACGATGAATTATGAATTATGAGTTATGACAATAGATATTTAAAATGACCATCATGCTTTACATTGAAAGAAAAGATATGTATGCATAATTAAGTAAGCGACTGCCACTGTGTTTTTCTTTCTTCCAGATTGCTTCTCTGATCCCTTGTCTAGCAAGATACAAGCGATTCAAATGGAATGTTCGGTGAAAGAAAAATAGAATAATTCAAGAACCGCACAGGTTAATTTCAAACATTTGAAAATATCATTCATAAATGCAACTTATTGTCAATTCAGTCTGCTTTTGGTTTATATTAGCACACATAGCATTGCTATAAAGAAACTGTCCAGAAAAAATTAGACAAAGAACTTTTATCTTATTTTTTTACCATGCTTGAAGAATGTCTTGACATTCAAAGGAAAAAAAATAATACCGGTAATAATCTTTTATGCTAATTTTTAATTATTTTATGATAACTTTAGAAGGAGGTACATAGTTTAACTATCATGCTTTAAGATGAACTTAAAAAAATCAACTGAGGCAAGAAGGAGTCATAATTGAGTTAGATAATAGCAGCATGGTCATATTACACTGAGGTACAACTGACATTTTGGCAAGTGTTTTTTTTTCTTCACAAGGCATGTCCAATATAATTTTGTTCAAATTTCAAGTTTTTGCATCGTAAAAAAGAAACACAAATGATTATAAGTGAGAAGACTGAACCAAATTCATGAGGATGTTGATAACCTTTCATAGGGAATATAACTCTTATAGGTTTACCTTTTACAACTATATTTGAAGAATATACTTAAATCAAGATGAAATGAAGTCACTTTGAAATCATACAATTCTATATGGTGCCTTTCACTACCACTCAAGATGTGTAATACTAGTCACGCTTACATAAACAATTATAAAGAAAACATCTCAAAATGAGTACCTTACTAAATTATGAAAGCATGTAATAAAAAAATTATTTGTTAGAAGCTTCTAATGCAATAATGATCAAGGGATGGCATTTTTACAGTCAAAAGCCAATACTGAAAAGTACTTGAAACCCGTAGTTTACTTGTAAATGAAAGATTACAAATTGTTTATATTCTGTTACTGTGAAAAGCTTGGGAAAGTCACTTTCCTCCTATTAGGTGATGTAATAAAAAGGTTATTAAAGGGAAAAACAAACTGGTGACAGGCAATGACTAAACAAGCCAGAATATAGAAGATTATTTTCCTCAAAATCTTTGATGCTTCTAAAGGAGAAAACTGTCCGGGAAATGAAAATCAATGAAAGAAAGCTCAGTAATGGGCAGGTTAAAATGAGGATTTTACTTTTTTTTTCAAAGCACACTTCTATGTCCAATGGAGTTCATAATATTAAATTGATCTGTAAATGTGTAATGAAAGAAATATCTTTGAATAGAAATCTCAGATATATATCGATCTCAAATATGAATCCATCCTTTGACAAAGTCTGATTGCACAGAACAAAAACATCTCTTTATATCACTCTCAATTTCACGTGCCGTTTGCCGACTCGTCCCGGATGGTGCTACACGATGCGGCAGACGCCTGATCTCTTGTTGCGTTTCATCTTGCCTGTGGAGCCGTTGCTTGAGCTGTTATCAGAGTAACTCTGATGGCGCCCTTTCTGGTTGTTTGCGGCTTTGATGCGGTTGGCGTCGGGGGCGGAGCTTGTCGACTTGCGGCCCACCTGGGACATTTGAAGCGAGGTTTGTTTGTGAAGCAGGGGTGGGTGGGGCTTGATCGGCAGTACAGTCTGGGATTCTGTACACAACAAAGCACACAAAGAAAATAAATTATGACCTGTGTTTCTATATTCACTGGAAATTTTGTTATCTGCATGATCAAATATAATCGGATAAGGATCTTGTTTTGATGATACAAAGCATCAAATATTTTCACCCCAGCTATAGCAGAGTATCAACACAAGGGGGTGTTTTACAAAGATGCTAAGTTGAACTTATCTCTTAAAAATTATGGAAAGCCATTATCATTTTTGAAAATATTTTTTAAAAGGCATAAAATGTTGATTTAAATATTTTCTATTATCAAAGAGATTTCATGTTCTTGATGTGGAAATGTGGAATTCATGAAAAGTCTGAAATACTTTAATTTTTGCTTCTGAAACATTTCATCTTAAGGCTACAAATGGCTCTCCATAATGTTGAAGTCCAATTTAGAGTTAAATCAGACTTAGGATGTCTGTGAAACACCCCCTGTACACCTCATGCCCACTATTGGCAACACAGGCTTTCTTCTTATTCTACTATCGATCGTAACTGACCTTCTTTGACGTCTATGTCGACCTGGCTCTGTGACTTGATATCAGAGGCAGGGCTGTTATGAAGAGAGAGGAGAGGTGTGCTCCCTCCTTCCACCAGCCTGAGGATGATGAAGCTAGCATCAAAGGACATCTGAAGACCAGCGACAGGTTGACGGATGTGGAAGGAGGTGATGATGGTACCCGTCTGGACCATCCATACCCTCACCGTGCCATCCAATGAACCTGGGTAAACCAAGCAAACAACAAACATGATCAAATTTATGCATATTTGCAAGCTTCTCTCTCTCTCTCTCTCTACGTGCCATGTCCTGAGACGTTGGCGACCATGGAGTGCCACAACTCTCTGTCTCATATTCTATGAAGTAATTCATTCTCTCGAAGATTAATTCCACTTTCAGAAATCCCACTCCTTATGCTACTCATCCATAGAATCCTCCCCTCGATTCTTCCAGTCAGTGCAAGATTTTCTAAACCATTCTTTTGTATGACATGACCCAAGAAGCTCAGCTGTCGACACCTTATATTATTCAGAAGCTTTCGTCTTGTTTGCAAGCTTACCTTTGTAAAAAGAAATAAGTTTAATGACAAAAGCATTCTACAGATTCATTGATATCTTTTTTTTCAGGTGTCATGGTATAGTGGTTCATTCACTCTCAAACCAAGGCTTGAGGGTTTGAATCTCAGCCTGGCACTAATATACTTTGGCAAGAGACTAATTCGCATTTGCCACTCTCCAACCCAGTGTATATGGGTATAAAGTGACAATCGCAGACCCCTCAGAAAGATCAGCTTTGCTACTAATAAGGCTTTCGTGGCTAAAACAAAATTGTTGTTGTTATATCATATTCCACTGGAGGCGGTGGCATCCCCAAGTCTGAGAGTGAAAATTCAGATATTGAAACAAAGAGACTTGAGAGATGCTTTGGTTGTGCCTAACTTTGAACATGAAGTAGCCTCATGATATTAGTAACCTGCACTTAATAACTCAACCAGGGGAGTGTTTCACAAAGACTAAGATCGAATTCAAGTTTATGCTGTTTATGCCACTGTTTGCTCTCACCATTTGCTGGCATTGGTCTCTCAAGGGACATAAAAATCATGGTCACAAATCTACTGAATTGACATTTTTTGATAATTTGTTATTGAAGGAAAAAAATATCATCTAAAGATCATAATTGAGAGACCAATGGTGAGAGCAACCAGTGGCATTAATGTCCTGCCTTATTCAAGTCCAACTTAAAGTCGATCTTAGTCTTTGTGAAACACTCCCCAGATGACATCCCCAATTAGACAGACGTTTTCCTTCAATCTACTTACATGATACAGCAATGCTGCCATCGCTTGTCATCTTACAGCCAGTCACAGCAGCCGTATGCCCCGTGAGAGTCTTCTCAATCTCTCCTGTCGACATGTTCCATATGATGAGGGTTGAATCATCGGAGCCTGACATCACATGACGGTTATGATCAGCCGTAGCTACACAGGTTACCCGGTCATCATGCCCTGCTAAGATCTGTTATAGTACAAAGAGAGAGAGAGAGAGAGAGATGATTATACAGTCAAACCTGTCTATAGCGACCACCCAAGGGAAACACAAAAAGTGGACAGGTTCCTTTAGTACACGATTCAATGAGAAACCATTTTCAAGGGAAACAACAAATGTGGCCTTTGTAGACAGGTGGTCACTAAAGCAGGTTTGACTGTATTTTGTTAAACCCCCACTGCACTACTTATAGCTAGAGAGAGAGAGATGATTATACAGTCAAACCTGTCTATAGCGACCACCCAAGGGAAACACAAAAAGTGGACTTTGTAGACAGGTTCCTTTAGTACACGATTCAATGAGAAACCATTTTCAAGGGAAACAACAAATGTGGCCTTTGTAGACAGGTGGTCACTAAAGCAGGTTTGACTGTATTTTGTTAAACCCCCACTGCACTACTTATAGCTACCAGTACTTGTGCCCTCTATACAGCCGACAATGCCTAAGTGGTACCTGTTGATCCCCCATGATGCCCTTTATCTTATGTTAATTGAGAGCTGATTTGATGAGATAACCACCTGCTAGTGACCTCCCAGGGAGGTGCAATCCCGCCTGGCCAAACTAGTGCAAAAGGGCTTTAAATAAAATTTTGAATGAGTTTAATAATTTTTGCAACCGCTTATTGCAAATTCGCCAGCTAGGCAGAACCTATGTCTTCCTAAAGTAAATGACAGATATAGTGGGCCACTAAGAGACGCTTAGTTAATTGGTCCAGATTTCTTAATAGTTATGTTTTTTAAGTTCATGAATGGCTATGTTTCCCAGCTTGCTACTATTTAGACTACCATGTTGATTCCAGACAAGCAAACAATATGCAAAGAACAGCATACTATTTCTTACTACTAGGAAAGGCCAGTTACATGATATTGAACCAAAGCAAAAAATAAACAATTAAAATAAAAAGTAGAATGTTTTTAAAATGGCAATAGCATACCAGCAGCCTTAGGACAGAATCATTTGAATCCAAAGTATGATTTAGATGCTCTCGACACTTGATTTCTTACCTGAGTAAGTTTTCCAGTCTTAGTTTCCCAGATCTTCAGAGACATATCCTCAGAGCCTGTGATTGTGAACTGACTGTCTCTTGTCACAGTCACACATGTGATGATCTACAAAATAAAAAGCACAGGAAAGAAACGTTCAATCTATGTGATACCTGGGGGTTGTTTCACAAAGATTAAAGTTGAACTTATCTCTAATTTGGAGTTAACAATTATGAACAGCCATTAACATCTTTGAAAATATTTTTTACAAGTTATTTTAAAAGGCATAAAATGTTGATTTAAATCATTCATATTTTCTATTATCAACAAGATTTCATGTTCTTGATGTGAAATTCATGAAAATACTTGAATTTTTGTATTTTTAATATATTCTTTTTTAAGGCTACAAATGGCTTTCCATAATGTTTAATTCCAACTTAGAGTTAAGTTTGACTTAGGATCTTTGTGAAACACCCCCCTGATATATAAATCTGTTCCCATTCCTACAGGGTGAAGAAAGCATAACTCCAAGATGACATTAATTTTGTCCAATATCCAACCAACTTCAATCATCTGTATTTATACAGCTACATCATCAACACTGAAATTACATTCTCTCTCTGTCGCTCTCGTTCTCCTCAGCTACCTCCCTCTGTACCTATGTCTCTCCTTCCTTATCTCTTTGAAATCCCATGTGTAGGCCTATTGAAGCAATGTATAATTCTTTGTATTTTTCATTTTGTTTGTACTATATTTCTTTTGTACATTCTATATTTATAATATTATTGTATATATTGTATATTCTAGTTGTAAACTGACCCCTTCAACCTGTGATGCTGGTCAGTTCTTAAATAAAGACCAATAAATAAAAAATAAATAAATCAAATTCAATGATATTGGCATTGTACATGCATGTTTATGAAATGAAGAGTACTATCCTCATCTAGACCATACTCCTTGTACGTCTCTCTTACCTTCCTTTGATTTCATTGCCTAACATTAACCCTCTACACCACAATGTCTCAAAAACTAATGTCATGATGTTTGAAATCACAATATCATCTCTTTCCCATTCATCAATTCCCATGCATGCACCTACAACAAAAGAAGACAAACCAATAGATATATCTGATTATAACTTTCATTTGCTTAAAGAACATTTATTTAAAGGAAATATTATGGAGGGCAAATGTTGAAAAGTATCGTCTCTGGAAAAAAATGTTGGATTATGTTTAAAAAAAAAGAAGGTATAATTAATTTTGTGATATAAGTATAATTAATGTATTTTCCTTTGAAATCAATATAATTATGTGTTCCTTATGGATGAATTATTCAATAAATAAATGATGGAAAAAAAGAAAAGATTTGTTTTTTCTTCATTTGTGTAGCCATCTGATTGATGAGAGCATTGCTATATACCTGTACATGGTTGACCGTCTTGACCGATTCTCCGCTGCCCGTTGTCCAGATCTTCATCAGCTCGTTCCGGTCTCCGCTAATGGCGTACGTATCATCCGGTGTTAGGATGACCATAGCTGAGGGACCCATACAGGATAACAAAACCTATATTTGATAAAAAATAGCAAATCTAATGTTAACAGCTTTGAAAAGAAAAACTAAGAATCTTTTTTTTTTTAAATTTCAATTTCAATTTATTTATGTTTCCAAAAAAACATTACATCAAAACATCATACTATGATCAACTTCTAAACTGTTTCTTGAAATCCATTGCATGAAAATCAGCAGGGAATACAAAGAGATAAACTAATGTAGAAGGTAAATTTGATTGATTAGGATATAAATCTTAGGTAATACTTATTCATTTCTTGATTGCCTGTTACATGATTTCAGGAGAACAGAAACAATTTTTTTTTTTCTTCAATTCAACAAAAGTTTTTTCAAACATGTCTCGCAGCCAGTGACTGAATTGCACATGTGTTTAACTCCTTCCATGCTGTGGGCGGTGAATCCTGCCCTTAAATATTAATGTTTTACCATTTATGTTTGGATTAAATATATCGGGACCTTCTTGTTTTGTCAGGAAAGCAGTAACAGGTCCATACACTGTATAGGTTCATCATTACATGGGAGATAAGACATCAACTTTACATTTTGAAAGTAAATTTAGGAAATTGTTCACAATCCTAACAGAAATGGTTAACACATTGCCTATGAGGTCCCTGTATTAAGCCTAATAGGAATGAGAGGGTTAAAGCCATCATTATCTGAGCTCAAATCAATGAGTTAACCAGCGCATCTTACCTCTCCTGTAGCAGCCACCCATAGTTTCATGTAGTTGCTGAAGTCAGCGGACAGAATGCGCTTGCTGTCCGATGTGATCAGAACGGACGAGATGGCGTCCTCATGCTCGGTGAAAGCAATGACGACCACGCCGCTGTCTGTACTCCATACCTTGACGGTCGTATCCTCAGAACCTAAGAATGCAAGTTAGTTGTTGTGAATGTAAATGTCTTCAGTCTTTCTATTTAAAGCCCCACTGTACTACTTGTAGCTACTTGCTCCCTCTATATAGAAACAATGCCTAAGTGGTGCCTGTTGGTCTCCCATGATCCTCTTTTTCTTATGTTAATTGAGAGCTGAGTTGATGAGATAGCCACCTGTCAGTGACCTTCCTGGGTGGTCTAATCCTTCCGGGCCATAAGACAAACAGGCTTTAACATAAACTATCCTGCATGATTTTTTGTATTAAACACATGTACTGTCCAACCTGTTTTGGTGGCCACCTCTCTATATAAAGGCCACATGTGTATAGAGGTCACCCATGTTGCCTCCCTCTAGAAGGAAATGTGTGTTGTAGAGCTTGTCTAGTAAGGCCACCTGTCTATAGTGGCCACTGTTTCTGTTTCCTTTAGGTGGCCTTAATAGACAGGTGTGACTGTATCTAATGCATGCTTTTTTCTATATTGTGTGTGTCAATTTGTTTGCAGTAATTCATCATTCCAAGCAACCAATGGATAAACATTATCTTGTTTCATATATTCATAATTACAGCTATTACAATAGACAGACAAGCATCCCTTTAGTAGAAATTATACATTTATGCTGATTTAACATTGATGTATCACACATCCAAATGGTACTGATGATGGGTAAAAAAATACAGGGGAGATTGCATCAAGAACAAAATGAAAGAAATAGAGAGATGTTCAATTTTCCTATGATCAACATTTAAATTTTTTCCTGACTTGGCTAAAGAGATCTACTGAAATCTATAAACTCCCTGAAAATGCACCCCTAGAAACTTGATGAATCCTTGCCTGAAGCTTACCTGACACAGCAAAGCTACCATTATCAGCCATAGCAACGCATGAGATTGGCTTGGTATGATCACAGAATGAATGGAATCCTTGCCTAAGGCTTACCTGACACAGCAAAGCTACCATTATCAGCCATAGCCACGCATGAGATTGGCTTGGTATGGTCACAGAATGAATGGATGATCTGACACAGATCCATATTCCATAGCTTCAGGCAGCAGTCTGCGGAGCCGGTGATCGCAAAGTTTGCATCTCGGGACACAGCTGAAAAAACACAATGAAGAATGAGAATGTTATATAATAATAATCTAGATTTATATACGGCTTAATAAGAAATATTGTCTCTAAGCACTTTATATTTATTATTTCCCGATAATCAGATGAATTCATGCACAATGTGCAAAACTGCTTTATCACTCTGGAAACGTCAGGTTCTAGAAATAATCCATGTGTATTATTCCTATTTCTTACCAAGGCATGTGACCTTGTCTGTATGTGCTTTGGTGTAATCCGACTCCTTAGTCTTCGGCTTGGGCAGCAGCCAGACCTTGACGTTACCATCCGCTGAGGCCGACACCAAGAAGTGACCGTTGGGAGTGATGGTCACTTTACGGATTGGAGCAGAGTGACCGGTCAGTGTCTGCACTAGCTCCTGTGATCGGACGTTGTAGACGTAGATGACTTGTTCAGACGTTGCTATGCCAGCGTAGAGTCCCTCGGGACACATGCAGACGTCAACGATCTACAGAGGGCAGAAGGCACATTAAAATCTATCGTAATTAAAACTCTTCTTGAAAACAATTAAAAGTGTGTATCAAGTACAGTACATGGACAACGACTCTTCTTGATTGACCAATAGGAAGAAGTGGACTGGCGCAATTGACTAGTGTCAATTATAGATGTGGGTATTTAAAATTATTATTTTGTCTTACTCCTTTAATTTAAATAATTTGTTTAAATAATCGTTATAAAGATTAAAATTAATAAATATTTCTTTTCATAATTATGACTTTTTTTTTTTTTTTTTTTTTTCTTCTTCTTTGGTTTCATACGTCTGGTAAAAAAAATGGTGTGACTTTGAGGGGTTGAACTCAATCTAGAAGCCAGACAAACATATGAATACTTACAGGATAGTGATATAGTGGAAGTGATTTGAAAGTATTCTTATATTAGTTTCTCCAGAATATGTTGAACAAATGTTCCTGGCATGAGGGGAGCTACAGGGACAAAACTAAATTTCAAACTTGAATGATTCAACTGATCCCCTACCTTTCCCTTGTGGCCTTCCAGTGGATGGACGAAGGTCCCTGTCACCAAGCAAGACATGTTGAGCCGTGAATCCTCGTAAGCTGCAAAGTGATGAGTCATGAACATACATGTGTGAGTATAAACTACATTAATGCAACCTCCCAACCCAAACTTGCTACTCAATCATCTCTCTTTCCATCCAGATGAATATGTAAGACAGATTTCTAGAGGTCTATAAGACCACACATCGACTGTCATCTATTAACATTAGAAATTTATGCAGACGCCGTTTGGACTAAGCTGTTGATTCTGCACATTCATATACAGGATGAAAGTTTTTAAATATTATTGGCTAAATGATGCATTACTCAAATTTGATTTGTAAGTTAGAGTCTCGATCCATCACTTTAAACATGCACAGATTGAGACCATTTCTGCGTTTCAACCATATTTGGAGTGGAGATTGTGCACACAGTTTGTGCGGGCAAGCACTGAATCCAATGACTGGGGTAATAGTATATCTGTAAAGCGCTTAGAGACATCATAGATGTATTAAGCGCTATATAAAAGCTGATGTTATTATTATTATATGTTTGTTTGGGGGTTACTTGGAAGTGACTGAAATTGAGAAGAAAACTTACATCTGAGGAAGAACATGTCATCCCCAGAGACTGTCATATGGTTTATGAAACCTCCTTGGCCCTCGATCACATTCAGCTGGGAGAAATCACGAAGACTCCATGTCTGTCAGGAAAGGAGAAAATAAAGAGAGTGTTAAAAGCCATGCAAACAGGAGAGAGTAAGACAGATAGACAAATGAAGTGAGGAAAAGAGAGGGAGATAAAGATGTGGGTGAGATACAACTAAAGCAAGTACATGTAATAAAGACAATTCCATTTTTCTTGTTACATTCCATATACAAAGAATACGTTATAAAACATTCATTTGGTACCTTAATTGTTCTCAAAACATTCAACCAGTGCCCAATGTCAACATACCCGCACTTTGCAATCCGCCGATGCTGCAATCAGGATATTACTGTATTTGTTGGACTTGACCGTCACCAAGGATTCAAAAGATCCTGTCAGGTTCCACACCAGCTCCCCATCCTCGATGTTAAACACCCTGACCAGACCGTCCAGAGCACCGCTGATGACCCGCTTGCAGTCCGGCGTCACAGCAACGCAGGAGATAGGTCCTTCATGCTTCTGGATCGTCCTCAGCAGCTTACCACCGTCCGCCGTCCAGAGCTTGAGCGTCTTGTCGGCTGACCCGGTGACAACGATCCGGTCGTCCTTGGAGATGGTGATGCAGGTGATGTCCTCAGCGTGAACCGCCTTGCAGGACCAGAGCTTCTCGCTGGAGGCAAGCTTGTAGCAGACAAGCGTCCTGTCGTTGGTGATGAGGATGATCTGCTGGTTGTCCGTTGAGACCACCATCTTGACGATCTCGCTGCCGCACTGCACTGATGAGATGAGAGAGTCATGCTGGGTTGGGAGCCAGGAGGTGAGGGGGACTAGGAGCGGCCGAGTGAATTGGTCGCACCACTCCATCGCTTGAGCGACCAAAGAGTCTAGATCTCTGGGATACTGACCTGTAGGACAAAATAAAAATAAATCAAATTCTCATCTTTTTCACACTCTGAATAACGTAACTCAAATTTTCCAGTAATCAAAAGAAGTAGCCATTTTTAATGTGTGGCGATGAGCAGCACTGAGCAAAGATAATACAAATTTTAACTGATAAGAATCATTTGATTCACAAACATAAAGGGTACTTCATTCACTAAGTATTACATAAAATCAAGACCATTCTGCAGAACTTGCTACCTACATGTACACTACAGAAAAAGATATAATATAGTTTAAACTCTCAACCAACCACAACATAGTACAGGTATGTACTTTAGGTGGATATGAGTTGGTCTAGTGGATGGATGTGTGTCAGTCAAGCGATTACCTTGCTGCTTTTCCTACACAATGACCCTGGGTTCTATAACAAGTTGCATTTTACGTTGGTGACATTTAAGATCAGTTTCCAGATGTACATAAAACAGATTTCATTGACACAGATCTGATTGCCAGAAGTCTGCATACATGTGATCCCACACACACACATAATCCCTGTAGTGTTTATAATTTTAAAGTACCTTTGATAGGCAGGAGCCTACTGATGAGCTCAGCAGCCAGCTGTAGAGGATCAGCCATCAGAGCCTCGGCAGACTTGGCTAGGGCTGCATAGACCAGGTCTATCTCTAGGTCCAGGACCAGGCATCTGATGGTAGCGAGCTCCTGCAGGACATGGTAGACCGATGAGGCATGGGTCTTGGCGAGCAGGTACTCAAAATTGCACACAACGGCCGATTTCAGCATCTTCAGATCACCTGGTTAAATGAAAATATGAATTTTTCAATTCTTTTAGTAAAACAAATCAACATCTTCTGGGCACACGACTTAGATAAATTACCAATTATATTGTAAAGTAAACAGGTACTGTACATGCAAACATCACTTATTCCTCATAGACAAATCCCCTTCAATGTTCTTCACATGTTGGTAAACATAATCTTTTGTATAACATACATCTCCAACAGCAGGGGTGATAGTGAGCACTGGGGAAAAAAAAAAAATCCCTAAACTACCCCCCCTCCCAAGCCCTCGAGTAAAAAAAAAAAGAAGGATTTGGGGAGAAAAAAAAAAGACATCTGACAACATACCCCCCCCCCCCCCCTTTTGAGTTAGAAAATTGGGTGAAAATTTGGAAAAAATCATGAAAAATCAGGAAAATTGATTTACAGTGTATATCGGGTAATTACCAGGCCTAAACAGGTTAGGTTGTGATTGCTAAATAGTTATTGCCTTGTCATTAAAATGTGAGCCAGTTTAGGTCTTAGTGTAACACTTAATTTACAATCATACATTCCAAAAGTTATTTCAAAACATTTCTGTTTCATTATGTAACATTTACTTCATTGTTAATCTTTATGCAAAAAGTTTCCCTCAAAACAGCCATTACAATTGACCCTTCCATTAATAAGGTACTTGTCTGAATACAACATTTCAGTTTGAGCAGGATTTGATGTATAGTGGATCAATAAGGGTTGAAGAAGTGAATTACGTCCACTAATTAGCAAGCTTCTGTCTTCCAATATTAACTCTATATACAGATCCATGAACACAGAAAAAACAAACATAGCAGGAATGATAGTGAGCCCTAAAACTCAACCACCCCCCCCCCTCCCCCATTAAAAAACAAAAAAAAGATGCTGGAAAAAAATGGCATCTAACATCCCCCCCCCTCCCCTTTGAGTAAGAAAATTGGGAAAAATTGGGGAAAATCTTGAAATAAGGGGAAAATCAGGAAAATAGGGGTAAAAAAATAAAAATAAAAAAGGAAACTGATTTAAATCAGGTAATTTACAGGCCTGACATAGGCTTACAGAGATTGGGGATCTTACCAGCAGTAGCTAGATGGTTCCATAATTCACTCAGCCGTCTCAGGTTGTACTGGGTCTTCCCATAGAGGAGAGGTTGAGGGGCGATGTAACGGTTACCATCTACCTCCTCATCGTCTTCCATCTTACGATCATCTCGCTCCCACTTCTTTCCTGGAAGTAGAGCAACCACAAGAGAAATTGTAGTAGAGAACCAACACGTGATAGTCATCGTTTGGGAATTATCAAAGACAAATTCAAAAAGCATACTAAAAATCTTTAGGAAATACTATCTACCTCAGAGGTTTGATTGATATTATACAACTGACATAAAAGAGATGTATAACAATACTCATAATACCTGGTATTGTTTTTTTACCTTTTCCCCCCTTATTTCCCATGAATCTTAGATGGAGAATGCTTTACATCGATAAAACAAAAAATGAAATAAATTGACTGGAACCAGCACTGAACGGAATTACTACACTGTTAAAGCTTTTCCAGAGATGTATTTTGACAGCATTTGAGGGCATTTGTTCGTACTAAGTATTTCTTGCCCACATTTAACTGCATATATTTTGTGCTTACTGATGATAAAACATGCATTAAAAGTTGATAATCTGTACATACCTTTGAGCCACGTCTGCAAGAAGAGGTTTGCCAAATACTTATGAGCCTTGATGCTCTCTACATTGGAGCTCAGGTAGCGCTGACGAGCGACCTTGTGGATGACGGAACTAGACCAGGTCATCAACATCTTGTTGTCAAGGTAACGGATGGCTATCAGGGGACCTAGAAATAGAAATAGGGTTCAATGAAAGATACGACAAGGATGTTTAGAATCAGTATTATCATGATGATTATGTGTTGAACACATGACAGCCACATCTACTACCACTATCTTCTGCTTTCTCCTCATCATCATCAGCATCACCATCATCACCAAAATCATCACCATAATCATCACCATCATCATCACCACCATCATTACTTCCATCATCATCATCACCATAATCATCACCATCATCACCATCATCATCACCATAATCATCACCAAAATCATCATCATCATCATCACCATAATCATCACTATCCTCACCATAATCATCACCATCTTTACTAACCACCATCATCATCATCATCATCATCAGTAGCACCATCATCATCAGTAGTACCATCATCATCACCACCACCATCATCATCATCATCATCACCATTACCACCATCACCATCACCATCATCATCATCATAATCATCACTTTCACCCCTACCACTACCCCCACCATCACCCCTACCACTACCACCACCTTCACTCCTACCACTACCACCACCATCACTCCTTCAGTCACAGGCATGATCTACCATCTATCTCCCTTCACATGACACGTACCTAGGTCAATCCTGATGTTGATCCAGACTCTATGAGGAAACCTCAAGACCCTGGGTAGGGTGTGAGGGTAGACCATCGCCAAGAGATCATCGTCACAGGACAGGAGGTCCATCAGTTCTGATTCAGTCAGCCCATACCTAGCTGCTGTTAAGTACCTGTATGTTTTTTTGTGGTAAAGAAGAGGATCGCAGTCAAGGTTAGACATAATATTGGTAGGAACCTAAGTACTGCAGTTTCAAAAGAAATTGCGAAACTGCTTGAGTAAAAGCATCCATAAACTTCTGCCTATTCCTGATCAAATGAACCTTTCTTGTTACCTTCAATGGCCTGCAGGAAATCTAATACTGAACATAATGGAGTGTATGTATCCTGTTGACTACCGATTTCCCTACTATTTCCTAGGTTTAACAAATGAACCCTGTATCAAAAGGATTAATGTATACTGCATCTAAATTAAACATGGTACCTAGATTGTACATAAATAATGATCCTAACGATCAAATCTTGACTATATTACGGAACAATATTCAGAAATCATCTTTGTACCTCAGGATAATGGTGGTGACTTCTGGGCCGTTCCTATCTTCTACATGCTGCAGCAGTATGTTGGATGCGTCTATAGGGGTTGAGATGGGATCTTTACCATTCCCTGATGGGTTCATAAACTGAGTCTCTCTGCATAACAGCTTGGCAAACAAGGGCAAGGGATTCTTCGCACCTGCCCTTGTAACGATCTTCACCTGCTCCGGAACCAGAAGTCGGCTGTTGTCCGTTAGGAACAGCCGCACCATCTCCGATAGCTCCCTGTCATTGAGAGACGTGACTCTGATCAGATTGGATTCGTCTGAGATGCGTTCCCTGAATACCTTGAGGACAGGGCTATCGGTCAGGGCTATGATCAGGGTGGTGGACGTAGGGAAATTCACTGGGAGCCAATCTAAGTTATCGCCTTGAAACTCTTCCACAAACTCTGCTGGGAAATCCAGTACAATGCACAGTGGTCGTGTCGGGGAGGGGAGTTTCTCGATTAAGTTCTTGAAGTACGGTCTGAGCTTTTCTAGGTCTTGCGGAATGTCACCAAATTTGCTTTTCTTAGGTTTGTATACTTCATACACCTGATGGCATACTGATTCCAGCATGTCACGAACAGTTCTACACGTGGTCGTTGCGCCCAGGAACCTTGGCACAACAATGACTGAATCACCTAACCAAGTTGGCATCATCTTGATAACCTGAGACACAACTACAGTCTTACCGCTTCCTGGCTCACCGTGCAATAATATCGCATTTTGCATTTTGTCATTTTTTCCTTGTGTCTTCTTGACTAGTCTCTCAACTTGGTTCACGACAGAATCTCGTGAAACAAAGCTCCTTGTGTGCTCATCGGCCACCTGCAGGTGCGCTAGGACCTCTCCGGTCAGTCCTGACCCTTCTCTCATCTGCAGATTGGCCTTCTCTCGGACAACAAACTTGTCCACCAACTCTTTGATCTTGGACGTGAACTGTCCACAGAATTCCTTCAAGTACTGTTCATGTTCTTCAGAGTTTGCAGGGTCGACGCCGTTTGCCGTCCAGGGTATGCAGAACTTGAGGATGTTCTCCTCCGGCAGCATCGAGGGGATCTTGGTGTCTTTGAGTGCTTTGATACGTTCCTGCGCCTTCTTGTAGATCTTTGGACGGTTGGGTTTGCGAATGTCGACATAGTTGTGCATCTCCTGTGATTCCACATTCTGAGGGAGGTCGTCGAACGAGCGGTAGACACACACGCACCTCTCAGCAGAGTTATCTGTCTGGTAAACAGCGCTTGTCAACTCATTCTCAAGAGCTAGAGAGAAAAAGAGAAAGTTATAAACAATCATGAACAAACATTAACATAGCTTGAAGAAAATACAGATGAATGCAGTAAATGGCAGTTTGATAATATTCTGCTAATAATGGAGCTATCACTATCATAAAGGACTTAGGATTGATAAATCTTTATTGCTGTAAGAGTGTTAAAAAAGTATGCATAACTATACTTATGAAATACCTACATGTACGACACCTATTAACTATACTTATGAAATACCTAAGACACCTATTATACATACATATGTAATACTTATGACATACCTCCAGGGCTCAATATTGGAGAGAAACAGCTTGTCTATCGGATGACCTGGTCATACGTTTGTGAGATTTAAAAATCAGACTACATCTACAGTCAAACCTGTCTATAGCGACCACCCAAGGGAAACGCAAAAAGTGGTCTTTGTAGACAGGTTCCTTTAGTACATGTTTCAATGAGAAACCATTTTCAATGGAAACAAAAATATCTACCCGGTATATAGACAGGTGGTCACTAAAGCAGGTTTGACTGTACATACCTGACATGTGATATTTGTGGAGTTGTTCTTCGTTGAGAAGTCCCTCGTCATGGACATACTCCGCACACTGCTGTAGGATCTCCAGCAATGCATCATGGGCCTTCTTCCATTTGCTCAGGTCCTTCTCATTTAGCTCCTTGTTCTCTGGGCTCCTGCAGAAATTGAAAGAACCATTAAATGCAAACAACATGACACAAAGCATCATTTAATACTACACGCCACCTTAGACAAGCGTAGTGACACCCATCGGAGGAGATTACAGGAACTCTGTCACACCTTTGCGTATAAGCTGTTTTAACATTTATTCCTATTTCTTGATATCAAGAAATAGGAATAAATGTTAAAACAGCTTGCCATAAATATGCAGCAATACGCAATCCAAATAAGCAAAGGTGTGATTGGGGCGTAAGGGAAACTACCTGTTCTTCATGATGACCCTTTGACTTCCCCTCCTAATCTTTACCTTATTATTATGCGCTTTATAAAATATTGTATTATTATTATTATTAATCAAAATTATTCCATGTGTCGAGAGTTAGACTCTGAATCAAGTTATTAATGAATCTTAAACTACTTTAATACACACACACACAAAACAAATTCCCCATTTGGAGAAGACACTATTGATTACTTACGAATCATAGTAGTATTTGAGCTTTGAGGATATGGGTTGAAGGACATAGACCTGTTCTACACCATCACCCTCTTGAACTTACGGTACCACTCTCCATCTTTCTCCTCCCGATTAAAGTGCATTCCATATGTTTGAAAGTGAGACTCTGAATGTCATGCTGATGAACATTATGAAGCAGAACTTAATACAAACATGTTTGATATGAAGCAAGCCCTTTGTGATTACTTACGAATCATAGTAGTACTTGAGCTTAGAGGATATGGGTTGAAGGACATAGACTTGTTCTACACCATCCCCCTCTTGGACGTACCACTCATCAAGAACATTGATGTCTGGAAAAGAGAAGAGAAAATAGAATCAACATTGAATGACAATGACATTGAGAGAAGTTTAGCTACAAAGAGAACAGGGTAAACTAGGTGAGAGATGGTGGCAGTAGTGCCCTCGGATAAGTAATATCAATCTACACACTACATGTACATGGGCAGGCTGTACATGTATTCCCTAAGAAAGGAAATAGAGTTGTAGGACTTTTACTTGTATATCTGCATCCGTAAGGAGGTTTGGATGCAGACGGCACTGTCTCCCTCTTTTCACCCTGGAACCAAAAATATCAAAATATAAACAGGGTCCTTGTGCACAGGGATCCAAATTATTCTGCTCTGGACCCAAAGGAACAAAAGTTATTTTGAGTGGATAAACTGTACATGCATGTTCTTAAACTTCCTTCCTTACCCCTATTGAATTAAAATAATTAAACAAAATATAGTCACAATAATAATGGTAATGATGATTATTATGAAGTTGGTGATAGAGATAAAAATGAAAGTGACTACAAAGCCACATATAATCAAACAAACAATTTCTTTTATTGAAAAAAACCTAACACAAAAGATACGAACCTTTGCCAGCTTCAAATGCACAGTCCCTGATGTGACTGAATTCTGTTCCTTCGATCCTAGAGGGCAGCACATAATCACCATACTTGTTGCCAATTACTGACTGCAGAGGGTGAACAAAATCACACAAAGATGTTATTTTTCACATCACAATGGGTGGATCGATGAAAGCAATTCTGTGCTACAACATCTTTTATAATCTCATCTCAATTATGAAAACTGACTTAAAAACAATGTAGTATATTTGTAAAGCGCTTAGAGACATTTGTATAAGCGCTATATAAAAATTAAATATTATTATTATTATTATTGCTATGTTATTTTTCACATTAAAATGGGTGGATGAAAGCAATTCTGTGATACAACATCATAAATAATCTCATTTCAATTATGAAAACTGACTTAAACAAAATTTAGATTCAGCACTATTTTTACAAGGACAACTGTATGTGCATGACTTCTGTTGATCCTGCAAGTTTCACAGAGGCACGTCAGTACAGTAATATTGTGAGAATACATGATTCTCAGTCTCATTGTAAAAAATATAAATTTCATCACAGGTAGTTAAACGCTGTTTGTTCACAGGCCCTATACAGTGTACATGTATTTTGAAAATTTGCAAGGTCTGATTTCTTAAAATACAGATGAAACTTCTTCCCATGAATTCTTAATTCACAATTCAAGGTGATTTACACGTAAAGTACCAGCATTATACATTTAGCAATAAATTTCATTAAATATGAAAACAGAAATGTATGTATTTTCTTCTGATGAGTTTTGTTTACAAACATACAATACTGTATATATACATGTACATTCTTTCAAAATTGGCTTTCAAATCACAATTTACTGCTTCATAATATACAATGCACATACATGTATACATGTATGCTACATGTACATGTCTATGAGAATACATGCACTTTGCGCATAACAGGTCTGTCTGGTTTTACTTTTGATAGAGGAGACAATGTATCAAAACTGATCAACGCAGACAAATGAGCCTTTTTCTTTTGCTTTCAATTTAAATTGGGTCCCATCTGCATGAATCAATCAGGGCTAAAAATAAATCATTCAACGTTTAACCTTTTCAGTGCTGTGGGAGGCAAATCTCAGAGTTGCCGATTAGGAAACCGTTCTACGATAAGTGTGGACTATAAATAACAAACTATTTACACCCAGTTAAATAAACAGGTGCATTTCAAAGATGCCCCCCATAGAAGATATTCACGACCGATTTTAACAAGGAATGATACAGAACTCTTTTCCATTTACACTAATGATTTCGTGAGCATTGGCGACAATTGCTCTATGATTATTATGCCGATGATAAAGTGATTACAGGGTATATTTCAGATGATAATATTGAACGTTATTTTTCACTGATCCAACAGTTTGTTGAATGGTGTGACAGGCACCACTTACGATTAAATGTAGCAAAAACGAAGGAGGTCATAATAGTTCCCCGCACTAGGCGGGAACGCTTTAGACGTTCATTTGTGCCGGATTTGATTCACATTTACAACAGTAGGGTAAAACGAGGGCAAGTATTGTAAGCATTGTATTATTTTATTGTTTTCCTCCATTCCTAGGCAAGTAATCACATTGTATTGTTGGATGTAACGCCATTGATGTTATATTGTTATTATGTTTTATAATCTGTATAATTATGTACATTGTTTGTAACACCTGTACCAGTGAACAACAAATTTCCATTTTGTATGGACAATAAATCAATTCAATTCAATTCAATTCATCTTGAACATAGAAACTAAAGCTCAAATTTAACTCAAATGTTGTTTATGCCCAAACCTAGTGGCATGTAAATGAACAGGCTGCTGAATGCTTGTATAACAAAATAGCTGTCATTTTTTCTAGTAGCAAAAACGGGCACGTACATTTCACGCATGTACAACATTTAGGAGTTTACTTCCATATGTTATATACTGACTTCTCGATTTCACATAAAATGTACATGTAAAACCAATTACAAATTCAAGATGTAAATGTTGAATCCTACTGCCTGTTTTTAAACCAAGTGGCAGAGAAATTAAGGATCGAGCCTGGATTTCAGGTTGTAAAAACAGTTCATACTTTTGATTGGGAATCAGAATGATGTAAGCCTGTGGGGGCGGGGTGCTGGAGCGCAGAGATTGCATTAGGAGTGTACTGGTGGGCGAGTGGATTGGTTAGCGGACCGAATAGCGGCCAGGTATAAAGCCTCATGATTAGTTCTGCAGCATGACCAAGCCAGTCTCCCAAAAGTCGTGATTACTTTACGGCCTAAATAAATAATGCCAACGGGGAATGGTCTTTGAGAGAGGGGGCAGGCATACCGGTACCCCACACCTCCTTTAAGAGGCTATTTTCTTTTGGGATTTGAATAGTTGTAAAGTGAAGGAAGTCAGGCCGTAGCAGCAGCCCCTTCTCTTTAAAACAGCTCTTCCCTTTTGATGTTATTTAATAATTCAAGGTCTAAATCAATTATGTTAAAGATGAAGTTGAGTTCTGGTCATGCGATTGCATTGTGAAAGAAACGGTGTGGAATCGACCAGAAAAGGTTGATCATCTAGCATATAAGAATTTGTGTGTATTGCAAGGTTCTGGAATCATCAAAATGATAAGAAATTTGGCCAAGCCTTGGTAAAGTTAAAAACACTGTACACAGAAAGATGTATATGGGACTACACGAACACGTGGCGTAAAAATCCTACCCCCGAGTTTTACGATGTTACATGACATATTTAGAATATGAAGGCATTTGAAGAGCCATGCTTTTCAGGGAACATGTCTTATCTGATGTTCTTCCACACTTGCATAATACGAATGATAACGCTCACAAATTATTTTTCACCTCTTCCCAGAACTCATCCTTCTCTTTAAAGGGAATAGCTGCAAAGTGAGGGGGAGGGGGCCAAAGCAGTGCTACCCCTTCCCCGAATGGCTCTCAAAATGATTTTGTATTTACTCTATATGCATGTACTCTATAACCTAAATATACTACGATAAAAGGGAATATTCTCAAAATCCCCGAATGACCCCTCCTCATCCATCCATTTTAATACTTTGTTGGAAAGTAATCCCTGTAACTTTAATGGTATGTAACAAAGACCAAGAGCTTTTTCTACCATTGGCTACAGGTTTTGTGATTTGTCTCTTTCCCATGATAAGGAAATGCTCCTTCATGACACATGTTGCAAGTACATATACATGTACATGTAATAATGATGACTCAAAATAAAATCATGTAACCAGCCATTCATTGAGTGTCAAGAGAGTGTGGGAATTAATTTGAAAGACGGTACTCTCACTTCTTTTAAATGACACTGTTCTTTATTTGAGTATGATTAATTCCTATGGGCATCAAAACCGTGTAACCTGAAAATGCCATGATCAGCTCCAGACTGTCGCAAATTATATCGGAGACAAGATATCAAAGCACCACTTAGAAGCAATGGGATCCTTCCTTACAGATTAATCTTTGATTGAAGTAGCCATAAAGATTTAGTGAATTTCAATTGCTGGAAATTTGTTATTAATAACTAAAAAAAAGCCTGGCAGATGTCTGAATTCTGGCCTGGAATACCGTGATTAGCTTCTGACCTCAGTGAGTTAAGGATGGCGCCATTATGGTATATTGGGACATGGGAAGGGTTTAGAAGGGCTTTTCTCAATTCCAATATGGTGGATAAACTATGATACCTCTTAAGAAGAGGAATGAATTCTGGAAAGATTATTAAATCTTAAAATCTACGTACATCAATCCCTTTCCGCTCCTGTTTCGTAAAGTTACATGTACGGCAACGGCTTTCTAGATAAGGGTCAATATTGTCCCCAGTGCTTCAAATCCATCGGCTGCAACTTATTTTTAGTTTTTATTATGATATTGTTTCAAAAATTAAGCGCAGGTGAATAGCTGTTCAGCGACAAAGACTCAGGACTCCATTTACAATCAATATAATATATTAACAAAGTCATAGGTCAACATTCACCAACTGCGTTTTGAATGCCCACTCACGATGCCCTAGAATTTTACATCTGTCCTTGCATCCTTCAACATACTAACACCCTTCAAGATAAACCCCCTTGATCTACCCTCTAAACACTACGCATGGTCGTTAGGAGAACTGAAACCTTTTCTGGATGATGGGGTTTCGATCAATTTCCCTTTTTTCAGTTAAATGCCTGGTAGCGATTTGAGTGGGTAGAAGGGATATTGTGACATCTGCCAACGGAATCCTATTAATTTGAAATAATTGTTTACCTCCAGGAGCTGATTAAAGGGCATCGTGGTGGTCATTTCTAGAAATTGAATGCCAAATCTGGTTCGCTGCAGAATTGCCTTGATCACAATTCTCGTATGGAAGGATTTGCAAATTTAGTTTGCAATAACATTGACGTAAGTGCCACATGGACAAATGACTCAGGAAAATTGATTTGTTTTCATTTGACAGTAACAGGTTAGGCAATGTAAAACACCAAAGGCATTTTACAGAAATTTATATATTGGGATACATGCAGATTGCGGGCAATATAATCGAACACCTGTTATTGACTTTTCATTTTGTAAATGTAATTGTGATATGGTTTACATGTAGATAAAACATTGTCTTGCATTTTACATACATTTACAATGTACTTCAAAATCAACTGCTGCATAAGATATTACATAAGTATTCCAGTTACCGCACATTATGAAGCCTGCATTTAAATGCAATGTTCAGAGCTCTGATAAATCATGAGCAAGACTGGAAACATTCAGACTTATCAAACATGCATTTGCAAACCACTGGCCAATCAGGAGCAAGATTTTAACAGTAATTCATCAAAAGCTGAATGGTGATTGGCTAGTCTTGCATTCAACTCACTACAAGAATATTCCTAGAGACAGCTGATGTGAATGGATGATTTCTTGTTACTTTAAGTCAAAGCAACCCTTCTTATTGAAAACAAATGCAATCAAAATTTTCATAGCACTGACCAATCAGGGAACCAGATTTTTACAGCAAGTAATAAAGAGCTGAATCCTGATTGGTTAATCTTGCATTCAACTCACCACAAAGAATGGTCCAAGAGACAAATGATGTGAACTGATGATCTCTTGAAACTTTTAGTCACCTGAACCCTTCTTTTTAGTGTAAAATATACAATTAAACAATTTTTGTTGTAGCACTGACCAATCAGGAACCAGATTTCTACAGCAAGTCATAAAAAGCTGAATCCTGATTGGTTAATCTTGCATTCAACTCACCACAAAGAATGGTCCTAGAGACAGCTGATGTGAGTTGATGATTTCTTGGATCCTAAGACCAGCCATCTCATGGTCATTGGTTGATGTGTTGGAGGGTCCCTGGTGCATATCCACCAGCTAGAAATGAGAACAGACAGAAGAAGGTATGGATGAATGAATGAAGGAAGAAAGGAAAGAAGGAAGGAACGAAGGAAGGAATAACAAGATGAAAGGATAGGAGGACTAACTCTATCACTTCAGAAGGGCAAACGGACAATTGATGATTAGTCAAATAATTCATTAAGAAAGATTACCAACAGTCCTTTTCAGTACTCCCCAATCCTCCCCCTCTCACATGGTGCAACCGTAAGCCTACTGTATAATTAATAAACTAATTAAAGACTGAATAACTGAACATAGAACTCATGCATACTTTAATATGTAGATAAAATATCTGTTTTGCAAAGCTACTGGTACTCATAAGCAAACAGTAGAGCTCATCTAGAGAATTTACAGATTTGTCTACTGCTTTACAGGAACTGCTACAGCACCAATCTACGAGAAAAATGGATACTCATCCATAATTCTTATGATTATGCAGCTTTGACATTTCATAAATGGTTCTCGGAAAAGTGATTCTTGATCATACCTGGAAATCCAGGCCATATTGCTGACAAAACCTCTGCAACTCTGGGACTGCATCTCGTAACAGAACAAACCTCTCTTGTATGGTATCTGTAAATGAATAAGCAATAGGAAAAGAGTTATGCTTGGTAATACATACAGTATGATGTCCAGTTCATAGATATGATAACATCGAAAGTTGTATAATCATTGAATGACTAAAACAAAACACATATTGAAGGCAAGACAATGAGGAAAAAATAGCAGAATGTCTTTTTTATAGAATAAAACTTCAAAAGAAATGTAATAATAATAATAATAATGGTACAGAAAAATGAACCATTGAGAACTGCCCTAAGAATCTAACTGAAAGAGGTTCATGATATTCAAAATTTCAAAATAATTATTGGTAACTCATCTACATGTGATTTCAAGGTATTCATTATTAAAAGGCAAATTATTCAGTTTTCTTAAATGACTTTCTGATCCCATCTATGCCTGTTGGAGATTCCATACACGTTATTGAAAAATTGTAATTGCTAATCTCGGCAACAATTTTTATAAATCAATTGGATACATTTAATTAATTACGTTTGTTATGGTTTTCACTTCACAATCACAACTAAATAATACATTTCCTGTTAGAATAGCATTAATCCATTTCAGAGTAATTGCAAATGAGACAAGATCATTTCAAGGTATTTAGTGGTGTGCCAAATCCTAGAAAAATGCATCAAAAACTAATCAGAGGATACCATGGATTAAAAAACATAATCAGGGTATTTTACGGATCAGGATTGATATTTGAAGAGTTTTTAGTGGAGCAGATATGTATTACAAGTACCCTGTGGATTACACATACTGACTTTAAGCGATACTGAAGTGATAACTTTCTGCCCTAGTGTACTGTTTGATTGTACAGCGCCAACAGTGTGTAACCCAACCCAGCAAAAGAAAATATAATGATTCCATTTATGTTATTTTTCATAACATTTCCTTGAAAGTATATTAAAGGCTAAATATTTATTTCATTACTCATTTATTTGTTTGTTTATTGTGTTTTTACGAGTGATATTGAACATGAATTGAAATTGAAAGGTATTGAATCGAATTCGAAGACTGGATCCAAAATGAAGACCTTCAAAAGTAACAATACACAAAGACTGCTTCATAATCTTTTGCACAATCAAGCTCTGTGAATTCAAGATCAGACAAGACAACCGGCTTAAGGCAGGTGATCATGGCGAAAACATATCTTTTCATCTATGCTGAATCTTCTCAATGCTACGTCTGAATTGCCAGTGTGTGTCAGAGAGAGAGAGAGAGAGAGAGAGAGAAGAGGGTAGGGGGAGAGAGAAAAATAGAAAGTAAGATTTTGGGAGAGATAAAGAGAGAAGAGATGAGAGAAAAAAATGGAGAAAGACAAAAAGAGATGAAGGGGGAGAGAAGATAGATGGAGAGATGGAGAGACAGAGAGAGTATGACAGAGAGACAGAGAGCGCTAAATCTTATGAGAGAAAAGAGGAGCCTGAGAGAGGGTGGGAAAAGAGCGACTGCATGCTATCATTTGTGCTGAATAAGAAAATCAAACTATGCTCCTGTTTTTCACTGTCTTGATGTGTCTGTCAATCAGCCGTAACATCTTCGCAATTTGCCCAATAAAAAGGATTTTGTGTTTAGTGGTTATCGAGAGGGGCCCCTTGACGGTATAAAAAGGGTCTCTTGAACCCATGCCGATCTCTCTTTCCCTCTGCCTTGTAAGCTCTCTGAGCTGCAAATGACATGTTTGTATTTGGAAAGCGAAGCTTGAATCCTTGGCAGAGATAGAGTGGAAAGAAGTCGGTGAATGGCTGCAGGCTGACATCTCAGCGAATGCACGAGAGCTGAAACGTGAATGTTCAATCAACGACCTATTCTCTTATGTCTTGATATAGAATCCTGAAATCCTGTGGGTTTTTTCCCCCTGATCTCAGGGATATGCAGCATTTAGCTGATTTAGAGAGAGACAGAGGGAGGGAGGGAGGGAGGGAAGGAGAGAGAGAGAGAGAGAGAGAGAGAGAGAGAGAGAGAGAGGCAAACAGGGACAGACCTGATAAATTGCAGATGACTGATGCAGTGAAATCTGATTCATGAGATGAACAAATATTTGATGAGTCATCATCCTACAAATAGAATGATAAATTGGGCAGGATCTGACCTTATGAAATTAGAGTATTTTGCTTGCATTTTCATTTGATCAAGTATGCGAATGACATAAACATTAAAAAACCCACATAAATGTATATTTGTATGGGAATAGATACATGTAGGTATAATAATGATCCACATATTCAACATAAACCATGTTACTCTTTTCCTACGGAACTAACTCTGTTACGGAATTAACTCTGTTCCCTTTGATGTGTATTCCATATGTATTGTAATTTGTAGGTTTATTTGCATTTTTAGTTTTTGTATAAGATGTAATTGTATATCAGTCTATTTTGTGTGTATAGCGCTTAGAGACTTCGGTGGTAAGCGCTTTATAAGTAACGTTTTTATTATTATTATTAACTATCTTGAGTAGACTGATAAAGACTTAATCCTCAACTCTCTCTATGCTGTGGGGTGGCAAAGTCTTCAATGAATTTTCAAATTTTACTGGATCTACAGACTAAGAAAAGTTAGTTATTTTTCTAGAAAGAGAAAATTTAACTAGAATCAAAAGGTGTCTTTCTTATGAATAAATTTCTTAGCCAGATTCAACGACACATACATGTTCATGTATAAAAATGGAGACCTAAAGCTAAAAACTTGAATCATGATTATTTTCATGATATATTATATTACTGCTACTCGAAACTACATTGCATCTCTAATAATTGAGACATTACTGTGGAAGAAGAGGAGTGTATGTGTTTGTTTGTGCGGGTGTGTGTAAAAGTTGGGAGGGGGGGGGGGGGGGAGGTGGGGGTCATGACTGGCCATGCCCAAATTTTAAAACCTGAAGTGTCGTACTTTAAGGACATAAAATAAAAATGTCCCCTCCTACATGTAATTGTTTTATTGCACTACTCTTTCAAATTTTAGACCCCAAAGGCAAATTAAAAATCCTATAACCCTTTCTACCCATTTTCAGATTTTTTAAAGGAAATTGCGCTCCCTCCCTTTGATAAAAACCTGAAAGAAATATTTTTTTCCTTTTCCTTGTCATAATTTTTCTTTGGAATTGTGCCCCTCCCCTTAGTACAATTCTGGATATGCCCCTGTTGTTACTGACCTGATTTACAGCAGCTGAGTATGATCTTGACCACCTTGGACGTGAGCGGCGGTATGTTGGTCAGACGACCGGTGAAAATGCTGTCCATTTCTTTGGCTTTGGTCAGCGTCATTGGGGTCAGTCTACGTAGCGATCCTAGTCAGCTAATATCCTCATGAATGGTCAAAACCCTGTAGCAACCGACGAGCGTCTGTACAACGATCTCGACGGTGCCGATGCGGTGGTCAAGTGGTCAGCGTCGCCCTCATCAATGAATCAATGGTCAAGTCTTGCTCCGACTCTCGGCCGGATATGCGCTCACCACGGCTTGAGTGTAAACCAGCCTTTCATGAATATTTCAGTGACCGATGTTAGTACAATTCTCCTAAATGATGTTAAGTTGCAAGTAAACTTAGATATTCCTGGCAATGGCTCGTCTCCACATCGACACTTCAGTAGTTCTCGCTTCCACTTTTAGGGCAAAAGACGCTAGCTTTCTTAGCACCAAGTCTACTCTACTCCTAAATGCTGAATGTTTATCTTTCCCTTTCCACTGAAGTACACGTAGCTCTCCTGTCTCCTTGCTACTGCTTCACATCATGGACATCGAGGCAGGAGAAGGATACAGTCATTCCTTCAACATCTTTTTTCGATTTGAAGACTTAAAGGCAGAGGAACATTCAAATACTACATGTACGGACAAGCAAGGAGATTTCTATTCCTCTCCCTCAAATGTATCTATAACAGTTGCATAGAATAATGTATCAATTCAATACAGTAGGGCGTTTCGTACGAACATGAATCCATGGACGATAAACAATTCCCAGCTCCTTTTTATCTCTCAATGTCTATTCATCCGCTCTACTTTACCAGGGCAGTACAAAAAAAAAAACATCCACTTGTATTCCTTAGTCTTGTGGCTTCCTCTTGGCTGAAGATTCAATAAAGACAACCCCTCCTTAGGGTACAAGGCTACACACCTTGGGTTTTCATCAGAGAAATATCCTCTGCAACAAGATACCTATGAGCAGAGTTTGTTCATCCTTTGTTTACAAGCACATGAAGAATAAACCTCCTAGAGGCTGGGGTCGTCTTCTCACGTCGTCATCGGCTGATTGCTGAAACTCTAAGAATCTGAGCTGAAGTGTTTTCCTGGAAATGCAGGAATCAGAAGAATGCTTTCATCCTGCAGAGGAGGGAAAGAGAGAGAAGAAAAAGAGACATTCATCAGTGAACAAATGTATACTAGTCCAATTACATTTCAACAAATCCATATCAATACAAACAGAATACTGATTTGTTACATTACATTGTAAATTGATTTATATGATATATATGTTTACAAACAGAATATTGATTTGTTATATTGGATTGTAAATTGATTTATATGTTTATAAACAAAATATTGATGTACATCAATGAAGTTTAATAAATACAAACAGTACAATACAATATACGATAAATCATTGTAGTATATTGGTCACACATATGTCCACATATCTTTCAAGCTGGTTTCACAAACAAGGATATGAATTTGATACTTTTTGTAAATAAATAAATGCATTTCTTAGCAAGATGAGTGCAGCTTCCGTGATTGCCTACATATAAGACGTCTTCGAGGAAAATTGATACGAAACATTGAGTGTTTTGTTTCATATGAAAGTGTAAGCCAGTGAGCTTGCATGATGCAGAAACATGATAGCTCCATGCATATGTATGTACTACATTATGAGCCAACACCTCTTCTACTCCTTCAGTACACCACCTTAGGACGTTCTGAATGGCAGATCAAAATATGAAACAATGTTCATGAAAAACAGACAAACACTTTGATTGTTAAGTATCAGATAAAACACGCCAGCTTGTTGTCAATGAATAACTAATGAAGTATATCACATTTCTCAAAGAGTTGTCCACATCACCACTGAAAGGCAACCACAACCTGTTGAATACCAACACAGTTCATGTACAAGCATGAAAATAAAATGGTTGCCAAGCATGATAATGGATAACACACAATGTCTGATTTGGAAGCACACAGATGCAAACTCAACATGTACTCTACAAAATGAAAGCATTTCCATTACTCTCATTATTAACTAACATGTTTTGCTGCCTCATTTTAATCAAAATGTAAATAATTACACTCCTACCTCTTACAGAGAAACAGAACCACCAAATGGACAGTATATTCGCTAGATCCACCACGGGAATCAGGCAGAATTGCAAGCTGTTTTGACATGTCAGCTACACAGACACTACCTTGCATCAGTCAACAATCATATTAACAAATGGGCCTTCCATCATAGCACAGAGTAACCATGACGATTAAAAGAACCTCCACAAATTAATTGCACTACTGACAAATCATCATGCAAATTACTTTCCTTTTCGTTCAGAACGACATGCTAGGGTGCTCCACTTTATCTATTGTATGGAGATGCGCTGCCTGACACGTTGAATTATGCATGTTAACACACCCATCGCGCATATTATTCTTTTTTTTTGGAAGATTTAAAACATAAGGCGTATAGTCAGTGTAAGGTAGTTTATTGGAACAGGAGGGGATGTTGTCCTCGGGAAGTTTCAAGTGACATGAATAATTCTGTAACGATTTCAGTTGTTTTCAGTTTCCTGTTGCATCGTTTAGAAGCCATACATTATGGGGAGGGTGATTGAAATTCAGATTTAACGATGCAAGGAGTGTGCTTTGAAAAAAATAAATATTCCACTGGAAATATAGAAGCATTTTAAGTTGAAAGGGCAGGGTCGATGTAAAGAAATGGCTTCTTATCTCAAAGAAAATGTTAGAGACGTATGCATAGCCTCATTGTTCCAGACCCATATCTTTCTATTTAGCTTCTTAATCTCTTTCCCATTTCATATCCGTCATGAATCTTGTTGAAATCTTCTTTAAAATACTACCTCTTTCCTTCCCTCTATCACTCTATTCCTGTTTACCTCTTCATGCTTTTAATCTCCTTTATTTCCAAATCCTCCTCTATTCTTTCCTTTTTCCAATTCCACCTCTTAAGACTAATGCTACTTTTCCCTATGGCTTCCTGCATCACTAGAACATTGATCTTGTATAGCATCGTTCTCTTGAGATTCTCAATGGGTTATGTAATATACCATGGACTGGTTGGCCAACAGAAGCCCTGGAATTTTGTATTGCAATCAGCATGTAGCAGTCTTAGAGTGCTTCTTCTATCTATCTATCTATGAGATCAACCTATCTTTCTTTCTTTTCACTTTTTGACACCCCCTCTCCCTCCCCTTGCCCTTCGCCCTCCCTCCCCTCTCCCTCCTTCCCTGTCTCTTTCTCTCTCTTTTCCCTCTCCCTCTCTCTCTCTCTCTCTCTCTTTCCTCCTTGTCTTTATCTCTCTCTCCTCCCTTATCCCTCCCCTTCCTCCCTTCTCTCTCCCTCCCTCCCTCCCTTCTCTCTCCCCCTCCCTCCCTGTCTCTCTCCCTCTCTCTTCCTATCACCTCTGCACTCATATATCCAGGGCTCTCAACTAACGTTTTTCTTGAGGCGTCCTTGAGCGCAAGAACCTTCCTGCACATTTTGCAAGCCAAAGTGAATACTTGTTTTTCACCGTTTCTGTTTCCTGGAACCCTGCAATTGCTTTCAAGAATATCTATACATATATATGCCCATCTGTATCTATATATAAGGAAATTTCTTATATAACTATCTAAAGTAGATATTAAAATAGAAATGCTACTATGTGTATCAAGAGATGAGTATAAAACATTTTATTTTTTGTAGATTCTAATTTGCTAACACTTTGTTTGGTCAAGAAATCGATATAGAACAGATAGCAATGTTCAGTAAAGATTTAAGTATCACTGCTTTGGACTGTCAAATGATCGATCTACAGTAGATGGTGAACTACTATTGCTTTTGACGGTCAGGGAAAAAATTAATAATTTTTTTGGGGGGGCTACTTTTCAAGCTTGCTTGCATGAAAATGACACTCTTTAATTTGTTTTGCATTGAACTCTATGCAAATTTTGGGGGCTCTTTTTTAAACTTTCGGGGGCTCTTATGGGCATTTCAGGGGCTAATTTGCCCTGAGCCCCCGTGTATTTTTCCCCCCTGTTGACGGTCAATCTGTCACGTGAAATATATATCAACATAAAGTAAGGTATACAATGTACTATGTACTGAAGAGTTGATAGTAAACTATCACTCCTGATGGTAAAATAGTATTCTTATTAATCTTGTGAAAACGGTTAACTATTTGTTTTAAGGTAGTAGTCAGTTTTCTAGTTCTATGCCAAGTACTTTACCAAATGAGAATGAATATTGCCCTTTAAGTAGAGACAAACACATACTATTTAAGGTATATTTGTCTCTGAATCAGCATTTATAGAAATGACTTTTAGTGTGTAATTCACTTCTATACATATTTCTAAAAAGTCTTGACAACTAGCCTATCAACAGCTAACTTCCCGAAGATTGTTTTCTTGAAGTTCACAGCAGATGGGGCTACTGGTAAGACCAAGTACCAATGACCAAACAAGAGCATGGCAATATTTAGCTCTGAACATGTTTACAGATGCACTACGCTAAATCTGATGACAAACATGGCCTCAAGCTAAGCTTCTACACAAACCCAAGCATGCAAGCAAGTTATGAGGTGATGACATACTGCATCCAACGAGCCCACACTGTGTACAAATAGATTCAAGCTTGTACAGCCATCCTAATGGAAGTGAATGTTTTATCATGAAGGGGAATTACATTTGCACATCCCTACTACTTTGTGAGGCAAATGTAGATCAAATATACTCGAACATGTTCATGTGAAGAGCAGGTAATAATGTCCCCCTCCCCTAAAAAAAAAATCCGAGGGGCAAATTTTCATTCCATTGGAATATATATTGCAATGAAACATCTAAAATTATGCTTCCTAATCCACACTCAATTCACAAACCAAAAGAATAAACAATGAGAGGATGATTTGATTTTGGTTTTGATGTTTTTTTTTAACCTGGCTGCTAAGAAAGCAAGTTTATGCTTGTAGAAGCAACCAGGGGACCAACTGCTTCAAGTCCTCTCCGAAGGACTTGGTAATGAGGATTAATGCCTTACTAAATGGCACTAGCGCATCGACTTGGTTTTAAAACCAGCTAGAACTCCTAGTTACAAGACCATTGCTCTACCGCTGAGCCATCGCATCTCCTAATATAACATGAACATTAGTATGTTCTGTTCATTTGTATTGTCAAATGTTTCATGTATTTTTTTTTTTTTTTCGTGCACATACAAATCTACTTTATTATGAAAACGGTATTCTAAAACTTGAAGATCTCTATTCAATGCAACTTGGAACGCTCATGTTTAGCATTCACTCTGGGGACCTCCCTCCTGCCCTTGCTCAAATCTTTAGAAGAAATAACCAAATTCACAGCTATAATACTAGACAGGCTTCTGCTCTCCATTTACCATATGCAAGGACAACATTCACTCTGAATACTCTAATGTCCACTGGCCCCAGGTTCTGGAATTCACTTGATACTACTATAACAAATGCTTCAAGTATCTCAGTTTTTAAACGTAGACTTAAGTCATATTTACTTCACAAGTATGTCGATGACACATGAATGTGTTATCAAGCTTCATTTTTCGTGTACTGTAGCATATTAAACTCTACTCTCGATCTATTTTTTGTTATTTCTTGACTTTGACATAATCCCCTTCTAGCTATCCCTTTTCTTTTTTTCTTTTTTTTTTCTCTCTCTTCTTCTTTCTCATCTGTACATATACCATATATTCCTACTTGTCGTTCTTGACCTCTGCACTCAGAGAGCAATAACTCATCAATGTCTCGACTTGGTGTCAGCTTGGGTTTGTCCATATTAGATCGCCCTCCCATGGGTGGGTTGATTTTTGCTCATATGATACATTTTTTTCACTCACACGGTGAGTTTGTTAGCTCACCCGGTGTGATTTGGATGTGCGCATCTTCAGGTATACTTGTTGTAGTCATCCATGCTGTGGTCGATGCATCGTTGGGTAGTTGTTCTCTGAGAGTATTTTGTAAATAGTTTTATATATTCCATATTTGTTGTTGTATTCATGAATCAGTTATCTTTGTCACACCATATGAGGGGGCCTTAACTTAACAAGCTGTGCTTCAACCAAGGTCTCCTCGTCTTTCTCTATTCTACATTGTACTGTTATTGTACTGTTATGATTATACTCTATTATATTTTGTCACATGTGTTTTCTGGAAGACAAATAAACTTGAAACTTGAAACTTGAAACTTGTATTGTTTACTGGAAATATATAACAAGTGCAGTATAATGTATATCACATCTGTTATCTTTGTTTACAGGAAAGTCCATAATCATACAGAAGATCATTCAGACTAACCTTTACTTAGACTAGCTAGCTATGTATAACTTTGTTTACCGATACCGGAACTTAAAATCATAATTTGAATTTGATTGGCCATGTCATGTAAGATTTAGGGTATGTGTGCTATGCTGCATGCCCCTTTTCACCTATGCACGACATGAATTTCTTTGCCTTCGACTATACAGTCATCTACCTATATGCTGCACTGACATGTGAACTATGACTGTGTGCTAAACGACTATATACTGCATTTTAAAAGCTGCATCTTCTAAAAGTCACATTTTACAGCAATCCCGACTCTCAATTAATCCTTTTTTGGCCATTGGGGTAATGTATTTTTTGTCTGAAGTCGCCTAGTCAAGTCTCATATGAGTGATGTATAAGACTTGAATATAAAGTTTTTGAAATTTATTACAACAGTTGACAGATGAGCTATGAAGAAATGTTCAATAATAACAAAAGCTAACATACCATCTACAGATAGCTCAAAAGGGTTAACTCATAATCTTTAAGACACTTTAATCTCTTAACCAGCCAAACTTTCAAGCAAGGTTGCTAGACAGTTCAGTTGGTTAAAACTTCAATAACTTTCTTTGTCTCTCTGCAGTTGCTGGTTAGCCACCAGTCTTTAAAAGGATTGTCACGGACCTAATCAAGACAAGCTAGAATGGGTCATTTTCAGAGCCACTGCATTGCACAAAGCAGCCTCTTCTTTTGTGCAAAATTGCATGTGTGGCGAACGAGCGACCGCGCAAAGAGGTGAAGAAACTAAAAATAGCAATTTAAAGCAGCCTATGTGAACACACCTCAACAGAGTGCATACGACTCCAGGAAGCCAGCAGCTCATACAATCCCCTGCTATGCCTTCTGTTTACATTTTTCAAAGGAGGGGGATTCCAGCTAAGTCGGTAATACAAAAAACCACAGTGGTGTTGACAACTGGAAGCATTTGGTACACACCTACCAGTCGAATACCTGCTGGGTAATGAATTAATGTATTTCATCAGGATATAGCCATGATCTGGTAGGATCTAGGATAAGACAGCTCGGGCTGTTTTATGATCCAAGTATATCCATGAATAGAGAATGATATCCGAGGACTTTGGAACCATAACATACAAAGTACTTGGGAATTATATGTTAAGAGTCCAAATGGAGCTAGAAATATTCCGTCTGTTTGGAGCAAGAACAGCATTTACTCTACTTTAAAGGTACTATGTCCCTTTTGCAGCCAACCTCAAATGCTGTAGAACTTTGCAGAAATTATGAATATGTCATGTATGTCCTATCTGTGAAATTTAAACGTTAGCAGTGTCCTCATATTCAAATTATGCAAGGAAACCCGTTTACTTGCTAGACTTCACTGTCAGACACTATTGAGTGACTGACTGGCCTTTTTCCTTCTTTGGTAATAACATACATGAAAAGAGTTGTAAAGGGTACATAAGCATTTGTCTACATCAATTATAACCCACTTCTTGTGATGGCCAAGATTAAACTGATTGAATCTTTGCGCAGCATAAAACGTATGACCATTCGGTACAATTGTCTGAAAATCAAGACTATTACTTTTGGGCTCTATAGCCCTAAAGTCGATTTGACAACTAATAGTCGTTATTTTCCCACTTGAAGACATTTTCAAGCCCCACCTTTTTTAGGGAAGTTCTAAATTAGTATTATCTTTCAAATGCAGTTGGAATTTAACTTTTTCATTTTTTTGGCCTGCAAATGGGACATAGTATCTTTAAATGATAAGAGTTAATGCCCTTCTGGCTCCAAACAGACAATATTTATTATATTAGATGCTCTCTCTCTCTCTCTCTCACATGGTGCACCCGCAAGCCTACTGTATATTTATTATATTGTTTGATTTTTCCATCAAGTCTTGAAGAAGTGACATATCAACAACATTTTTGTTTGGAAACCATATGGAAGGTGTGTTGTTCAAAATATTAAAGCCTTTATATGTTTTGGTTGACAAATAAAACAAACTGTGGACCGTCAGAGTCAAGTTTTGCTACACATTCAATGTACGTGTAAAGTATGCTTTAACAAATAAAAAAAAGAGTTAAATAAATTCAAATTGTCAAAGGTTCTATCATACATGTACATTGAGTTTAATGAGGAAAACAAATGTTGAGTGAGATAGAAAATCAACACAACCAACACACTGCAAAAGGATGAACTTTGACCTCTCAAAAACATACATCATTCTCCCACTTCAGTATTCCACAGTGTATGCAATATTCCATCCTCCAAAACATGAATGTCTGCAATTCAAAAGGCGTAGGCACACATCCTCCAGTCGTAACTAGAGTCCTATGTCAGCACCTCTAGGTTATAATCTCCAAAAATGAAATCAGCGGAGCACGAAGAGAGAGGTAGACCAATCACAGGAGGTAATGCGATATCCGTTTCATCAGGTGATATGCGTCCCGACCACCGAATCAAACTTGACGTTGTCATCTCACCGTCCTGCTGCCGAGATCAGATTCAGGAGAGAATCATTGGGACGGGTAAGGAGTAGTGACACTCTGACACCCTGTAAGAGTATAGAGGGCCGCCGCTGCGATTGAGGACGATGATGAAACGTTTGGAGCCCTAGCAAAACCTCCTCTAAATCTAATTGGTTTGGAAGATCTTGTGGAGGTCTGGTAGAAAGTAGAGTGATGGAGCAAAGTAGGATGGGAAAACAATGACAAGACGAGATGAGGATATGAAGATAGAGGTTGAGGATGGATTGCAACTTATGAAGAAATGGTGAGAGAGAAGAGAGAGAGAAGAGAGGAGAGAGAGGGAAAGAGAGAGAGGGGGAAGAGAGAGAGGGAGAGGTGAAGAGAGGGAGCGAGAGAATGATAGAGGGAGGGAGAGAAAGAGAGAGCAAGAGAAGGTGGAGATATTAGGGAGGGAGGGCAAGAGAGGGACTGAGGTGAATGGGGAGGGAGAGAAAGAGAGGGGGAGGAGAGAGAAAGAGAGAGAAAGAGTGAGAGAAAGATAAAGAAAGAGAGAGAGAGAGAGAGAGCGAGAGCGGGAGAGGGAGAGAAGGAGACAGATAGTCAGATTTATATAGAGGAAAGGAAAAGAAAGAAGGGAAGAAAGAACAACTGAAAGAAATGGAAAAGTGAGCCATTCAGATAAATAGAGACAGACAGAGAAGTGACGATGTGGGTTATCCTATTTGCTGAAATTGATCTTGAAATATGGTGCTATAAGCAGCACTGGATTCTGAGAAAAATACTTATTACCATGTCAATTCAGACTTGATGCTTGATTGCATTGTTGAAAACACATCTCTGCGGATGCCAAATTAACATAGTCTACGTGGATATTGGGCCATCAAAAATAGAGGGACAGGGAGAGGAAGAGAGAATGAGAGAGAGACTAGAGAGGGAAAGAGAGAGGGGGAGAGAGGGAAAGAGAGAGAGAGAGAGAAAGAAAGAGAGAGAGAAAGGAAGAAAAAGACATGAAAGAGAGAGAGAGAGAGAAAGAAAGAAAGAGAGAGAGAAAGGAAGAAAAAGACGAGAGAGAGAGAGAGAGAAACATGTAGACTGTCATGCAGGTTAATCAACAACAGAGAAAATGTATTCGTTAGTGTCTTAAAGATCCATCTTCGACTTATTTTAGTTCAACACAGTGAAGGCATTCTGGGATGAATGAATAAAACTTAACAAAAAGAGAACTCAGACCTCAGTCTAGTTTCCTTTGTTAAAACTAATAACTGAAGACCATGCAAGCTTAAACCCAAAGTGGGATATGATTTTAGAAGAATACAGGCCAAAGAATATACAAACAAAATGAGAGTGACCATTCTAGTTTCATGATCCATTATTCATTATTCATGTGATTATTCAGTGAATATAACCTAAACTAGCATTGTACATACTTTTTTACAAGACCCAACTGGAAGCAATTTGATCTCCCCATGAAAAGTATTTCTCAAGGTTGCCACCCCGTTAGGCCTCGGGCTGAATATTCTGCAGGTTAAATTGTAGAACTACGTATACCGGTACCTTAATACTCTTTTCACACTGGTTTTGCTTAACCCCCTACTTTGCTTAGCCCCGTACTATCCTTAACCCCGGACTATTTTTTTTGGCTTTTTACACACGCTGTTTTTAGTCCCGTACTAGCGCCTATTCCGGAATAAAAAAATTCCCGCTGTTCTCGCTGCATTTCGTTAACCCCGGGTATCGTGCATGTTATGATTGGACATACTTCGCATCTGGCCAGCTGCGATATGCTCCATTGCGTAGTACCGGACTATTTTTCGTTTCTGTTCTCATTCATTTGCTTAGCACCGCAATTGCGGGGTTAGCAGGAGTTAGCACCACAATTGCGGAGTTAGCCCTGCTATTTTGCAGGGTTAGTTAACCCCGTACTTTAGGTGGGGTTAGCCAACTTTAGCCCACTTTGGTAAAAACCAGTCTGAACAGAAAGTGGAATAGGCTTAACCCCGTACTATAGGTGGGGTTAAGAACCCCCTTAACCCCACCTACAGTATGGGGTTAAGCAAAATATTGCCAGTGTGAAAACAGTATAACTGGTTTTGGTTTGGTATGGTTTTATTTTCTGTATAAAAAAACATATATATATATATATATATATAAAAGTGTGAGAATTCTCAACTCTGACATGACAACGGGTGTTCCAGAATATGACTATGATTGAGCGATATTAAGTTTGTATGCCGTGTATATTTGTTCATACAATGTATTTGTTTCTGTATGTGTTTGCACTTCAGAACCTGAAGAAGGCCTCACAAGCCATAAGCTCGTTATAAAATTGTAAAGTACAGCTTCGTCTCACGTTCCTAGACCATTTTCTTCACGCCTATATATATATATATGTACCGTAATTAACGTTGTATAAACCGCCCTCGTGTATTAACCGCATCCCTCTTTTTCGCCCTTAAAAAAAAAAAAATCTCTTTGCCGAGATTTTTTTTTTATGTGTGTAAGATCATTACGGTAATGTTAATTAAAAAACATTAGGGACCTAGGATAGAACCTTGTGGGACACCATGTAATAGAAGAAAAATTGGAGGAATTATTATTATAAACTACATATTGAGATCTATCAGAAAGATTACTTTCAAACCAAGATGACAGACAAATTTGAGTGTTGTTCTAGTTTCCGAGTGGTGCGGTTTATACACCGTTAATTACGGTATACATAAATGTGAATTTAAGAATGATAATTACTTAAGAAGAATACGTATTGAATGTTGATTGTTCTATTGAGAGCCTTTAATTTAATGGCTTCTGTCCTTGAATACACTTGAATACGCCTCATGCAGAGAATGCTAATGCATTTTCTCTATTTATCAGTCTAGCTGCAAGAGCTAATTATTAAGATTGCAAACTAACCAGACTCAAGTGGAAAACTGTGAAAAGGAATACAAAGATTAATTATTTGTTCCCATCTTTGTCCACTGGCCTTGCAAAGAATCATTTTACCTCCAGGCAATACTTCAAATACTCCTTAAGACTCCTTCATCCCAGCATGCTACCAATCATCCTTTGGCAAGATGTACATTTGCCACTCTCCACCCAGGGGTTTAATCGATACTCGGTAGGATGCAAATGTTAATGTAGTATGCCTTTTTCATTTTCAAAAAGTATACCGGTATATGTCTTTCTGAGCAATTCATTCATTAGACTTCTCATGTGAAAGATTTTACCTTTTTCCTCAAGTCAATTCACTGCAATTCAAAGTATTCCCTCTCCTTCATTCACATGTATGATCTGTTAATCTGTTATGATGTCAGACGAGTGAGGAGAGCGACAATCTTCACATGCTATACAAAATTATGTGTATTGTTTTACAATGGGCATTTAATTTGGGCACGATTGTACAATACAAAATCAATTACTTATCTTAATCTCAATTAAAATAAGTTACTGTGATTTGTTCAGGCCCACTAATGATATCATAATGCCTTTACCTGACCTCCGTAATCACTATCCCCCCTTTTTGCTTTTATATAATTATTCATGATTTGCACAAATCCGCTTTTGGTTTCATTTGTCAAATTCATCCAAAAGCATAACTAAGCAACCAAATAACAAACACAGAAACCAAAATCAATCTGTCTGTCAGTTCAATTATGCAAACACGTAATAACTGCCCACATCGAGCACAATCCCGAAACTATGGCAGCTACAAAATCTCGCTCGTCTAGCTACTCCTCCGTGTATGTAGCGAGCCTCTTATGAATAATTGCTAGGCAAAACTTCAGTTTCACTACATTCAGAACATCAATCATGAACGCAGTTTACATAATTGGATGGATATGCCGGAAGGATGGAAGGAAGGTTTCATGATCGAGCACATTCTCTGGGAGTATGAAAAGTGGGAGGTTCTGTTCACACTGGTGGAAACTAACCTAACATTCAAGATTATCTTTGATTCCCTTCCGAGCTTAAACGTGTTAACACAATTAAAGCAGAAAGCAAAAGTTTTCATGTGATGTTGTGAGAGATTCTTTGTATCCATAGCCACATTCACATCTTCTGCTATCAGTAGCATATGCGTAAAGTAGCAACAACAGTTACATGTAACTGTGACTATTTTATAGATAGGTGGTAGATGTGATCAGGGTTTCTGTCAAATTTAGCACAACAATTTCATATGGGAACAAAATGCAAAATGCATGTAGCCTTTTCTTACAGTTGATGCAATGGTAGAGAAATCTAAGGCAAGCATCAATGTCATCAAAATCATCATCTTTAAAGATTTCATGTATTTACAACGGCTTAACAATTATTAAGTTTCCTTCTTAAATACTACCTAAAAGACCACAACATTCTAATATCATTATGAATCATAATAAAGTTTCCAGAGAAAAAAGGTATTCAACAAGTTTCAATCATTAGAATAATGATTTGTAATGTATCAATTATCTTGCCACAAATTAATTGCTTTCAATTGGTTATTCTGCCAAACAATATTTTTATTGTGCAGAAAGTGCATACTCTAAGCATTTTTGTAATGGCATAAAGAACATTTATATCAGATGACAAACAATCTTTAAATGTTACATCTCAGAGTGAATGTTTCTTTGTGGCAACAAAAATAGTTTTTTGCATTTTTCTTCTGCACATTGATATGTTGAACCTATTCACCATTATCAATAATTTGACCAGGCTAAAATTGAATAGTCTAAGCATTTTAAAGGTAAATACAACAAGATGACAAATGTGTATCTCAGTATGTTTCAAACTTTATTACTGGAGGTTATATTTCTAACCTCCAATGCTGAGTATTTCAAAGTGGCACCCAAAATAGCGTTTTTCTCCTGGAAGTTGGCACGTTTAAATCTATTCTTGGCATATCCCGACTACTTTCGATGTGCGTGTCTATGGAATGACATTTAACCAAGCCTGCCTCTCTACCAAGCAAGATGTTCCAAAAAGAATTTACCATGAATACTTCATCTTCTCCAGGCGTATCGGGTTCCGCACAAAGTCGCAACCAAAGATTTAACAAATTATGCAGGCGACAATTACTAATACCCAAGGAGAGAAAAGCACAAAAGCTATGGTGTTGGCAAAGAGAAAATGGTTGCGCAGTGGGTATTAGTTAATGAATTATGTATGGTTGGCTGGGCAGGCAGCGGAGAATGAGGGAGCGCCATGTACCATCATAGATGACGGGGATATAATCATTCCCCCTTCAGACAAAGATAACTATACAGCGTTTTGTATGAAAGCTGTGTAACTGTCTGATGAGGAATGATAAATTGCTTATAATATTGTATATTGTAAAGGAGACTTGAGCATTGTTCAACCCCTTGGCAACTGAATTCTCTCATCCCAATACAGGTAGGCTTCATACAGGGACCATTTGGTTCCAGTAGATAAAGGGTTAAAGTGAACATTGCCTCCGATTCTGAAACAAAATCCTGGATTTAGCTCATGCTGAAATCATAATTATAAACCTTTAGGTCAGTCAGGAATGCCATGACTTTTACAAGCCGATCGCCTGTCTGATTATCAAGATATTTATGATTGAAAATCGAAATTTCGTTTTCCTAATGGTTTTTACAACACTACAGTCTATTGGGGAAAATGAGTACCGGTACAGTAAACAGTTGATTAAGGAGGATCATAGCAATTTTGCAAGTTTAATGTATAATATTGACACATCTGCTATCCTTGTCATTAGAATTGTAAAGGAGAATGGTATTTTTTCCCTGAAATCTTCCATACTCGTGCAATTAAAGTATGTTTTTCTTAACATTTTTATACAATGATTTCTCTTGTCTGAGAGGGCCATCATTCGACTCAAATTACGAGATATGGGAGGTAGGCACAGAATTCATAAGGAGCCGGCTAATGACTACAGTCAACACCGTCTGTGTGTAGGAGGCATGGTGATGACTTTTATTTATGCATGATGACAGTGAAGGTTGATTGGTGCTGATGATGATAGTGATGTTGAAGATAATGGTGTGGTATAAAAGGAGCATTACCATGGTGATCGTGAATATGATGGTAGGGATAACGGTAGCGGTGGTGATAGTGATGACAGTAATGACAAGCACAATGATATTAAACCATGATGATAATGAAGGTTGATCAGAGGTGATCATGATGTTGATGTTGAAGATGATTGTGGTGGTGTAAAAGAAGCATCCATGATTGTGGTGGTGATGATAGTGATGACAGTTATGACGAGCACAGTAATAACAATGAGAGTGGAGGGTGATCAGAGGCGATCATGCTGATGTTGAAGATAACGGTGGCAATTAAGTGTGTAAAACTAACATCACCATGGGAATCATGAACAGGATGGTGGTAATGTGTGATTGGAGTAGTGATTGTAATTGAGATGGTAATATATACTGGTGGTTACCGTTTTTTCTTTCTGTGGTGAGGTTGTATACTAATGGGAAGGCATGGGGGGGGGGGGGGGGGGGGGTAACCATAGTGATGAGTGCCAGACCAGAAAAAATACAATGTAGTAATTTGGATCTATGAAAGTATTTATGGCTATTGTGGTATTTCTTGTGGTAATGGTGGCAAGCAAAATGACAAGGCTGATATATTTCTTTTTGATAATGATATTGGTTGATTAAGGGATGACAACATGCATTTGTGGTAAATGTGGTGTTATTAATTATGAAAAAATAGATTTGAAAAGCTAGTGATCAGAATAGGCAATGATTTCCATTTAAGTGCTGTTTATCTTGTGGCAATTGGGAAATAAAGTTAAGGGATTGATTGATATTGCATGAAGATACATGGTTTGATAGATGGTACTGTTAAATGATTTATATGACAACTGAAATATTGTATACATAATTGTGATCATAATGATGATGTTTGCTATGGTAATGATTTAATTAAATTGATAAGATGGTATAATGGTATAATTTGTTTGTGGTGATGGTGCTATTGAATAGTAGTAGTGGTGTAGGTGGTATGGATGGTGGTGGCGGAAGTGGCGGTGATTGTAGTTGTAGTAGTGCTGATGGTGGTGTAGTATGGTGTTGTGTTGCTCATATTGGTGATAATTGGGACCAGAATGGAAAAAAAGCTTTCAGATGGTAGCCAAATCATTACCGGTGAGTTAATTTGACGACTCCTCTTTGCATTCAACCACAATGCATAACTGGCTAAATAAATGAAATTCTATACTCTTTTCACTATTTATGTGCCTGATTATTCTGCCAGTTATGATTATTCAGTATAGAAGACACAGACATAAACAAATGACAGATAAACCAACAAAACAGTGATGAATACAGTGCTATGAACCCTACTTCAAGAGAGCTCCTTGCAGGTCTTGCACAAGGCCCTTAGAAGTGGAAAGTTCTCCATCTATCCAGGAACTCCAAGGTAGGTCAACCATGCTTCAGAGGAACTCTTGATCAACCTGTAGCAGTCAATCAATAGTGGCCCAGGCAGGCTACATGTATATCAGGGATGGCTTGACCCAATTGTTGCGATGACGTGAGTCTGACGGAAAGCCCACAATGCAATGGGTGCAGGTATTTTGAGCAAATTTATATTCACACAAATGCACATTTTTAAAGGGGAAGTTGGTTTTAATAAAAGCAGAAAATGAGAGAAACAGGTCTGTGACAGTTTCAGCATCTTCCAATTAAAAATAAGAGAGTTATGAATTTCTGAATTTGCGATTAATCAAACACATATCGGCAACATTGTTACGAATCTTGCAAGATCCTTTCCAATTTGCTCTGTACATAAATTTTCATAAACTTTCATTTTCCTAGTTGTTGATGACGGAATAGATTTGTTTCATACATGGGTTGTATAAAAACATCTTTCAATAATTACATTTGGGGTGAATGCATGATTGAACATTTTCTAGAAGGACATTTTTTGTTGTTGACAGTTATGTAGTACAGGGCAATAAGGAGGGAACAACAGAGAGTTGGTAATTTGTGTTTGATTGACTGCAACTTCAAAAAACTTTCTTTACATCATTTAATATATCCTTTGCATTTACGTTCTTTATCATACTTTTATAGACATTCATTGTATTCCATTTCTGCAACCAAAACCCACCACCACCCACCCACCAGTCGTACAAAAATACGCATTCTAAGCACAGATCAGCAATAACAACGAGAAGGAAATTGAGAAGCAGATCACGTTTCGAGCAATGTCCGGACATCACTCCTTTCTAGATTTCCTGTTATAAAAATATCCTGTTCTATATTCTGAGACCGATCAAATAACACCCAGTGCACCATCATATTTAATACGTCTATGGTTTCACTTCTTGTTATTTGTTGCCAAAGCTTCCCCCTCCCCCATTTTCAAGAAGATAAAGTTTACTTTCTTTGAAAAAATCATTGAGTAAAAAATATCCGCTGCTGACAGAGCCATTGAGCTAAAGTTAAAAACTTAATAACTAACAAATTAAATAATCAATACCCTTCCTAGGTTTTTAAATTTTCTTAGTATGTGAAAAAATGATTTGTCCTGATATGTTTCTTAAGGATGTGACACATTAAAGCTTAAACTGGGGAACAAATATTTGAATTACCAATGTTTTAAGTCATTTGTATTAAAAATATCAGTTCTTTAAAATAAAAAAATTCTATCATTATTTTACTATAAATAGTGGAAAAAAATGTTGGTTTTACTAATTCAAATTAAATATCAATATGAATGTAATATCATCTTCCTTCTTCAATTACTTCTTCCTTCAATTACTATTTCGCTATATCCTGTTTCCAAGTGTCATTACAAATTAATGTTAAAAAACATTTTACTCTAATGGCTCAACTTGACTACATTGCATATTATAAGTGTTATAATTACTGTTATAATTATCACTTATTTTTACCACAAACAGGATATTGTTTGACCTACATGTGTGCCTTCCAATTAAAAGTTTCGAAATAAAAAATATCTTCTTCATTGTTTCAAAACATCCTGTTTTCAAATACTTTTATCCTGTAAAATAACATTGTTTATTATAAAGTCACATGATCTATAAATATATCTAGATAAACAATTATTCTTGGTATTGCGTCCCCACTCCTCAACCAGTCAATTTATTTTAATGACGGAAACACAACAGATGGCAACATAATATGCTATGATAAAATAAATATCCTGAAATAATTGCAGTTATTTTCCATCATAAAAATTCTTTCCTGGTCGATGCAAAAAGAAGTAAAGTAATATTTATTTGTATATGCAAATAGTTAATTAGCGTGTGTGTGTGTGTGTGTGGGAGGTTGTAGCTATACGTACACATCTCATTAGTGTTTCTTTCTCTCATCATTACAGAATTTTGTAACTCATTACATCTAGACATTAGAAGTGTAGAACAGTTTAATTTTCAGATTTAGAGATCAAGAAAATATGCTCTGATCATTTTTCATTTTTAAACAATCTTAAGTGTTTTGTATTCACTTTAAATCAAGAAGTCAGTTTAAACCTAACACTAATAAAGAAAAAAAGAATATCTAATTTACAATGTATAGCTTAAATGTCACCTTTTTATATGTATATGGGCATATGATAAAGCTAGTGTTAGAGCTGAATTAAATGTTAGCTGGCATGTACATGTATGAATAAAGCATGTATTATATTTGGGGGATAAAAGTACCAAACTATCTGGCGCTTCCTGCTCAAATTCCAAACATCAATGTATATCATCCACAAGGGTGAAAACAAAAATAGTTTTTTTTTCTTCCAACCACCTCCTCCTTGAGAAACAAAAAAAATCATTCTGGAAAAAAATGGCATCTAACAACATTCCCCGCCTTTTGAGTAAGAAAAATGGAAACAAAATTGGGGAAAATTAGGGAAAGAAAGGGAAAAATCAGGGAAAAAATCGAGAACAAAAATCGGGAAACCGATATTAATCGGGTAATTATCAGGCCTGCATGCACCAAGTGCAAATAGGGTGTTTACTCATACAATCTATCTTTTAGCACACAGACATGTGCATGTATTTATAATCAATTCTCATGTGGCTCTGATATAAATGCATCACACCTTTCAATTATGCTTTCCTCACCTTCACACCTAAACTCATCTCCTTTTCTCTTAAAACATCTCTTTTCTAAAGTGGGCAAGATTATTCCTTTCCTTTCTAGAGTGGGCAAGATTATTCCATCCTCGATTGGGCTGTTTACATCATCATAACGGATGACATTACAGCTAGCTAGCGGACTGGCGCTCGCTCCACGACGACCGAGCCATGGGTCAGGATAAATTGTTTTTGCCCGGAGCGGTTGCGACGTTGATCATCAATCAAACAACATACTCGGTATTACGACCAGACCAACATGCACGTCACAGATTATATGTACAGCCGGCCACCTTCTTCTACTCTAGACTGCAGTCAACATCCAAGCAAGATGTTTCAACCTACGCAAGGCCTCTGATGTCGTCTGTTTTGAGGGCAGGCTAATTTGGGCCAGGCAGAGAGGCATATATATAAACGGCACTACAAATTATCATGTAGTTAAAGGTTAGTCTGTGTTGGTAAAAGTCAGAGGGTCAAAAAGAAACAACTATAAACTAACCTGAACCTCAATTGTTTTTAACATTTTAAATAGCACATATTTGATTGCGGGTAGAACACAACTCCACATAGGTATTTAACAGAATACTCTCCTTACTATATATTTTACTTGTAGAAAATTAAAAAAAGTCTTGCACTTGAGGTAATATTTGCAAATAATTTTGTTGTTTATTGCTGCATGACTCCTGTCAAGAAAGCTCCAAGAAGATCAGTGTTTAACAGAGCATGTCCTGACTTACTTACTTCTCAAATAATGAACACTGCCACTTGGGAAGGCATCCCTACTTCTGTAAATATGCTTTTAAAAATAAGCCAGCTCCATCTTTCTTCATCGAAATTGGATTAGCTGTCAAAAGCATCCTTGTACTGGCTCCAGATGAGTAATGGTCAGTGATGCAGAAATCTTTGTCCAGTGATCATCTCAAAGGCAGAATTCTGGATTGGACATTCATTCATACAGAAGATTCTCACAAGTCAGTCAGGAGGATAAGAATTAAGGAACTATCTCCTTTTTGTTTATTGTAATCTATCCTGATTTTTTTGTAGAGGAATACTAAAGTAGCAAAGTTGCATCGAGAGGAGCATTCCTGATATGCTTGATAATGCTTCAAATATGACTAATTTTGACTACAAATTGTTTACAACTGCTGTGGGCTCATGCAAGCTCTGATGCTATATGTTTGTGTAATCCTATGTACTCACATCCAAATTGTTATCCCCTGTTGAGAGACAAAAGGGCATTCATTCTGTGTTAAATGATACGAGTTAAGACCCTTTTGCCTTTGAGCACTCACTATACACTAAGGATTATTCTATAACCTCGTAGCACACAACTATCATCATTTATTTTCATAATCAACAATGCTGATAAAAGTCTCATCAATTTGTATTTTCAACACTCAACATGAACTTCAAGAAGGATTTAAGTTTGTGTCTTTCATTTCTTTACCACTTGTCAGAATCCTACATTACCTTTCAATTGCCTTCCACCATCTTTGGAAACAGAATAAGGAATAGAAGCATTAAAGGCCAAGCTTGTTACATCTACATGTACAACAGTCCTTCAAACCAGTAACACACACAAAGAAATCTTTCTCAAATACTGGATGCATAAAGCTCATTCAGATATGACATGGAAAACCACTGCTGGAAATAACGCCAGTTTTTGTTAATGATGTATAAATGAATGGCAACTCACTGTGCGTTACAAAGGTCTTGCATATATTCCCTGAGCTCTGTGTCATAAGATGCAGAAAAGGGAAGCGTATTACACTATACATCATCGTTAAAAAAAAACCCATCGCAGTTTTGCCGCGTCATATCAGAATGAGGCTAATTTAGTTGCCACAGTAATTCCTTTTCTTATCATCTTCTTCTAAATGGCCTGGAGGAGGAGAAGAAGTCTCCAGTCGACAGGTGATTAGAATCATCGCCTCAGCAGCAGCAGCTTGTGAGTAAATAACCATCTAAATATTTAGATCAAGATATGTCCGTGTAACAAATCTTGTTTAGAGCATGATTTTGAATGCCTTGCGTGTACGGTGATGGCTAATGTCATATTAATCCATCGCAGTACAGTGTTTCCTTTTAGTGACATTTTTGCATTATCTTTTTATCCAAATTACACATTATATGTAAGCAGAGAAAAAAATACTTAAACATTTCGGGGGCTACTTTTAAGCTTGCTTGCATGAAAATAACACTCTTTATTTTCTTTTGTATTGAACTATATGCAATTTTGGGGGGCTCTTTTGGGAATTTTGGGGGCTAATTCTCCCGAGCCCCCCTGTATTTTTTTCCCTGTATGTAAGCAGAAAGAGCAAAAATAACAGAAAATTTTGAGTCGATTTCCAAGTTTGCAGTGCATTGTGCCATTCTCAAATTAGAGCTATTTAAATATAGCAAATCATTAAAGTCTCTAAAGTCTCTTAATATCACTATTTTTAGGGTACAAATTGGCAATTTTCTGTTAAATTTTACAATTTTCTTTCACATTGGTTTCTTTCATAAACATTTTTTTTTACCTATGAAGGAGTTAATGAATAGATTATTTGTTGCTAATTTGAGGAGGGAAGACTGATAAATTTAGAAAATAAGAAAGATTAACTGCCATGGGATAGTGAGGATGTAAGCTATATTCCAGTGAAAAAAATACACAGGGGCTCAGGGCGAATTTGCCCCCGAAATGCCCAAAAGAGCCCCCGTAAATTTGCATAAAATTCAATGCAAAGCAAATTTTAGAGTGGTTATTTTCATGCAGGCAAGCTTGAAAAGTACCCCCCAAAAATAAATATTAATATTTTCCCTTCTATGTTCATCTTCTGGATGCAGACAGCTTCTACAAATCTCTATGTAAAGCATCCATTATCAATAAATAGTTTTCAGGAAGTTACAGAATAAAGAAAAACATTTCTATTAATATCACTGCCAGATTTACTTTCACATGTTCTCTTACTCAGAATCTATTACATCACTTCAGAAATCAACAACATTAGCTAGAATTATGGCTAAATCGCTCAGTATAGAAGTATAGAAGTTATCTGACATGCTTTTTCAGTCAAAGATGCATGAGCAGGCTTTAACCTTTTGAATAAACACTACATTTAAAGACATTTTTTTTCTATTTAAAGAATCAAAGTTTATATTTCAATATTTGGCCTGGCTTACTAGCCAAGAGAGTTAACAAAGTACCTACTGCTATTTTAGGGAGAAAACAGCTATTTTTAGACCAAACTTGAGGTTCAATATTTCCATCCCCGGTATTTGCTGCCAATGGAGGGTTTATTTCTTGAATTTACAGTAAGAAGCAGATGTATACTAATACTGTAATGCTCAATGTTTTTCACTTGGGTGAATTATAACTGACCTGTTTTTCGTTTGGGAATTTTTTTGTTTGTTCTTCGTCTGTTTAAATTTTTCTTTAAAAATATCTCAATTTATTCATTTCTAATTTTGTTAATTAAATTTGTTATCTGTTCTAACAAGGCTATTTATTTCAACAATCCCCCCCCCCTCTCTCTCTCTCTCTCTCAACCCCTCCTTTCTCTCTCTCTCTCTCTCTCTCTTTCTCTCTCTCTCTCAGCCTTGGTGTTAAGTGGGTTCTTGGCAAGAATTCTTCCTTGTAATTCACTTTTCACTGCTTAACATTCGCTAGAGCTAAAGTTGCAGAGACATATAGTAAGCAGACAGGGATGCTGTTTCAAAATATGATACAAGAATGGAATACTATCATCATCTGATCACCTATCCAACTTTCACACTCTCCGATCCCATTTCTTCTCTTCTATTCCATCTTCTTCTCCTCTCTGTCCTCAGACCCTCCTGCCCTCTCTATCGCAAGGACCCTTTTCCTGTTTATAAAGTAGATCCAAACACAGCGCCATGACATTTACATTTCACGAGAGTGCTCCGGGGAGGGAAAAAGAGAGGACACTCGTCCTCGTAAGTTATGGTTCAACTGTAAATAACATTTCAGTAGGAAGCAAGCAAGCAAGCGAGCTGGATTAATCGAATAAGGATAGGAAGCACCTCACTAATGTAGGGATGTAAAACCGTGTGTTTGGGCATTATGGCATGTAATGTTCCTAATTCTGCCAATGAATAATTTCCTTTAAATAGCTCCAATTCTCAAACACAAATGTGTGAAGTTCAATCGGATGTAGAATATACAGAGTTAGTACCACATACAATAAGCTGAAGCGTAATCAGGGGGTCAATCAGCTATAAATGACAACACCATTTTGATTCCAAAGAATTGATCTTTATATAATCAAGGTTCAGTTCATAACGTTTCTTTCTAGATTCCATTAATACAATTCCATTAATAGAAATTTATTGATTCTCAACGATCCTATATCAAATTGCATTTTCTTAGTTATTTGAGCCGTTGACTACTAAATTGTCTTATTGACATAGGCTTTGTACGGGACTTTATTTCTGAAATCCATGGACGCAATATGATGAAGAATTCTCATTTGCAACGATGGACAGGAGTACTTGTACTTTATTATTGAAAATAATCCCTTAAAATGGGGAGGTTTTTTTTCTTTGAAAGTACAATACAAAAGAGGAAAAATATATGATTTAAAAGGTGGAAATGGTCTTTTAATCCGCTGACTATCGGTACTGAATTCTCTCATTCCCATTGGCTTAATACAATGACGTTCAACTTCCCATACGTAATGGGTAAAGAGTCCAAAGGATGTTTTTATTTTATTAAAATTGACATAGGTTACTGCCTTCTTGTTTTAAGAGACAGAATACTATGCCTGACACATATGACTGTATGCCACAGCTGTTCTCTAAACAATCACAAACTCATTATGAGCATTACGGTTCTGCCGATAAATCACATATTCTACAACAACAAATTTGGAATGCCTGTGTATAGAGAAAGAGAGATGGAAAAGAAACCGCCCTGTTTGATTTATAAACAAGGCCATTACAGAGATTAGTAATTTATCATTATTAAGATTGTTTACTTAAATGAAATCAATCGAGATGAATATTCATTGTGCATTAATGATAAATCACATATTTCTACCAATGAAAATCACTGAAAGTTGGAATGCCTGGGCAAAGATGAAGAGGTGATAGCGAAGAGATCGCGTCTCTGTTTGGTCCGTAAACAAGTCCATTACAGAGATTAGGAATTCATCATCGTTCAGATTGTTTACTTAACTGAAATCAATTGGAATGAATATTCATTGTGTGTTTCCGATTAAAGAGGCAACCAGGAGTTGTTTATGCACCCAAGCGGACGGGGCTTGCGTCATCCTCTGTGCACGGCACTGGAAATTACTAAGATCCAAAAGGGACCAGAATAGAGGGAGAAATTCATGTTCAGCCATCAAAAGGGGAATAAGGGAGACAAAAATAGCCGGGCTAAAATCAATAGATGAGATTTTCCTCAATTGCACGCCGGAGAGGGTCACGTTGGAGGGAGAGAAGGGGCTGGGAAGAGAGGGAGATAGAGAAGGGGTGAGAAAGCATTCGATAGAGATGGGGCAGATGGAAGGCTAGAGAGACTGAAGGAAAAGGAAAAGGAAAAGAAGAAGGAAAGATTAAGAGGAGAAAAGGAATGGTAAGTGCCTCAAGGAGTAAAGTGAATAAATTATAGAGAAGAGAATTGAAGAACTTTGGGAGAAGAAGTATAGTATAAATTGTAGGGAAGGAGGGACGGAAAGAGAGGGAGAGAGAGAGGGAAAGGGAGAGGGAGAGGGAGAGGGAAAGGGAGAGGAGAGGAGAGGGAGAGGGAGAGGGAGAAGGAGAGGGAGAAGGAGAGGGAGAGGGGGAGGGAGAGAGAGAGAGAGAGAGAGAGAGAGAGAGAGAGAGAGAGAGAGAGCGAGAGAGAGAGAGAGAGAGAGAGAGAGAGAGAGAAACTGACATACAAATATAAAAATGACTTGAGTAGGAGGATACCAAGAGCAAAAATAATTAAAAAAAGGACCCTTTCTGCTGACGTCTGCAATAAAAAGCTAAAAATACTTATCGTGGGCATACAGAAAGTGGTGTTTGTGTTATTTTGAGCACATGCATGCACAATATTTTGGTAACATTTGATAATTGTATTATCCCAAAGTTCACATACACATGCGATTTATTAATTTTTCATGTACAATGAGCAAATAAAAAACAAACTGATTCTTACATGTTTCAGTCAAGACATGATTCTCTCAAAATGCAATTTTACTGCAGTGCAAGATCTTCATGCTACCAGTGATGGGCAAAAAAGTATATCTCACGATAATTCCATACTTCTGTTCTAATTTGGCCACTTGATCCTCTTTATATGTAACAAAATGTGTTATGGAAGCCAGAAGGGAGTTCAAAGGAAATCTCTCATTGACTGGCGATTGAGGATAAAAATAGCATACAAGAAAAAATTCAAATACAAGATTTGTCAAAATGATGCAAGTTCAACCATAATCACTCGCGAATGAGACATCCTGTTCCAGCTTCCAAAGAGTGAGCTGCGTCGGAATGGAACATGACTTGGTCAAAACAAGCGCCGGGAAATGTTCAATTTGGAAATGGAAAACAAGATTGAGGATTGATTTTTGACGGAGGAGGGGCACAGTATAGTAGGAAGGAAGATGACCTCGAGAGAGAGAAGTCATCGACAGAGGATATGTTGTGCAATCTTTTTTTGTTAAGAGGTATAACCATAATCAATAGCTCGTAGAGTACTGTAAATTACAAAATATTGTAAAATGTTCAATTTGAAAATGGAAAACAAGATTGAGGATTGATTACCAATGAGGAAGGGCTTACTAGTAGGATGGAAATTGACCTCGGAGAGCTGCATAACAAAGATATAGTATAGTGCAATCTCTTTATGATAAGCAATGCGACAATATAAGAATCAAGATCTAGTAGAATACTGAGCAATTTTCTTGAGCTTGAGCTTATGCTATGGTCACATTACCCAAAAGTAGACTGCTCAGCGGCCGAGCGGCGAGTTTTTAACTAATTCTGCCCGGCGGCTGCCCGGCCACCAAGCGGCGGCCGCCCAGGCACCGCTCGTCTTTAGGGCATCGGTCGGTCGCCGCTGAAATTTTAGCGTGGAGTTAAAATTTGGGCGGCGCCTGCTCACTTTTCACTCGCCGCTCAAAATACGCTCGCTGCCTGGGCGGTCGCCGACCGGGCACCGACCTAATCGCTGGGTGATGCCTAATTCCAGCAGTGACCGAGCAGGCTACTGATCGGTCGGTCGCTGCTCTGATTTGTGACCATAGCTTTATGAAGACGCGATATGTAACTTCAGGCTAATTTCTCGGATCACAATATAGCAGGCTATTTGGCCAACTTGGGCTAGCTAAACTGCTAAAGATATTGGCGGACAAGAGGTTTTAATCTATACCCATCCTCCAACGAACTGTTAAAAAACAAAAATAGTGGTGAAATGTACATGCTGTGACCTTGTTTTTCATTGTGTAAGGAATGACAACTCAAACATATCACAAAGTACATAAACCCATTCAGTTTATGGCACCATCCTTTACATGTATTAAATCATAAATACGTTTATATCCAGCGGCTAGATCTTCATGACTGACACCCTCCCTTGTTTCACAATAATTCTGTTGATATATTACACCACAAAAATCCAATTTCAAATACATAAACCGGTGCCTTAGTCCCAGATGTAACTGTACTATCTGTAGACCTAGGTTTTTATTGCTAAACAATTTATCTTACTTACTTTTGGCTGACTCCAGAAGATTTTTTAGTCAATCTCAACAGTGCCTTCACCCTGCAATGAAGAGTAAAGAAGATAAAAGTGGAATTGGCAAAAAGACAAACAATTCAATCCTATTATTGTAATTTATTTGACTGAAATGGAATTGTCATCAAAACCATGAATATTTGTAAATCATGTAAGATACAAAATCCTTTAATGGAAAAATCATTAGTACATTGTATATTATGATAATAAATGATCTATATTGTTTATGATAATCATTACTTTCAATGTAAATAAAATTCTGTATGTACAACAGGCATATACAGGTGATAGATGAACTGATAATAAAAATTAAATAATATGATAATAGAATTTATGGATAGAGATATTTGATATTGAAATATCCATTCCCATTGAATTCAGCAAAGGATATACTAATTGTAGTTGCCAGGTGTATTTAATGAGATGTAGTAATATTTACAAAGTAAATTAAAGCACAATTCATTTTGATGTTAATAATCCTTTATGCCACAACCTACTTTAGAATAAAACAAATATAATGACTGCACAATGTACAACACACAGCAAAGAATAACTACTTTAAGAAGAAACATTTTCCCTAATAATAAGCCAGAGTACTTTCAGTTATAAAAAAATAATTAAAGAAGGAAAAAAAAAGTAAACAAATGCATGTAGTATTCTCACAAGGATACAAAATCATACCAGCTCTAAGTCCAATATGCCTGTCCTATTACATCCTTTTCCATCAAGAAATAAAGTTCACAAAAACATATCCAGAGTACTACATTTAAAACATTAAGGTGTTTCAGTCAGCATGTCTTTTTGTTTCTGTCGTTCATCTTGATTCAAATATTGTTCCAAAATGTGAACCCATTTGGACCATCAAGAACAAAAACAAAGCAATTCTATCTTACATTATATGTAATATCAAAGTTAAGATTAGATGGTTCAAAGGTCATATGCTTCAAATTGCTATATGCTAGTGAAAAGGCCAACACCTTTTCTTTTATTCCTGGAGGCACACAACCTTTATTCATTGCCACTGTATAATATTTCGCAATCTCTTGTCCACATCTGTGTCATGATGACCATCTTAATGAACAATCATTGAACAAAAGGATAAGTGGTACAGAACAAGTCCATGAAATCCTTTATATTCTTGATCTTTATCATTCTTATTTAAAAAATGTTAGAATTATCATCATTGTCCCATTTTTTCTCTTTAGTTTCTTTACCCGAGGACTCGAGGACAGCCCCGGAAGGAAGTGATCTAGATCGATGCAACAGACAAAGAAAGAAAAGAAACTTCTAAGTGAAGACGAGCTTCGAGGTAATATGGAAACAGAAACAGATCATGGTCACCTATAGATTTCCAGTTCTCTCTTTGTCTTAAGGCGAGGTAAGCACAAAGATGATTTTGTCTCTTCAAAGCAAAAAGGTTGTTAACTCTGTGTTAACATACATGAGTTAATGCCCTTCTGGCTCCCAATCAGATGTTTTGGTCTATTTGAAAGCCATAAGGGTACTTACCCATATCCTTTAAAATAAAGAGGCTTTAGGCTCCCAGCAGATAATATGTCTACAGTCAATAACAAGTGGTACTCTTACCTCAACAAAGACAGTCATTTAAAACACAATGAAACATACTCAAAAGTTTATGGAAAGAGATTATTGCAAAACAACACAATATCGCCCACCCATGATTAAATTTGAACGAGGTCTTCAAATATAATTACAGCGTTATCATTTTTTTAATTCTCCACTCATGGGATGGATTGCTCTTGTCAGCAATACGCTGTTTTTCAAAGGGGTCCAAGGTAATATCCATCATAATTACAGTGATACAGTTATCTTAACCAAGACTTCTTGTCTAAATTTATTCTGAGATTCTCCATAAAAAGTACTTTGAAGAGAAAAAGCAATTAAATAGCCGATAAAGACCAGTACAGATTCATGCAGATGATTTGTGGTATACCACCATAAAAGAAAAAAAAAGGAAAAAAGGAAAAAAGGAATACAAAAAAAAAACATGGCTTAACATAATCTGTAACTCAAAACACACACACATTAAAATTGTTTTCATAAAGGCCTTTGCTGCCTGTACTTGTTTTTTATAACCTGTTTTTCATTTTGCCATGGTGAAATCTAAAGCTTTGAAAATTGGAAGTTCTTGACCTAAAAACTAGCTATCGACTTGATGACATCATCTTATGGGGAGTGCGCATATTCACTTTGCTCTAATCATGTACGGCTCATCGCCTCAGCTATATAGGCGCGCCGATAGGGTCCACTAATCCACTGGGGCAAATTTGAACACATAATTTGGGGGGGGGGGGGGAGGGTGTGGAAAGTGAAGGTTTTAATCTGCTTTTGTATACTTATCATGATAAAAAAGGAATATGAACATACATTTTATTTCATACTTTCTATAATAATTTCTGTAAAACCTTTGTTTATCTTTTTTGTTGGAAATGAAATAAATACAAATTAAATTGAATCTGCTTTTGTGCAATACTAAAAGGGAAAATATTGTTTATTTTCTTATATTTGTATTCTAGGTTCATTCAGCTTTCCCTTGATATAAAATTGTAAATTCATTGGATAAAGTCTTTAAGTAGAAGAATATGTTATGTACTCATAGGCCTACTCTACCATAGACATATGGGATGGATGCCAGCATATATAACTACTGCTGAATAGCTGATTTATGGTTGATCTATAGTAGATGTTAAGTCAGAGGTGTGGTATGTATGGTACATCAACCGCGGTCTCAGTAGTCTTATCATTCTCTTGTTTATTATCAACATCTCTTGTTCTCTTGCTCTCTCATCTCTCGTTTTATCTCTCATTGCCTGCCTCTCTAACCCTCACTCTCGCCCTCTCGCTGTATCTCTCTCTCGTTCTCTGTCTCTCCCACACACAAACACATATAAACCATCTATCCACCTCTCAAAATAATAATAATAATAATAATTACAGTGCTTATATAGCGCCTAACACTTACTTAAAATATATATATATCTCTCCCTGTCTCTTTCTCTCTCTCTCCTTCCCTCCCTCCCCCTCCCTCTTTCACTCTTTATCTCCCTCTCTTTTCCCCTCCATTCTATATTTCTATTTCATTTCACAATGAGTCTTCTAATTTCCACCTTGCTCAACGTCCACGGCTTTCCCATTCCCAACTCCCCAAAGCAATAATGCAGTCAAATTCTTCCAGGTTGGTGACTGCACCTGGGGGTAACAAGGGGAAACCCCTCCCCTCCATCTAATCACAATTACCCTCCCTAATAGTCCCATATGACATCATGAGTATATACTGCCTTATTGCTCCTTATCACGAAGCCAAATCATTCAATCTTTTTTTGGCAGCTGGCTAGTTGATATTGCCCCTGATGATCTAAGCGGTGATTATAACCTAGCGAATAATCACCGCTTTTCCCCCCTTTATTGCAGACTTCCAGCTACCCACCTCCGAAAGGTAGGTGCACATTTGGCGGTCTCATCGATCACATTTAATGAAAGGGAGATAGGGGGGCCCTCCTGGAAAATTAGGTTAGCATTGACTGTTGGCGAAACTGGACACTTAACACTGCCATTGAACTGGTTCCTATACCACTCAGTTAGACATTGAGGATGGAAAAAGAGAAAGAGGGAGATAAGAAGAAAGGAAGATGAAAGAGAAAGAGAAAGGGGAGGACTGGAGAGGAGCGGGAGACAGACAGAATGGAGGGGGAGAGAAAGGGTGGGATGAGATAGAGAGGGGAAATGTAGATAGGAGGAAAAAAAGAGGAGAGAGAATGGAGAAATGGAGGAGAAAGTGAGGGGAGTTGGAGATGGCGGGAGAGGGGAAGGATGCAGAGATATAAACACACAGAAGAGAGGGGATCAAGGTCGAGAGTGAATATATGAAGATAGAAGAAGTGAGGGAGGGGAAAGAGAGAGAGAGAGAGAGAGAGAGGAGTAAGATTACAGAATTCATAGAGAGAGAGAGAAACAAAATAGTGTGGTAGGGGATGAAAATACAGTGTGAAAAGAAAGATCAGAGGGGAAACGATGGAGGGAGTTGTATAGGACTTATTTTATGAAAGGATTAATGAGAGAAAAATACAAAAGATGGAGCAAGGGAAGAGAGGAGGGAGGAGAGGAGAGATAGAGAGGGAGAAGGAGGGAGAGAGAGGAGGAAGAGAGAGGGGGAGGGAGAGAGAAATCAGAGGAGATGAGAAATGAGATAAAGAAAGACAAGGAGAAACTGAAGGAGAGAGGGGAGAAAGAGGGATAATGTGAGAACAAGAGAATGGAGAAAGAAAGGAAAAAATCATGTGACCATACAAACGTGAAGATACAGGATAGCGTGCATGCACCTTACACAAACAAAGATATCAAAATATAAGTAATTAAATATAAGCCATACATCAACAGCTGGAGAAAACGTTTCAGCAAGTTCAACAATTAAAAGCTTCAAATCATTACTTTTTCAGCCTGTATGGTAATTCAAATTGAATCCATTCAAATGGAGCCATTTCGAAGTGCAGCAACTTGAATACAGTGTTTAAGTGTTTCGAATCAGATAGTAAATGAGAGTAACTTAAGCTTGAAAAGTAAATGCTTTCATTAAGGATGTACAACTCATATATCAAGACCATTAGTTGCCATAATCAGAGTAGTAATTCAAAAGTACATGAAATACTTGAAATCAAAAGTAGAAGTTCACTGTGCTCTAGTAACCGTTTCAGTTGCTATAATTAGTAAGAAGACCTTCCGCAGGAAGAAACTAAGTGTGAAGCAAGTGGTCAAAGTATGGAATATCATTCAACCTAGAGAGTGATTAGTTTCACATGTGTAGATTGGCAAGGAAAGATTTTAATTTAGAAAGGTTATGAAGAAACCAAGATGGACAGCATACATACATCATATGTTATTCATATATCCTTATTATTTCATATTGGATGTTGTACATGTAGGTCTCTGGCTTGTTCAGATGATGATGCAGTAAACTGCCGCAAAAATACCTCCCCTTTTTATTCTTAAAGTGTAAATGAATGGTCCTTCATGAATTCACTGAGCTCTGCAGATACAGCAATGTGACAAGCATTACACTTTACTTTACGTCATCATAAATTTTAATCTCTCTACATTTAAAGATAAAGTTGAGTTCTGGTCATGTGATTGCATTGTGAAAGAAACAGTGTGGAATCTATCAGAAAAGGTTGATCATCTAGTATATAAGTATTCGTGTGTATTGCAAGGTTCTGGAATCATCAAAATTATGAGACATTTGGCCAAAGCTTGGCAAAGTTACAAGCACTGTACACGGAATGATGTATATGGGACTACACGAGCACATGGCGAAAAAAACCTACCCCCGATTTTTACGTATTTTATGTCATATTTAGAATATGAAGGCATTTGAAGAGCCATGCTTTTTAGGGAACATGTTTAATCTGATGTTCTTCCACCTTTGCATAATAACAATGATAACGCTCACAAATAATTGTTTACCTCTTCCCAGAACTCAACCTTCTCTTTAAGTTTGTGTTTGTCCATCTGTGTGTTTGTCTCTCTGTCTCTATAACTATGTAGCAAATAGACTCATAACCCAAGCAATTTGTCATCTACAGCAGGTGTAGATGGAAAAGTGCCATCAAATATGAAGCAAAATGCTTTTGAGATTTCATAATAACATTATATTAATTCTGTATAATCTGTGTAATGGTACCATTTCCAGATAGTATTGGGGGTTTAAAACAAAAACAAATACAAATGAGGAAACTTCTGTTTGTAGCATAAAAGGGATTAAAGGGCTAGTTACGTTGGATGCAGAAAGTCTTTGCGTGCTGCATGGTATGGTCTTATTTGATAGCCTACAGTCTCATGTGAGTAGAGCCATATTATAATGATAATGCAAGGCGTCAAATGTATATTTTCTATATGCATTGTAACAAGCCTTTCCAACCAAATCAACTTCCATTGAGAGAAATCGCATGTTTAAAGGATTCAAGTGACAAAGAAAAGTTCTCCATGTACTTTAATTGAATTTCTGTAGAATAAAAACACATGCCAACAAATTAACCAAGATGAATGGGGCTCATTCCTAGCTCATTTGCAGGATTTCATCAGCAGAAAGAAAAAAGACGGAAAACATGTTCACAATCAAACTCCGGAAGATGGTGCGCTCTGAAGACTTTGCCAGGTTTAATTTGCAATCAATTTGCCAGAAAAGAAATCTTTGAGGGGGACCAAATGAACTCCAAATCTGGGACGGTTGCCTGATTTGCAGGATTGACGTCACCCTGGGCTTGCAATGTGGCAATCGAGCACATGATTCGACAAAGACCGTCCCCCTCATGCCTGTAGATGGATGAATGGGGATGAGGGCGACAAAGTAGATTGGGGAACCATGTGTTACTAAATCAGATGGAATGTGTGCTATTATCATCTAGACAACAAAAAGAATGGAGTGAGAGAGAGAGAGAGAGAGAGAGAGAGAGAGAGAGAGAGAGGGGGGGGGGGGGAGAGAGAGAGGGGGGGGGGGGGAGAGAGAGGGGGGGGGGGAGAATTACAGGAAAAGACAGAGAGACAGAGAGAGAGAGAGAAAGAGAGGAATACATATAAAAAGTGCTTTGGACTTGTCTCTATATCACATATGCACATTTTGTTTCTTCTGTACAACTTTCCTCTCACTGCATCGATCGCAACTAATCTGAGCACATGAATGTTTAGGTATTTCCTTCTAATAAAAGAGAGTCATAATTCTGGAAAGTCAACAAAATTAGGCTATTAAAATGGGGGGGGGGGGGGGGGGGGAGCATATCTGCATTGACCGTCTTTTGCTTTCATTTCTGCCTTAAAAATGTCACAACTTTTAAATAGTTAATTTAGTTTCTTTCTCACATTGGCTAAACCAGTTTGGATCTCACTATAAAGAGCATACGTACATGCTGATAGAATTGTCACAGCACATCAGTAGAAAATAAATGTTTGAGATAAGTTTTTCAGGGCTTGTAAATCCCTGATAGGGGCTTAACATCTAATATTTAATGCAGAGTTAATGACCTTCTGCCTCTATCAATCAATAAACAACCCATGATACTGACATTCAACTTGAAAATAAGAAGCATGATTAATTTTGTAATGTCAAAATTATCGATTCAAACATTCGAGCGGTGGCACATTTCTAGTATTTCATCAGTCAGCATAATCTATATTCTGCACAACAACACATGAACACTTTCATAAACAGATCTGTTTTTGTCTCTAACCTGTCAGAAATAAAAAATAAAGCGTGCCTTCTTCTGCATGCTTTGAGTATAGACATGTAACATTGTCCTAAGGTATCTGCTTGTAACGTTAATTGAATATCAATATCACTTGCGACAGTACTTATTGATTTCACAATTATTCATTAAAATAGGCCAGCCAGGAGTCGCAGAATACACCAGGAGCACTGTCTTAATATATCTCTCACTCTGTTAAAATAATTATACCCACAGGAGATGCTAATTGAGCTACAATTTCCTTCTGGCGCCGAGATACTTCTTCATCTGTAGAATGTGGGAATTCATTTGAAAATGCCTTGAGTTTTTTCATCAAATCAGGCTCTTCATTTTTGTTAATGAAAAATTTATATGAATGAGCTCTGCTAATAAATGTGTCCATTGCTCTACTCCACGGTATAATACTCTGAGAAATCATTCCGTCTAGATCTTTACGCTCTCAAAACTCCAGATTTGTTGTTCTTTTGTATTTACTGCGCTTTCTGTTGTAAGATACAGAAATGAAACGCGTACTTCATTTTGTGCCAACATTAAAACATAACAAAAATGTGATTTTGTTGCATCATTCATATCTGAATGAACCTCAAGGGGTCGTTTTAAGGGCAATGATTTTGATGATGGGACTCTTCCAAACATACACAAGATGAGAAATCTCACAAATTATTTTTTCATCTCAACTTGAACTCAACGTTCTCTTTAAACTATTATCCAGGGCTAGGTTTGATTGATCTACTAATCAACGTCATGCTGTCTGCTACCATATGCACCGCAATATCAACAGCTGTTACAACAAAAGATTGGACCACAGCTATCATATTGGTTTGCTAACTATGGTATCAATGAAATAACAAACAATAAGCTCAAGTTATAGCTTTAACGCTTCTCTTAATCACAGACATACAGGCACGACATGCCTTGCCCAAACATCAACGTTCTTTTTCCTAAAATCTATGAGAAAGAGAAGTGAGTGAGCAAACTTTATACTGCAAATCTAATAAAGTTGTATATATTTTTACAATCGAGTATTTAGAATGTTACTCTATTATTAAACATACTGCAGTCACAGTATCAACTTCAAATGTGGCTCAAAGAAGAAATGGCAAGCACCTGACCTGAATGTTGGGTTGCAGTTGGAAAAGAAATGGTAATTTTTAAAATGTACTGCACCCCCCCCCTTCATACACTCATCCAACTCTGCTTTAAATGTTTATTGGTGGACAAATTACCACCAGCATGTCTTCAGTTACAAGCTACAAGTGCCATCATGATTATGATATGGTTTACAGGTTCAATTGAAGAAGCAGCTCTGCAGGTACTATTGAACTTTAGTCTGTGATAGTTATTGAACAAAAGCGTTAAGCTTAAATGTATATAGCAAAAATGACTAGATAAAAAAGTGCTTGTAACTACTGAATTCTGAGAAGCTCTCTATTTTTAAGCAGTTTCAAAGAAGGAAACAAACAAATTATCTTAATAACAATGTGTGGTTGATCAAAGTTCTTTTTATAGAAGAAAATATACCCTTGAACACGAATGGAAAGTATATTCCAAAGTATTATGTGGGATATCAATCCACAAGTTCATTACTTTCTCCCTCCCCCCTCTTCTCTTCTCTCTCTCCCTCTTCCTCTAACCCCTGTTCTACACTAAAGTTCAAATAACAGCAGGGGGTGTTTCAAGAAAGGCTTCTATTATACTGATTTTTTAAATAATTTTTTACTAAGAATGAAATTGTATACATATCTTGCACTAAAAATAGCATAATGATTACATTTCAATCAAGTTTTTTTTAGCAAATGATAGTTTTTCCCACGAGGAACCAATTCTATTTTAAAATATGACATATTTATATTTCAGTTTTTGAAGGTTAACTCAGTCAAAAAAAAAATCAATGATTATCACAACTCAGTAGTTATAACATTAACATCAATAGCAGAAATTCTATATTATATTTATATACCAAAAATTAGGAGACTTTAATACTGGAAGTAAAATCATGTTTATAAAAATATTCAAAGAAATACTTTCCAATTATAGGGGGATAACAAGGCATTTAGAAAACCCTTCCAACAAAATGCATACCACAGGTGGACTTTCCGCAAAGGATTGAGCCTGCTTTCCATACCCTCCATGTGCATGGAGATTTAGTTGTGTACCAGGCAATCTTGGAGAATAGATACCACTGCCCTGGGACAGGAAATATTTTCTTCTAACTGTTGTAAAATTCATCTAAAAATGAATAAATACATTTGATATACGATCAATCTCAGATCAGCTAAGATGATACCTTAATCTGACATCTACTTCCCTTCTTCAATTGCATATGATATGAAATGAAATTAAATCTATATACGTCTTCTCTTGTTCTCTCTTTCCTCATCGAATACAACCTTCTCTCTCTTTCTCTCTCTATCTTCCCACCTATTCATCTTCATCTGTTTTTCATTTAGTTTACATCATTTTAATCTATTCACTATTATTTATTTTTGTTCTCTCTCGCAATCTTATGTTTACTTCTTTATTTCCTGGTCTCTCTCACCCAACCCCGCCCCCCTCTCTCTTTCTCTCTCTCTCTGTGTCTCCCTCTCTCTCTCTATCTACCCATCTATCCGTCTCTCTCTATCACTTCCTCTTTCTCTCTCTCCTTTTCTTATGTCTTTTTTTCTGTCTCTCTTCATTTCTTCACTTTATATTTTCACGCCCTCCCGCAAATAAAAAAAATAATATATATAACTTACATGGCAATAACCATATGAATCACAAGTGGGGAGGGGCACTTTGAATTTCCTATGCATGGGGAGGGGCACTTTGAATTTCCTATGTATGGGGTAGATAGAAATAGATAGAAATGGTTTTTATTAAAAAGATCATCGCAGCCAATGGCTGAATTGCGATCCATTTCACAAGGTTATATACAATACAATTGCAATTCAAATTGAAATAACACAACATATGACATAAATCAATAATCAAACATATAGACATTTCATAAAAATTCATTGATCAGATTCAAATTTTTGTTAAAAAAAGAAAGAGATAGGGAGAGGTGTAGGAGAGGGAGAGTTGGAGTGATGACAAAGAGAGAAGGAGAGAAAGAAAGAGAAGGGGGACGGGAGAGAAAGACGGAAAGAGAGAGAGGGTTGAAGAGAGGAAGAGACAGACAAAGGGTACCTTATCATTACAGATGAGGGGAGATGGCAAGAAGGGGAGGGGCACTTTAAATTTCCTATGTATGGGGAGGGGCACTTTGAATTTCCTATCTGTGGGGAGGGGCACTTTGAATTTCCTATGTGTGGGGAGGGGCACTTTGAATTTCCTATGTATGGGGAGGGGCACTTTGAATTTCCTAGCTTTATCAGCATATTATAAAACCTGCTTTTTTCCATTTATTTTGCTTTGTTGAAAATTGTCATAACCTCGGTCTGGACATGTCTGTCCTGAAACTGAAAGTGAAATGAAACTGACGCCCGCTTCCTTACTCTTCTCAATAAATTTGAAAATATTAGGATGTACGTCTTGGCCAGATACATGTACTGTACAGCCTCAATCAAAGTGGACTTGGGTGCATACTCTGGGCAATCAGTGAGAGCAGAACATTCTTCATAAAATTGAAATTGAATTGAAATTTTAAATTTAATATTCTTTGTCCATTTGGATTTTTTTTTTTTCTCTCACTGGTATAAGTTTATAAATCAAATTACCAAACAGAAATGATCATAATCCAAGATGATTTCAGTCATGGTTAACAGTTAAAATGCAAAATATGATTGTTTAAGCTCACACATAATGCAAATAACCTGAACTCCTTTACAATATCCTGACATTTGGTCTGCCAGAGGAAACCGTAAAAGCAGGCACTTCCTATACAATGGTGTATAGGCACATCCGCTTCAAGCTTTGTACACAACCACCCAGTTTCCGGGCCGACACGGATAACATTTCCTGCCTGTCTGATTATGAAACTTGAGGTTTAAAATCTTCATCAGCCGAGAGGATAAATAAGTGTGAAGTTGTACAAAGACAAGCGGAGGCCATAGAATGTGTATGTCATAAGAATTGTGCAGCATGGCAGACCATTTGATACACATGTGAGCCGCGACATGATTGTAATAAGTAATGAATATAGTGTGTGGGCAGCAAGCATATTACATGATGAAAATTGACTTAAAATCAAATCCCTTATTTCCACTGTAAAACAACATATAAATGTTCAAGTGGCTTTATAAATAAATTCTTAGGATGTAGAGGAAATGATGCAGTGCTTTAAAATTAAACAATAACTTGCTACAAATGCAGCGTCCGAGTCCACTAAAACTTGAACAGGGTCTCGACTGGAATAAATCATTGATTTATTCTGAGATTTTCAAATATTGTCTGTTAACCAGGCTCCAATGTCAATGCTATATCAAATATAAATTAACAAAAATGTTTTTGATCATGCATCTCTTTGTCTCGTATTCATTTAAGGCAAAATATAATTAACCCATTGACTACTATGTCCCTTTTGCAGCCAACCTCAAATGCTGTAGAACTTTGCAGGAATTATGAATATGTCATGTATGTCCTATCTGTGAAATTTAAACGTTAGCAGTGTCCTCATATTCAAATTATGCAAGGAAACCCGTTTACTTGCTAGACTTCACTATCAGACACTATTGAGTGACTGACTGGCTTTTCTTCTTCTGTGGTAATAAATAACATACATAAAATGAGCTGTAAAGGGTACATGAGCATTTGTCTACATCAATAACCCATTTCTTGTGATGGCCAAGATTAAACTGATTGAATCTTTGCGCAGCATAAAACGTATGACCATTCGGTACAATTGTCTGAAAATCAAGACTATTATTTTTGGGCTCTATAGCCCTAAAGTCGATTTGACAACTAATAGTCGTTATTTTCCCACTTGAAGACGTTTTCAAGCCCCACCTTTTTTAGGGAAGTTCTTAATTAGTATTATCTTTCAAATGCAGTTGGAATTTAACTTTTTCATTTGTTTGGCCTGCAAATGGGACATAGTACCTTTAATATACCTATATATCATTTAATACAGGGATCATCAGGCTCCCGGAGGTAAGGGGTTAATGAAACTATTCTGCTATTCTGCCTTCAAAGGGAGGATTAGAAACACAGAGAACAAAGGACCCATGCACATCGGTGTGTTAATGAAGCCATTAACCTTAAAGTGCTTAGCACAAGTTTTAATGACTTCATTCATCTACAATATTCATCCCTAATACACAGAGCACATTACAGAAGTAAATATATATATGCCAAATGGAAATGAAATTATTTTCATTCTGGGTAAATACACCATAAATCATACATCCCTGCTTTTCCATTGTACATGGGAATCACAATCACTTTTCATCAATTTCCTATTCATAAACAGACCCAGCCATTCATTTATTTCTACTTCCATCCTCTATTCATCCATAATCAAGTCCTTCATTAATGACTCATCTTCAGACTCGGTCATTCCTACGTTCCCTCAATCAAGATACCATAGAACATCTTATCAAGGAACAATGCAATCAAAATTGAGGGCATTGGTAAGCCGATGCACCTAATATTCATAACAATCCATTTACACAATATGAATGACATTACATCTCCCTTTGTGGTACTGCTGTAATGGTGATTCGACTTTTGCTTGGCCACTTTTCCCCAGGCTCTATTTTTTAATAAATATAGGGTAAGGGGTTGGATGAATTGTGTCTTGGTTCTTCATAAAATCTTAGGTTTAAAGATTTGGGGTTTGGGTTGTGTACCGGTAGTTCTTGGTCAAGGGCTAATGTTGAGAGTTTGACTTCTAGAAATTGACTGCTGAGCGATTGTAGCGGGAGCAAGATTTGAATGATCATAGAAATATAAATTCAAAAACTGAAAAGTGAAGAAAAAAACAACAGTTGGACGATATTATGTTTATTTTACTAGAATGTTATATAGATTTTGAGTGCTATGGTACAAGCTTTTAATGAGTACTTGTCAAAAACATAATTATGATAATAAATCAAATCCAAAACGATACCACCAACAATTTCAAAGACTGAGCATATATCCTAATATTGTATTTCTAAGACAAATTTAATATATCCAGCGCTACAGACCCTCAAAGATATGTAACATGACATTTAATAATCCGATAATGTCACATCCTTAATTAATGATATATTCACTTCACCGTCATAATCTTAAATTTAGCAATGAATGTTATGAGAGGAAGTGAAAGAGGAAGTGAAGAAAGAAAGAGAGAGCCAAACAGAGAGATAGAGAGATAATGAGGAGGGGAGAGAGAGAGAATGATGAGGGTGAAGAGAGAGAGAGAGAGAGAGAGAGAGAACTACATACAGAGAATGAGGGAGAGTAAGAGACAGAGAAAGATAAAGAGAAAGATAGAGAGAATGAGGGGGAAGAGAGGGAGAGACAGAAAGAGAGAGAGAATGAGGGGAGAGATAGGGAGAGATAGAGATAGAGAGATATAGAGAGATATAGAGAGATATAGAGAGACAGAAAGAGACAGAAAGAGAGAGAGAGAGAGAGAGAGAGAGAGAGAGAGAGAAAGAGAGAGAAAAAAAAAGAGAGAAGGATGAATGTTGAACTTGTAGCAGCATATTACCTAATCCCTTGTAGGCCTACCAGTATCACCAGCAAAAATCCAACCACACACAAAAAAAAGAAGGTCTTAAAAAAAATGGCTCATAAATCAATCTATCTCACCTGCTCACTGAAACAACCTCCTGACTTTACTCAGTCCAGGCATGTAGGCTAGATAGGCAGAGGTGCAGCACTTAGTAAAATCCCGTATTCCAAAATGGTGGCTTTCCCCTCACTAAGCATGAGCGACGACGATTCATCAGCATTTAGAATGCATAGCAACCGCATCCGATGCTAAACTCTGGAGCAGTGTGGGTGGCGTGCACAACCTTCTGTAAGGATGCAATACGCTCTGGCTCTCTTTCTCTTTCTCTCCCACGCAGAGCAATCCCTTTGCCAGCAGTCGTTAAATTCTCGTTGGGCTCGGGAGACGAGAGGCGAGCTTACGTCGTCGGAGGGCTGCGTTCGTTTTACGCATTAAAGCTGAGTGATCTGTAGTGATGCGAGAGGAGGAAGAGAGAGAGAGAGCGAGTTGGAGAGGAGAAATCCAAGCAGAATTATTAAATGGAGCTAAGGAAACGAATGTCCTCTGCCGAGCACGAGTGAGAATCAAACCAAAGATGTTTGTCTGCAGCGGCGTGTTTCTTCTTTTCTCCTCCTCTTCTTGTCTTGGTGTGGCAAAGAGATTGCCGGCTACCTACGAACCCAGCATCAATTTAACCAAGGCTATAAGCAGATTCAATGAAAAAGATTCCAAGCAGGGAAGGAGTGCAATAAATGCTTTCTAGCTTGTCCACTGCTTACTCAATAGGTGTTCATACACACAAATAGAACACACACACACACCAAAACCCATAATGAAAGTGTGCTAGCTAGCTGTGTCTGCATGTGTATGTGCTCATGTTATGTGCGTGATTTATGGCTAACTCAACTTTTATGAGTGTGCATTTTGTGTGTATTTTATTGAGCGTTGCTATATGATGTAGGCTCTCTCTTGTCTCTCAAGTTGGTGGTTTTATTAAAATGATCGTTGTCCTGTCTGCATCTTCAAATAAACAATGCTCTCTTTAGATTGAACTAATTTATATTCTCCTCACACAAATAGAGACAATTGTGAAAGAGAAACTACTCTTTCAGAAATTGGCTTACATAAATACTGGTGGTAAAAATTGGTTACACATCAAATGTTCTGTCAGATATACGAACCATCTAATGATGATAAAAATAAAACATAAGATTTGTATGGCGCCGAATCCACTTGACAATCAAATGCTCAAGGCGCATGATGCCTGGTGATAATAATAATATTAAAATGTCAAAGCAAATGATGTAACTATAACATTATGTAATTCATTCTCCATGCACTTTAGCTGGTAGTAAAAAAAGTCATAATTGTAAAACTGTGAGTTGTCAAGGCTTTCTTCAACGTCTTAAAAGAATATACATTACTATTTTAATATGAATGTTGTACACTGACACAGAAGCCCACCTGAAGAAATGGAAATTATGTTTGACACATTCAAAACACAAAATAAAAATCACCATTGCCATCATATGTATTTGACATTTGCATGCATGGTCCTGTTTGATGTGAAACTCTCAAATGAGGTTTATTATTGATATGAAATAAGGAAGAAAAAAATAATAATCCTACTTCCTGCAAGCACACATGATTCCAAGGTTTCTGGCAAGTGTGGTACGTGTTCACACTCTACGCAGCTAGACTTCTAGCTCAAGAAGTTATGACTTGTGGAAAATAGTATGTTATGCAATTCATAAACTGTCTTGCGATTAAAGGTATTCATGTTGTTGTTTATAGTATGCTGGCAGTTTCTATACAGGGACTGCATTTAAACAGAACCAATTTGCATTAAAAGCCTTCTAATAAAATTCTATGGTATAAAAACTGAATGACTATATGAAACCTTTGAATTTGATTACAGCAAAGAGACACTTGTCACTATAAACAAGTAGTAGTCATGGTAAATCCTTATTGTCAGCAAATTATATAAATGAATATCTAAAGATCATAATGGTGAGATCAAACAGTGGCATGAACGGCCTTGTCATAGTTAAGTCAAATTTAAAGTTGATATTAGTCTTTGTGAAACACCCCTAGATCATACTATAATCAGACTATCAACAAAACTACAGATAAAGCAGAAAAACTAGGCATCATCGATAAGAAGAGACAAAGATTCAATCAATTAACCCTGCTTCCTCACAGAGCCGGAGCTAGAGGACATAGTAAAATAATCTGATATCCTTGGTGTGAGGATAGTAGTAAGCATGGCGAGCGCTTGATTAATTGAGGAAGTTATTAATTGTAACATGAGCCTACTTCAAGTGTGGTTTTCAGAATTCACCCTCTTAAAAGTGAAGGTAGGCCATGCAATTACAGGTGTACATTTAGATAAGCATGACTAAACATTAATGAGCATGACATTTTATAAATAAACCAAATGCGATCTTCAGAATTCACTCCCTTCAAAAATCAAGATAGGTCAGAATACAATTACAGGTGACATATGAATAAACATGACTAAAAAATAACAAGCAGGAGTACCAGGAGCATAAAGGTGCAAAGTGATCATAAGCAGCAAGAATAATGTACTCTCTATCATTATCATCACAACTATATTTAATAATAATAATAGTAATGGTTCTTGTTCAGCGCTCATGTCAGTCAGACTTTGACCCTCCTGGCGCTCCCAATTATTACCCTGGCTTTAGCACGGCTGCCATATGGCGCTCTAGCATTTCAAGGAATAAATTCCTACCAGGTACCCATTTACTTCACCTGGGTGGAGTGACTTCAAAGTCATAGAAAGGATTAAAAATGCTAGTTTATAATCAATAAATCTTAAAAAATAAAAATAGCGCTCAAACCAAGATACAGGCAACTCCAAAGAATTTCCTACGAATCTAAATTATTCCCTTTAATCTCTATCAATTGAAACACAATTATCAACCACATTCTTCATTAATCCACCATTAATCAACTTCAAGTTACCACTAATAAAACAAATTGCTAAATGTGGAGGAGAGTGAAAGTGAAACACAGGGGCTGTTCACACATGGTTTGGTTTATTAAAAATATTGATTTTTTTTCTTAAATTGTGATTAGAATCTTACTTTAGTTGTGTGTTAATACAGATCTAATTGATTTATATTGGGATACAAATGTCACTCATAGTCAATGCATCATTAAGAATGAAAGTGTTTGTTAATTAGTTTGTATGTGTGTGCTTGGAGGATATAGAGGGTGAGCTGATGAAATTGATGAAACGGAATAAGAACGATAGATTTGACCCTCAATTAGAATTAAACAATTCTTGGTGTGAATGGGGCTATCGAGAGCTGAAGGCTGTCAACCCCAGAAGGATAAACATTTAATATTGTCTCCAATCTCAAGAGCTTTCCAGCTCTTATATCATGAAGGTTTCTATGAGCTTCTTTCAGACTTTTCATTTATGAGAATGGAACATCATAAAAAGATATTCATGGAATATGGATTAATGGTTTAACTGCTTTATCTAATTGGATTTTATTACGGTGGTTTCACATATATCCAAAAAACAATAAAAACCTAGCTAAATTCATTCTTGTAATTATTAACACTTAAATCCATAAATGAGCTCCTATGTGATTTGATCATTAATCCTTCTCTAATATTTTTTATATTTGGTAATCAAAATCTTGATCAAAACGATATGCATACTGGTTTATGAATTAAAACACAATTATGAATTATGAAACACAAAATTTTAAAATTTGCCTTGTATAACACGTTTGGCAGCAAAATTATACTCTGATAATAAGATACTTCAAATTTATCAAAAGGAAATCCAATTGAAGGTCCAAGGAACAGAAAGTGTTATTCACACTGTTGCATCTGCACATTTATATTTGCAGTTGTACTGTATAAACCACCTCACTTGTCTTTAAATTTGAATGATATAAAAAAGGCCCTTTCTTGCCCATTTCTATTATGCTACTCTTGATTTTTTCCTCAAAGATCTAGCATCAAATCAATTCAATGTATGAAGTAATTCATCTGGAATTCAAGTAAACATCATATCTCTTATCAAAGTTATCATAGGCCTGTTTACACACCCCGAACTGCCATTTACACTAGTAGAAAAACCCATAGAACACCATCAGTGTTAATTTGCTCATACCAATTTTGGGGTGAGTAGTGTGCATGCGTGACTTGTCACTACTCTGCGTGCTATTGCACAGAAGCGAGGAGTTAAGTGACAAAAAAACAGAGTCGTACCAAAATTTTGATTTTGATGCGAAAGTCGGTTAAAATTTTAGTAGGCGTTTAAAAAAAACCCACTCCAATGGTGGATTTTTTTATTTGGGTTTTCGTCGCTTTTGTCAGTAGTATGTAACTACCGGAGAAACACTGGAATGTGAGAAAAGTAGATGATTTTTTCTTGCAGTGTGAATGCAGCTCAAGCTACCCTCGCATGAGGGGAACCTAGCTTAAATATATACAATCACCAGCATTTCACTCTCAGAATAATTCATGTTTAGCTCCGCTGAAAGAATTTGAATTGATTTATAGACTATTTATAGGTCTTCTATTCTGTCTCTTATTCCCAGAGTGAACGCATCGTCGTCGAGCATGATGAATGTCAGTTATGATGCAAGGTTAGGCGACAAACCAGGATGAGTACATTTTTTATGCATCCTTTTGGTGATAAAATCTATAGTCCTTCTTGTGCATTTTACGTTTAGTCTTTAGCAAAACAAACAAAATCAGTGATGCAGAATAAGCATAGCTATGGACTGAATGACGCACTGCTTTTACATTACACGTAGATTATCATCTCTTTGACGCCAGAAAAGCGTTTACTCTGTGTATAAATTTATGATTGAAAGCCCTACACGGACGATATACATGTAATGGTATCATCTGATTACCACCCCCACCCATTCCCTCCCAAACCACAATGATCAGGCATACAAGGGATGCAAATGCAGTTGCTCTGTAAAATCTAAAAAGTGACACAGTATAAATGCAACGAAAGAAAAAAATAGGCTTTGATTTTAAGATGTTACGTGGGATGTTACATTGCCTTAAATTACTACAACTCAGATAACAAAGCTCTTTTTGGCATAAACATAGATGGACCCCCCCCCCCCCTAGCAAGAGCAAATCTTCTGCTCAGAGCAAGGAGGATGATAACTTATATCATTTCAAGGTAATGCAAAGTTTTGGGAAATTTTGAAAATTGGCTGGAAAGTGATTCTCTACAATTTTGATATATTTGAATGCCCCTGTGCATGTATTATAAGCACTAGAAAATTGAGCCTCTAAAACATTTCTGCTTTCAAGAAAAATTGAATATCAAAATTTACCAGTGCTCCCAGTAAATTTTGATAAATTTCAAATACGGTAGCGCCTACGGCCATACAATGGTAATTAACTGCGACCATGAAAATCTCCAAATATGCAGTTGTGATATATAATTTCCAAATAGGTATAGCCAATCGGTCAATTATAGTCAAGAAAAATCATTTAATAGCTGAATTAATATCTTGAACTTGAGAGGGAGCTATACCACATAGAGTTTATTATTTACAATTTCATCACTTTAGACTCAATTTCAACCGCAACAACGATCACTGCTTATTGTAGGATCTCATATGCTTCCAATATGTTCATTTGAAACAAACTCATGACCCCATACCAAAACTTTGTATTTCCTTTAATTAAAACAGAGGACATGCCCTGTCTAGCTGTCAACCGACTGTTTGTTGACCCTGCCCCACCCCATCATCAGACACAGGATGAAAGTAAGTTCTTTGCACTTTATCCATGCATGGGCTGTGCAGACCCATCAGCAATTAGAGACCCTAGCCTAGGATCATATTTTATGCAGTACAGATGGGCATAGGAGACTTGTAATGCTAAACCCAGTCACTCAATGCATATAACCTCGTCAACCTAATTAGATTTGACCTGCCTAATATGTTACTACCCCTCCCCCAACTATTCTGACAGGAAATATGCCTTTTATGGTAAATCTGTAGAAGTGTCGTAGTCGAGTTTAAGCACTTGACTTGAAATTCAAAGGCCGTGGTTCGATCCCCGGAAAAGGCACTAATGTCCTTTGGCAAAGCATTAATCTTCATTTGCCACACTCGACCCAGGTGAGGTAAATGGGTACCTGGCAGGAACTGATTATTCCTTGAAATGCTAGAGCGCTGTAACGGTAGCTACTAGGCTATAAAGCCGGGGTAATAATTAATGCGCCTCGGAATAGCATTTCTAGATAAAAGGCGCTATAAAAATGCCTATAATTATTATTATTATTACTTGTATAATTCTAGGATGAATTAAAAACATTTGTGAGAGTGAATGTTGTTAATAATCATACACTAACCCTACCCCTAACCTGGTTCAAATCCTTCATCTTTAACAAATAAAGCAGTTATATCGCAGGAGCATCATAATGTATGTCAGATCAACACTTTCTATCAAATGATGTAAATGGGCCACAGTTTCTCCAGACAGCCACAACCTCCTCCCCCATCCACTCGTCAAATCTCTCAGGAAACTAGTTTCTTCAAACATCATCATGCAATACAATTTAGCAAGTTATTCCACTCCACAGTCTCTATATAAAGCCCTCCATCCAGGCCTGCCATCATAAAATAAACAGGAAATATTATGGTTTGCTTTTTCCAATTAACAACTAAATGCCTTTTCCTTCTGTCTAATGGAGAGGGGCTGGTGGGTTTTACAAACATGAAATTGGCCTTGTCGGGCTGGGATGTATATCAGGGTACATGACATGGCTCTACCAAACCTGGTATAGTCTTCAACTACAGGCTTGCTTTACCATCTATTCAATTCGCCATGCTGATATGATAATACAAGGTGGGTCACTAAAAGGGCCAATCGGAAAATGAGTACAAAAAAAAAGCACAATATAGGCCTGTCTTCATCAGCTCCAGTTTGCCAAATAACACGCTATTTTAACTATCCCGATCGCATGAATATGCCAACTGTATCTTTATTTTTGGGCATGACCAATCAATTTGTTAATTAAATTGAGTTAAATATTGGTTTAATATCACCATGTTGTTTCTCTTTCTATGTTGCTCCCTTAAAAGTGGAAACTTTGAGTTCAAGTGAAGATCATTAAGCAATACTTGCCTACAAATGTGGTCAATTCCTTACAAGATCAGCAAATTATAAGCTTCCTTGAGTAGAATTTCAAACTAGTTAGTATGAGTGACATGCAAGGCTACTATGATGTGCAGAAAGTCATGGCCCTAGTTTGAAATAAAGAGCAGTAATAATGGCCACAAAACTAATCAAAGGAGGCCCGTTAAAAGAGGGTGCGATTCATCAGATATTGAACCAGGGGGAGTCAAAGATGGTTGCCATGGTAATATGACATGTAAAAAGAAGTGATTTTACATCACGTCTGAAGCTGGATATTGCATTTTCTATTTGGAGTGCTGAGGTAAGAACTGGAGGCCACCGTTTGTAAGGAGGTGACCATGCACCTTGGGATGGAAACATGAGAAGGGGAGAAAGAGTGGGGGAGGGAGGGCGGGAGGGGGAGGGAGGGAGGGAGAGAGAGGGAGGGAGAGGGAGAAAGACAGAAAGAGAGAGGGGAGGTGGAAAGATAGAGAAGGAGGGGAGAGAGAGAAAGAGAAAGAGTTAGAGAAGGACAGATAGACAGACATACAGAGGGGGAGGGAGAAGGGAGAAGGGGAGAGAAAAATAAAAGGGGAGGGATATAGAGAGGGAGGGATGGAGGAACGGTGAGACAGGAAGAAAGAGCAGAAGAAAGAGAGAGAGAGAGAGAAAGAGAGAGGAACAAGAGAGAAAGAGACAGATATAGCAGGAGGGATATGAAGGAAAGAGGGAGACGAGAGAGGGAGAGGTATAAGAGAGATGGCAAGATATAGAGATGTAATTTAGTTGCTGAGTTAGACGAGACGAGATGAAAAAGGAAAATTAATAATTAATAAAGAAGTGAATTTAAAAACTATTTGTCAACGTATAAAAAATGCAAAAAATATGTATTTCCTTTTCTTTGATCATTAATTGAAAGCTTCACAAAATAGCATGCACGAACGACTCTCCACAACAGTATATTATGTTAATTACAATAATAACATCTGATGGTGCAATGTTTCGTGATATCTATTCTCATCTTAATCCTCCTATTTTTCTCACCTCATAACATCCAAAATACATTTACATCATCGCTCTGAATGATGCCTCAACTTTGTTGAAATTCACCCTGGCAGCCGTTCCCATGCCAAATAATACATCAACATTCAAGACACACTCATGCGCAACTATTAAAAATAAAAGGCTATCTTTAATCAGCGACAGCCATTAATCATTTGTTCATCTCATGATTACGGTTTGAGCTGTGGGGATTCAGGAAGACTTACAACTGTATAAGAATTAGACAGAGTGAATGAGTATACCACGCATAATCATAAGTAATGATGACATATTCTGTCAAGCAATGAAATCATTTTTTTTAAAGAGATCACATTAACTGCTTTCAATAGACAGTTACATATTAAGAGTAGTAATAATAAAAGCAGGTACAGTACGGAAACTGTATAGAAAGACCACCTGTCTACAAACCTATTTTTCCCCTTGAAAAACACTTTCCTTGAAATGTGTTCTAAAGAAAACTGTACATAAACACCATCTTCTCTTCACTGAGCAGTCTTTTAATTCACCGGTTTCATAATAAATAGCTCATAAATGCATTCAAGTAATATGAACTGGTATATTTCCTTTAACCACTGAAGCTAAAGAAAATGGATGGTTTTCATAGTTCATGCTTTCAAATTATAGAATTTCTTTCCCTCTTGATCCTAAAAGAACTCATCATTTTGGAGCCAGGGCGAGTAGAGCATTAAGTTTAACTCATAAACGTTTAATGCCATTCTGACATCAAACGGTTAACAAAATATGTTATGTTTATTCATCACTTATGAAGTATTGGTACAAAATAAATAATTAGTATTAGGGACTTTTAGATTGGCAAGTCGACATAGTGGACACCGTTCCATTTCTGTTTTATGGTAATACAAAAAAAACAATGTTTTCAACAGTTTTTCATCTGACTCTGCCCTCAGTCAATTTGTATGCACCTAAGTAATAAGCAATCATCAAAAGTTCATGACTTCAATTAATATTATGAAATACAAAGTGGTCTACTTGTATCAATCATGATTGATTGAACATATCAAAAAGTATACTTTCGATTATCTATGACCTTCAAAACTTGACAGCTATCAGAAAGCAAAAATAGTTCTTCAATCTTTGGAAACATCACAAACAATAATTTGTCTGTTCAGAGCCAGAAAGATGTTAACTCTGTTTTAAATCATATGAGTTAATGCCCTTCTGGCTCTAAAGCAGACAGATTGCCATATGTCCATGTTAACAACAGACCGAGCAAGAAAGGGGGGGAGCTTAGAAAGCATTGTTATTCGCCTAAAATCAGAATCACACTCCTCTATCTGTTATTGAGAGTCTGTCTCCTATCAATCAACACACAATTCATCTTCTACCGCTGCTATATTACTGCCAAAAGATTTGAAAAACAATTCTGATCGAGAGCTCCCTCGTAAAGGTGATGAGCATACCTCGTAAACTACATTGTTGCCCCGATTCTCAGCGTTACAAACACTTATATCTGAGCAGTGTCTGAGCATCTCAGACTGATTAATTTGTAGCAAATATTAATCTCAATCATTCTTTTCTTTAAACAAAAAAGTTTGCCTGGTAAATCCACTGAGACAAATATTCCCCGAGTGTTGATGCTTAGGTTCCTAAGAGGAGTAACAGAAGGGCATTAACTCTATGTTAACACCCTTCTAACTCCAAACAGAGGATCATTACCAATAGTTGAATTGTACATGCTGCCTTCAGGGGCAGGGAGGAAAATACAATTATCAGTTCCCTCGTAAGCACTGTCTCCACCATTTGTTGTACCGGTAGTCTTTCCTGCTCTTCCATTAGGCCTTAAAAAGATGTTGTATCGCCCTTTAGGTGCAAAAACATGGGTCGGTCGATCAGAATTTTTTTTTTTTCTCCTCCCTCTTTGGGCTGATATTTCAAAGTTTTGGATACTCTTATGTCTTTTTTCTCTAAAACAATGTTTAAAAAAGAAACTTTAAAAAAAAAGCTGACCGTAGATTTCAAGATTTTGGGGTTGGTCGCAAGGGGCAAAACAACATTTTTTTTTTTGTAGGCCTTGTACAATGACGTGGTGTTTTTTTGTTTTTTTTAGGGGGGGGGGGGGGGTAATCAAATTTAAGTTCCCTAGACAGAACTCTTTTTTCCATTTGTTTTTAGTATTTCCTGCTTTTCAATACCATGTTTCCTTTACAGGAATTTCCTGGCTTGTGACCCTTGCTTCTTCAGACTATTACATGTACAATACTATCATGTATCACAATATCATACAAACATCTGATCAACAAAACTCTAATCCATACCATCAGGCAAAAAGTTTTTTCTGTTGCTGTTGTTTATGAGATTATTTTATTTTACTTTTTAGTTCCTCACAGCAATGGGGAAAAAATGAAATAGGTACCGTAGAACCTGTCTAGATAGTCCACCCGTCTACAGTGGCCACATCCTCTGTTACTCTAGAGTGGCCTCGAATAAACAGATTTGAATGCATGCATCAGAAGACAAGGGCTTGACATTAACAGGTACCTAGGAGACATGGGCACCTAAATCCTAGTCCGAATCCCTGACATTTCAAAATTTTAACATTGGGCTCATCAACACCTACCCTAAAAATTCTTATACAGACCCAACAAAAAATGGTGTGGAGAGCCTGCCATATGTGACCCGGCACCACAAAACCAACAAAAAGTCGCAACCAGCGATTCTCCGTAATCAGCTAAAATGTCAATTTAGGTGAAAAAAATAGATTTTTGTTTTTTTGCATTTTCTGAAAGAGTGGTCTTTTCTGTACCTAGTATCAAAATTTGGAAGTCTAAAACATAGTAGAAGATGTGTTTTAAACGGTTTTTCTAGACCAGTTTTTTTCGCACAGCCTTCGGTGTCTTCCAAAATTTGATCACTTTTCCCGAGCGAAATTATCGTAGTCCGGAAATGGTCGGTCGTTGCTAACGGGTCGTGCTACGCGGGCTGTGATTGGTCCGTTATAGCAATCAGTGCGGCGCGCCATTTTGTTTGTATCCGCTTTCACATCCGAGTTCCAGATTTGCGTTCGTCTTATATTCTCCGTTAACGACTTCGAGTAGCTTGATTGTACATCACATATCCAGAATTTGTTGATCAAGAGTAGACCTAAGAACATTATTATATTTTATACATTTGAGAGTGACAAGTTGCGAAAAATTCTACAACGTCGTTACAATGCCAGGTTTTGTACGTGAGCATAGCCGTGGGATGGTACCGGGGTGCACCAACACAGATGCCCGGGTAGCTCGGGCGGTCAACGAAGCGATGATGCGGGGGCTAGCTGCGGGGGATCAGGCCAACCTTACAGCTTTGCTTACTGAACACTTCGGGCAAGACAGCGACGAGAGAATTCCTGATAATGTGGTTACAAATAATTGCCCAGATGTATACAAAACAAGATAGGTGACAAGCAGTGTTATGTAAGGGGGAACAAAAAGACTCCGGGTCCACCATGAATAGGCATTGTCTAGTGCAGGTGTCTTGGCACTATGTTGCAGTTCACCTAATCTGTCCAATTACAACTCTATACATTTACAACATAATAACTTTTGAAAGACTTAAGTCCACACATTGAAACCTCAGAAACATAATGAACAGACTATGTTTGACCATCAGGCCAAATTTCAGCCTAATCTGAAAATCTCTTCATAGTGGTTGCTATGGCCTTTTGATTCACCCTTCTATTGATTTCCCTGTGGTTTGCTTGCTCCGCATGCTTGAATAGCCCCAAACTTTAAAGCTCTCTTTCTCACAATTTAATACCAGTAACCTCCCTCACCAGCTCTTTTCATTCACTAAATTGAAAGGGTTAGGAAGCTTCAATTTGGACAAGTAATATACCATTTTAATGAGGAGAACTTCTTCTTTCATAATCAGATGAAATCAGGAAAATAATTTTTTGCGACTTTTTGGTGGTTTTGTGGTGCCGGGTCACATATGGATAATAGACACTATTTTCTCAAAATAAGGAACTGAATCTGGATCACTTGAGAAATTGGCAAAAGATTATTGCATGCATACAATTGATGGTCAGTATTGGTCATAATGGAATCCCTCTCCTGAATGGTCACCCATTAATTCATCAGTATTTTCTGAACAGTCCTTTGTGAGCCATAAGAACACACCTAAATTCTTAAATCATTGACCTAATTACCTCCACTACAATGTCCGGGATCAGATAAAACTGACTTCCTTTCTGCATTAAGCAGTAGGACTCTACGGTTACTTACACAAATGGGACTGTCCACTATCTTTGTTCTAATGGCGAGGGAAATGGGCGGCCTGCCTTTTGTTTGCAATCCCTTCTGCACTTCTGATCACCAATAAAACACAATAGTATTTCCAACGAACCTGTAAAGAGTAGTTTCCAGGTACAGACTCGAGATTTAGGCTTCATCAAAACACTGCAGGCTCTCTGGTTGTGAGGCTCAGTGTCTTCACTGTCAGAGTGCTTTGAGTTTTAATTTCCATATACATTGAATGTGTAATAAAACTCGACTGTGGCAAACAACTGTTTGTTCCATTAGTTGATCAATTATAAAAGCAGACAAAAGGTTAAACTTGAAGATACAGTAAGTCATGAGGCCTCTCTACAATCATATGTTGTGAAGGTCTTTCCTCACAGAAATCTGACCTTCCGGACAAATTCCAAACAAAAACACTTCTTGAGGACACCACTTGTACGTTTCCTTAGTATATATCCAAATGAAATTCAGGATGTTTGTCCTCTACCACTTGCACAGTCTCTGACCAATCCTCAATGAGTGGAACTGGAAGTAAGAAATTTTATCTCAACTACGCTCTTCCGACGTTGCCACAAACATTCTCCACAAATTCTGTGACGGCACGTCAAATGGCATTTCCCATTCCAAGCGTGCTCATCGCCAGCCGGCTAATTCAGACCAGAGTTATGATGAGCCAATCTACCAAGTGCACTATGATCTGATAATTGTGGCTGTATCCTAGAGTCATTTGGTGCGAGAGATAGAAAGTTTCTGGAGATTCTATGATCCTCTCTCAAGCTCCTTTCCTTATTAAAGGGATCCAGTAGCTTTGTCTCAGATTCTGAAACAAAATCCTGGATTTAACTCATGCTGCAATCATAAGAGACCTTGAGGTCAGTCAGGAACCCCAAGACTTTTACAAGCTGTTCGCCTGTCTGATTATCAAGATATTTATGATTGGAAATCAAAATGTCATTTTTCCCTTTCCTAACGGTTTTCATAACACTACAATATTGGGGAAAATGAGTATGGTAAAACCGGTCACTTAAAGAATTTTACTTTTTTGAGGCACTTAATGATAATTTTTAGGGCTACCATATCACAGACACTGATAACACGTAGGGCCATGCATCTCAGATTTAACATAAACGATGGCTTTAAAGAGAGAATGCAAATTTTCACATTTGAACTTGTTTTGAGAGCAGTTGAGTGTACATCAGTAATGGGTTTGAAACAAAGGTTCTGTACGTGACCCCTCTTTCAAATGCTTTTCTCTTGCCAGCCCTTAAGTTTTCTTTCTTATTTCACTTTCTCTCTTTTAGTGGAGGATGCACATTCTTACTCACTTTCTCTCTCTCTCTCTCTTTATTTCTCTCTCCCTTTCTCTCTCTCTCTCTCTCTCCCTCTCTCCCCTTTCTCTCACCCCTCGATCTCTTTCTCTTCTTACTCTAACTCTCTCTCTTTTCCTGTCCCCCTCTCTCTCTGTCTAATTCTAATATTTGTTCTCTATCTCGTTATAGAGAGCTTTCAATTTTTCATATTTAAAACAAATGTATGTTTGAAGTCAACCTTGTTTTAATGGCCATCTCTCTAGAGTCTCTACAATGACCATTTGTCTAGAATGGTTATTTACATCATCTCCCTATAGAACCTGTATATAGGCGTGTCTTCACTATCTTGAGATTGCCAAATATCCAGCTATTTGAACTATCCTGATCGAAACTATCCAGCTAATTTGCGTCTTCATTAGACCGAAGTAGCAAATTAGCTGGATAGTTGGTCGGGATAATATCCCAAGATATCTCGGTCTAGTTTGCAAAATATCCCACTATTTCCCAACTAGCGGGATAGTTAGCGACCGTCTTTATTAGACCGAAGTACGGAGTCAAATATCCCGATCCCATCATGCACAACGATTTCCGGTTTTCCGTGTTTACTAGTTTGTACTAGCGCGCTGAGCGGTATGGATCGCATGTGCGCCGGAAATCGTTGTGCATGATGGGATCGGGATATTTGACTCCGTACTTCGGTCTAATGAAGACGGTCGCTAACTATCCCGCTAGTTGGGAAATAGTGGGATATTTTGCAAACTAGACCGAGATATCTTGGGATATTATCCCGACCAACTATCCAGCTAATTTACTACTTTGGTCTAATGAAGACGCAAATTAGCTGGATAGTTTCGATCGGGATAGTTCAAATAGCTGGATATTTGGCAATCTCGAGATAGTGAAGACGGGCCTTAATTATGAAAGCTGCCTGTCTGAAGATCCCATTTTGTTTGTTTCCCTAATAGAAGTCTTTTACAAACAGACAGGCAGGGTCTCTTGATTTTCTCTTTTTCTTCTTCTTCTTTGTCTGTAGAAAGTTGGAAAACATCTTCCGTGATACATCAGCTACATTTACACTGCAAGCAAATGTTGTTGATTTTTCTCACATTTTGGTGTTTTGTCTAAAGTTTCTAACAACTACCGTCAATCACAACAACAACAACATTTACAAAAAAATCTAAAAATCAAAAATCCACCTCTGGAATGTTTTTTTTTTAAAACACTGGCAGAGATTTCAGCATTGGTGAATGATTCCAGTTCTTGCCATGTGACAGTTCTCACTTCCATGAGATTGCCTGCAGGGCAGCGACAAGATGCGCAAACGCCCACGATTTGTATGGGTTTTTTATGCAGTCTGAATGAGAGTCCAACAAAATTAATGATTTTTTGAAAATGGTGTTTTGGCTGTGTAAATGGGCCTGCAGTATATACACCTAGTATCGTAAACAAATTTACTAGAGGTGTGATGGTCTAGTGAATAAGATTTTTTACCACACTAGGCCTGTCTCATCAGCTCGAGATTGCCAAATAACCCTCTATTTTAACTATCCTGATCGCAATTTTCCAGTTAATTTGCGTCTTCATCAGCCCGCAGTTGCAATTAGCGGGATATTTGGTCGTGATAATCATCCCAAGATATCTTGGGCTAGTTTGCAAAATATCCCGCTATTTGTCTGATGCGTCGTCACCAGCCCGAAGACTTGCACTATGCGCGAATGCTGAGCAAATATCTCAAGCTTATTTCTCGAGCTCGAGTTTCTAGTTTCTAGGTTGAGTCTCGAGCTGATGATGAGGCCATTTGTAACTTTGGGCTTATTTCCTAAACCAGAAATGGCGGGCTATTTGGCAATCTCAAGCTGATGAGGACAGGCCTATTGACATCATCCAGGTCTGACAACAGAAATGTACTGGAAGATGTAACAAACCTTCATGGTGTTTGTGCCTTCCATCGGCATGGTAACTTGTCTAGCTGACGTAAAGATGTGCCTCAATCCAGATCCATTCCTGATGCAAAACAAGATAAATATAGAAACAGAATATTATGCAGTACATTCACGCAACACTCTGGACTTTTTTGTTCTTCCTAAAAGCTCAATACTAAGAAGGCGGAAAGGACCCTTGCTCGTTCAGGGCCTTCACTGTGGAATGCTCTGACTCCCTCCAGAGATTGGTAATGGTACATCAGTTGAACTGTTTACAATAATTTTAAAAGGTATATGTTCAATTCAGCATTTAATTAATTATTCTGTCATTTTTTAATGTCCTATCTATCTTACTTCTGTTCCTTGTTTATAATGCAGATCAGTTGAAGTGTTCAAAATAAAAATTAAACGCATCTGTTTAATTCGGCATTTAATTAATTGTTCTGTCATTTTGTTAATGTTCTGTCTTACTTCTGTTCCTTGTTTATAATGCAGATGATTTTCATGTGATATCATTTTTTTGGTTTTGTTTCACAAGTGCGCCTTGAGCATCTGATTTCAAGTGGATTCAGGACCCTGTTTCATAAAACTTGATATCAATAACAAGTTACAAGCTATGGTTATAAGCTACTGAAATCATGGCTTCTGATTGGCTGAGAGCAAATTTATCATAGAAATTAAGCATTTGTTATAGATAAAAAGTTTTATGAAACGGGCCCCAGGCCTTACTATATAATACCTATTATCTCATATATCATTATTATTATTATGGTTTTTATAATCATATTGGATTCCATAAATGCGTAAGTTCTTCTAGTTTAAAAAACAATAGATTTACATTGCAACATAGGGTGAACTACATACATGTACATGTATGGGCAACTTGAAGATAAGATAATCCTATTTTGATATTTTATTTCCCATATGTAACCAAACATAACAGGGAAATGGACAATAATTCATTTTAAAATTGTAACTTTCTATGATCCAGGTAAGTCTAAGTCTAATTTCCAATAAGGCTCTAAAAAGTTTAAATGTTATAATCAACACAAATATTAATGTGCAATATCTAATTAAAAATCACACTATATTGTTATCTAAATATTAATTCATTCTAATTTTATTGAACAACTTTCTCAATTTGGATGAATACTGTCATTACATTTATATTATAAAGGGAAAAACGGAATAGAGACTGTCATTTTGATTTTTACGGTTTAATTTCATCTCTTCCAATACATATTTTTATGCTTAATTTCAATTTTTGTAATAGAAATGTTTGTATTATAGCAATTGTTAAATACTTTCTCAACTCTTTCGCCCAAACAACTACCATTTTTTCTTCTCCATTCTCTCCTATTTCCACCATCTTGGTCTTTCAACATAAAAGTGTATTATTACAATAAACTAACAACTTTGTTTTGCAATTTCGATTTCATCTTACCAATGCTAAATATTTTTTGCAAAACTTGATGTACAATATGTATTTTAGTTTTGTATATGTTTATAACTCTCTATATTTTAAATTTGATTGTAAATTGAACATTTTCAGCCTGCAAGCTGCTTGATTGATGTGTTTTTGCAATAAACCAAACCAACACCCATTGCCTACGGATTAAGCCTATGGGAATTAGGCAACGGGTTGACACCATATGAAGTCTGAAACATATACAATGAAATACCCTTGGATTTAAACCATATTTACACAGTGTCCTTCCAGTTTCATTAGATTGCATGTTTTGTTAACAGGGTCATTCAGAGTATCTACACCTGTTGCGTTAAACTTGAAACTAAACTAGGTCAATGCATGTTATGTTATGTTTGGTTGTTAAACAAGGAGTGGTATCAGGATTATATCTCTGGTGTGAACAAAACCACATGTACATGCTCATCTGCCTGTTTACACCAGTAATATATCACATGGAATAATATTGAATTAAATAATTGTATGAACAGAGACAAATTGTATTGATCAAAATGTATGAAGACACTTCATGTGTTGTGTACTGACAGCCAGAAAGGATTAAAATCATTAATTTTAACACATAGTTATTAACTTCCTTCTGGCTGTAAAACAACATAAATGTTAAGTACAAGAAGATGTACTCTCTGGTGACAAAAGTAGAATCTAGTGGGTTTGATCAGGACTAAATCATTGGTATGAACAAGGAAAGAAACTCCATCCCCACTTACACCAATACAGTCAACAATCTCCCATCCTTGGTTAAAACAGAACATAATGAATTGGAGAGGCCTATCATTACGTTACATTCTCGTTTTCTCTGACAGAATATAAACCACATGAGATACTATTTGAAAAGGTCTGATTCCACAACTAACGCAATAGATATTTCTATTAAGTATTATCACTTCAGGATGAAATTCACGGCATGAAAAGAACCAAAATGCACACACTGTATGTATCTACCTCCACATGATATACCGGTATTCATAAAATGGGGTTCTATCAGGAATAAATTCTCCATAAGAACTTCGCCAGAGGATCTGTAGGGGCCTATATATAAACATATTCATAGAATGAGGATCCTTTTTGTTTAAAGCCTTTGGTAAGGACGGTAAATGATTGTGTCCCCACGGTGAAATAGTCATCAAATGGGGCTCTATCAAGATTAAATCATCCGATAAAATAAAATGAGATCGTACTTTACCTTTCCGTTGGTAATGGATAATTAAATATCAAAGTTAATTCAGAAATAAATCAGAACCGGTAAATTGCTCAGGATTCAATCAAAAGGAGTACCATGAGGATTAAGTCATCATTATAAACAAGACTACAATATATGCATGAAAATCTTAGAATTGCCATCAGTAATAAATGCATCAATGCAGTGAATTAACCTGCTGGGAGTGCTGAAGCTCAATTTTCATCAAGATTAAATTTCTGGTATGAACTGGTCAACAATGTGTATTACCCTAGTGTTTCTATCAGTATACTGAATACATTTAACTTTTGAGTTAAATCATCAGTATGAACATTTTCACATGACATGAAGTAGTAGTAGTAGCAGCAACAGCAGTAGTAGTAGAAGTAGTAATAATAGTAGCAGAGGTAGTAGTAGTAGTAGTAGCAACAGTAGCGGTAGCATTAGAAGCAGCAGCATTAGTAGCAGCAGTAGCAGCAGTGGTAATAGCAGCAGTAATAGTAGCAGTAGAAGTAGTAGAATAGTAGTAATAGTAGTAGTAGTAGTTCTAGCAACATTAGCAGTAGAAGCAGCAGCAGCAGCAGTAGTAGTAGTAGAAGTAGTAGTAATAATAGCAGTAGACTACTTTATTGGATGACCTGCAATGTTTAGCACATCTACCACAAGGTTCATGTACAAGGTACCTGTTCTCACCAGTACAATTTGATACCAACAGGATTAATTCCTAGATGTGAATGGGGTCTGAATGTATGATCTTTCATTCAGGTACCTGTTCTCACCGGTACAATTCTATACCAACAGGATTAATTGCTATGTGTGAATGGGGTCTGAATGTATGATCTTTCATTCAGGTACCTGTTCTCACCAGAACAATTCAATACCAACAGGATTAATTCCTAGGTGTGAATGGGGCCTGAATGTATGGTTTTTCGTTCAGGTACCTGTTCTCACTGCACAATTTGATACCAACAGGATTAATTCCTAGGTGTGAATAGGGCCTGAATGTATGTTCTTTCATTCAGATGTTGATTGCTTCTAGCCGAGATGGGTCCCTTGGTAGCAAGGGTAATACGCAGCCTCTCTCACTAATGGTCCATCAAGACATAAAATGGGAGAGGCACCGTGTAGGGGGACCAGCGTCAAACCGAACAAACAACCGTAGTAAGAACCATTTTTCCACAAACCATGAATCTATTGAACATTCTATGTATACCATACACATACAATGTCCATGGTAGCAGCTAACAAAAAGAAATAAATCACACAAAATACAGTAAATACAGTAAAAAATATAGCAAATAAATAAAGTCCTGTGCTGAGGGTTAAATGCTCTCTTAACTATCAAAAAAGCCTAAGTAATTATTCAGGAAACTTTTTAGGCAATCAATGTTTCGAATTTGACATTTTTTGTAGAGTGACGCAAGGCAGCTAGTGCATAAATCTTATCATTCTCAAGCTTTGAAAGAAAAAGCATGCTTTTCTAAACTTGTTTAAGGTCCAATCAGGTTGTGGAAATGACAGAAAATACAACCTAAAACTTGAATAAATGAAAATTTAATAACAAAATTGACACAGGATGTTCAAGGCATTAAATATTTCATACTTTTTACAGATTTGGTAGAAAATACAAAGTTTGTTGAGAGATTAAGATGAAGAGAGGCAAATCAAATCAATAATATTTTGAATACAGAATGTAGCCTCATGATCTGTAAGTACTGGAGGGGGGGGGGGGATGACAAAGTTTGATTAGTTTAATTAAATATGGTTGGTCAAATACAAATGCAGCTAGCTCCCCTCATAATGCAGTTACAATAAAATCAACTTGAGAAATGTAAAACTCTAGATAATTTGTGGTAAAGCCCACGTAAATGATAAAGCAAATTCCATTCATATCCAAAAGGTTAATTTGATGTTTATTTGAAATCAACATGTCACTTCCTTGCACCTAGCTAGCTCCACTTTCATAGGATGTTCATATTACCATTGTTTTACTGAGCCCCCAAACATTTCTTGTTTTCTGAATCAAATTGACCGGCAATCATCATCAACCAGCCCAAGCATCCAAACAGGTGGGTCATCGCCGGGGGCAACCAGGGATAGGAAATGAGCAAATTATGGCAAAAGGTGTCGCGCCCTCATTTCCTCCATTCTCAAAAGGACCATGCAGTGACGAGCATGTACAACGTACATACACAGAAATGTAGAGGGGGCTCTTTGCTTTTGAAGTGGAGTGTTGGACAGTGGCAACCTTTAACCTTTTGACTCCCGACCTATCTTAGTTCTAGAGGCTTAATACAGGAATGACCTGGTTCCTGTTGGCAAAGAGTTAAGCAGGTCATTATTAAATTTCTTTTAAATTTTCAATTCAAAGGCGGCAGTGACTGAAAAACATTTCTCATCATTCTTTGATTTTAGTTTGTAAGAAGCAAGATAAAGATACTCGTAACGAGGCTGGAACAATGCCTAGTTTCATGCTATTCCTCACACCCAATAATTTACATTTTTGATAAATAACATAATTATGTTTTGTACCCTGCATGTGATTGTGTCCACTGACTTTCAATTCTAATTGTCTGATCTCAGCGTTTTGTTTTTGTTATAGCAGTTTATAATGATGTGTGTAAGACAAAAATATTTAGTACACCTACATTCACTATTATTCTTAGATTTGGTAGAACCATACTGTACCAATCATCGCTGTTGTTTTGTGTACACCACCTGGGTGATCCACAAAAGTAAATTCAAGCATGAATATAATTAGGACTGTCCTCATCAGCACGAGTTTGCCACATAACCCGCTATTTTGAATAGCTCGATCGCTGCGTTTTCATCAGCCGCAATTGCAATTAGCGGGAAATTTGGTCGAGAAAGTATCCCAAGAGAAGTTGTCTTGTTTCTTGAATTTGCACTCTTCTGAGCTAATTTGTGATGAGCGTATCTGTCTGGTGAAGACGCAATTTCGAGCTTCGGGATAATGTCCCGAGTCTGAAAGTAGCAAGTTATTTGGCAAACTCAAGCTGATGAAAACAGGCCTTATTGAAACGTGCAAGGAGTAATAAAATGATGTACAGTATGCAAAGCATGAAGTCCCTTGTGGCCAGGCTCCAGGGCTTCCTTAAAGGGATCGTGTAACAATGTTAAATCTGAGACACACGGCCCTACGTGTTATCAGTGTCTGTGATATGGTGTAATATTGAAGTCCTAAAAAAATTGCGCTTCAAAATGATCAAGAAGTGCCTCAAAAAAGTAAAAATCTTTGAGTGACCGGTTTTACCATACTCGTTTTCCCCAATAGACTGTAGTGTTATGAAAACCGTCAGGCGAACGGTTTTCAAAATTTGTAATTCCAATCATAAATATCTTGATAATCAGACAGGCGATCGGCTTGTAAAAGTCATGTGGTTCCTGACTGACCTAAAGGTTTATAATTATCATTGCATCATGAGCTAAATCCAGAATTTTTTTTCAGAATCTGAGACAAAGTTACCGGATCCCTTTAAGGCTTTTAGATGCACTCTGGTGTAATCTGAGCCATACATGTATATGGAAGTATTTCTCAAACACATTCAAGAATCAGGGACTGTTTCATAACATTCTGCTAGAGACTGAATATTAACCTCTAGCTGATTTTCAGACCTGTACAATACAAATTAAAATCTCTCACTATTACATGCTTATACCCCTATTTTGGATCACCCTGTGCTTATAAAGTGCTTATATCCTTCTTGTAAAGATCCAAGTCAATCGCAAGTTTGCTGTACTGATCTCTTATGTACATAGTTGCGATTAATTTTATTAAGTCTTTTAATATAAGATGGGGCTCAGTGTAGGCAAATTCTATCATAGTTTTACAGTGTACTTCAAATATTAAAAGATGAAATATTGTTACATCTAAGGGCAAATGGAATTTGTCTGTATACTGATGATTGCTATATCTTGAAGGCTTTTAGAACATGCATGCAGAATATAAATCAAAATAATATTGAATGAATAGATTTCTGTAAATTATTTGTTTCCATGCTTATAAATTATAAGAAATGATAATGTATAATTAAATAATTTTAAAATTACCATCTTTGTCATCATCAATAGTATCAATTTCAAAAAGAAATATGAAATTGTAGGAATGAAGTAAATTCTTCATTCATTTCATGTTTATTCATCAGGATACAAATGTATTTTTTAATCTAAAAAAATTGCATCCAAAATAAAATCATTGAAAAGAAAGTATACAACAGAAATTGATTATATCTCAAACACCTTGTGCCAGTTATCTTGCAATATATACTGTCAGAATATCGTGACAAACACCTAACTCTCAGGAAATATATTAATCATATATTATTCAAGCTGTCGTCATTTTACAACCATGCTGTCTCCATGGTGATGGATAATGATATATAAACAAAACCAAAGCATGCATGACGCGGTGCATCACTGACAGAAAGATTGACTTTCTGTGGCATACTTCTTCTCTATCATATTAATCCCTCGTCATGGCAACGCTTTAGATACACATACACCCCCGTCCCCCAGATTAACAACAAAAAACAATGTTGCGTTAAATTTATTTGCGCAATATGTTGTATTTACGGTGTTCATAAACTGCAACTACTTAGTGAGCTATTCTCGTTTGATGGATGCTGCATTAACAAGACCGTGAACCTCCAGCGTGTGTCGCCATGGCAACAGCAAACAATCAAGATGGCCACCAATAATAAAGCTAATTGACATCACCTTGCCTTGCCAAGCGAGACGTCAATATTTGTGCTGGAAATCTACTCCACTTTCTTGTCCTGTTTCACTCCCCTCGACTCCCCTGTTCATTATACACTGATTGGGCAAATAACCCGGTCGCTAATATACGCTGGTGTCTTTTGGTAGAGAGAAGTAAGTAATAAGAGATTGAGTAAGAGGGACACAAGAATTAGCCACTAATGAACGATACTCGACTGTTGGGTGAGTAAAGCTGTCCAGATTGGTCAATAAGGAGCTACTGATGTCTGACCACTGCTTTTTGAGAGAATGATTTAAGTAAACAATTCATCGCTATATTTAGAAATCAAGATGGGGCAGAAGAAACAAATCCTTGTAATTGACGCCTCCGCACAAATCAATAGAGAAATATTGTACCATTTTTACAAAACCACTCCATTATTTTTCCAGTAAGTAATTTTTTTTCCCGGTTAGTATCATTTTAGATCACAGAAGTGTAGACAACCTTGGGGAGTAGATAAACCCAGTAAAATTGAGACTATTTGTTAATAACTGTCACAAGTACAACAAAATAATAACAACTTTCATAACAATGAACATAATTATTAATTGGAAAGCTCGGAAGACAAGAGATTTTCAACAATACTTGATTGAAGGGAATGATTGGTTTAAAAATGAAAACCTCTTAACAATCTCATTATTTTATTCCATTATGCAAAACAATGAAGAAAGTGAAAGATAGAAATGGGGAAAGGGGGAGGGGGAAGGGGGAGGAGGGAGGGGAAAGGGGGAGGGACCAGGAGTGATAGACAAGCATTAAAGTGTTTGGAGATAAAGAGACCGAAGGAGGATGAAAGATGACATGACATTTTGTAAACAAACTGTCCCTTATTGATTTGAAGCAATTTACCAAAAATGACATATATTTTCACACGCAATATCATAATTTTCATATACTGTAAACAAAGGCAACGTCATAGTAATCACATACTGATTTTTTTTTAAACAAAGTATACTTAATTACATTGCAGTTGTTGGTTTGAATCTAAGTATTTATTCAGTTCTATGTTTTGCCTTTATTAATAGTGAGACAAAGCAATACATAATCACAGTCTAATTGTCTGTTAGGTAGGCACAACTAGCTAGACTCTTTGCGGGCCGTAAAAATCTTGACCTTTACTGTGAATTCACTTCCGCTCATGTCAAAAGTGCCTCAAAAGTGCCAACCAGGCTTGACATGGAACTGAATCTAAGATACAAAGATCAAATGCAACAGGTTAAATACAGAGAGAGATAGAAAGAGAGAGAGAGAAAGAAAGAGAAAGAAAGAGAGAGACAGAGAGAGACAGAGAGAGACAGAGAGAGAGAGAGAGAGAAAGAGAGAGCACTCATTCTAATGTAAGAGAATCTTGTCGTAAACCTACACCTGTTATGACATCCAACAAAGTGGGTCTTCCTTCAAACTTTCGCTCACTTCAATTTCTTCCCGTTTATTCTCTCCTCCGTACCACTTACATCCGTAATCTCAGCAACGACACGGCAAATCTTTAAATTCACCAGTTACCGTGGCAACCAGGATTTATTTCAAAGGTGAATTCTAGCGGGATGAGTGTTGGATGGCAGCTGCACAAAGCGTCCATTAGCTGCAAGCCCCACCACAATTGCTTCTTCTAACAATCCTGCGTGATCCTCGCCACATGAATAAAATAAGGCTCATTTTTGGCACGAATAATCCCACCGTTATTAGCTAGCGGATGTCACGTTACATGACGGTAATGTTACTCAAAGTTGTTTTGTAGACTCGGGGCCTGTTTCATGAAACTTGTTGTCATGAACAAGTGCTATAGAGCTTGGACAAATCTGCTCATAGCCAATCAAAAGCATGGATTTCAGTAGCATTTGACAATTATCGTTTCTTGTTATTGATAACAAGTTTTATGACACAGGACCCTGGTAAGATGGAAGAAAAATATAACAGAATCAGGCAAAAATACAGCAGCTGAGTTATCAGTATAGAAAAATGATCATAAACTGTTTCTAAATTATGTGACTTTGAGCTTGCTTCTGTAAATAATTTACAAATTATTTGTAAATTTGCTTACATTTAGCTCATCCAGATGGCACATTTAACTGCTCCCAATATGGCTTTCAATAGCTAGTTTCTATATGTACAGTGTAGTGCCAGAATTCTAGATATCATTTGTATGGAGGCAGAAGGGTATCAATTTTGTGTTAAAGCTAAAGACCAGTTCTGGTCATGCGATTGCATTGTGAAAGAAACGTTGTGAAATCGATCAAAAAAAGGTTGATCATCTAGCATAGATGTACTGCAACGTTCTGGAATCATCAAAATGATAAGAAATTTGGCCAAGTCTTCATAAAGTTAGAAGCACTGTACACAGAAAGATGTATATGGGACTACACACACGTGCGCGACACATGCATTTCATATCTCTCAACAGGCGAGAGATACACTATTTCCCGTCAAAATTTGTATCATCATGTAATATTCAAAACATATTCTTTCACATGATTGGTAATAAGAGCTTCCATTTCATTTTTTGAAATTGGGGCGTTTCCAATACTGGTCTTTACCTTTAAAGTATATGAATTAATGCCCTTCTAGACCTCACCTGACAATACATATACAAAATGCATGAGTATTCCAGGTTTTCTGTTTCAGAATGGCTGTACATGTATAGCAAAACCTTTTGGCAGACAAGGTCGTTTTCATGAAAGATTGCAAAATGGATTCAGACATTTTCAAGTTAGTGTATCATATTTATGGGTACAAGTATTTTAAAGGGATTTAAAAATGACAATTTCAATATCATTTCCATCCTTATCCCATGTCTCTAAACAAAATAATAGAAAGGATTGGGGATGCCAGTTGATTGATTTGTTGATTTCATGTATGTAGCAGATGCTTACAGACTAAGGATGCCCCGTCCTCTCTCTCTCTCTCTCTCTCTCTGTCTCTCTCTCTCTCTTTTCCATTCCATCTCTTCCTCTCTCCTTTCTATGCCTTTTATCATTTCTATCTCCATCTTTTATTCATTCTTTCTTTTCCCCCTCTCTTACCTATCTCTTTTATATCAATCAATTAATCATAATATATCAAATCAATTCTGGAAAATTGACTGCCCAGATCAAGAAAGAGCCATGGCTACTGGGAAAAAATAACTGTAACGCAAAACTAAGCCATATAATCATTTTCAATTTCATCTTAAATGCAAAGCAATTTAATTAGTTTAATGCAGAAAAAGGCACACTTGCATTTTAAGTAAAAGGTCAGTCCTGAAATGCTAGTTCCACATCTCCATTAGATTATGATGAACATGTACAGTACATACATCATTGGAAGTATAAGAGAGATTTCTATAGCAAATGGAAATATATGTCTTAATTAGCCTAATTAGCTAGACATTAGGAACTATAATGGCTCAGTGATCCGCGCAGTAGTCTTAGAACTTGGAGGTTTCAGGTTCAAAACCAAGTCATGGGATATTTTCAATATCCAAACAGTGGCTTGGTGACTGCATCGAGTTGTTTAGAACACAATGTTTACAAATATTCTATTCATAAACTGTTAAGATCAATTTAACATACATCTAAGGAGTTTCATAACCGGTTCAGAAAGGTCTGTTGCTGAAGACTATACTACATGGACAAACATTAAGAAATTGACATAAACACATGTTAGAGATCCCTAATTCAATTTCAATCTAAATTTATGAATCTGTCTGATTACGGGTACACGATTCAGTCATAAAATTCAGTCATAAACTCATTCCCACGAATAACTCATTCAACATCTACTTTAGATGTCAATCTCCATCCATCCTCGATCCTCTTATCTCACTCCCCTTCTCCCTTTCATCACCTCTATGAATACCCTCTCCAATCCTCTCCCCACCCTCTCACGACCCCCCTCTCCCTACCCGTACCGTTCTTCATGCTATGGACTTTGGATATTTGCTAGGCATTTTCCTCCACTTCCACTTCAGTGTGTTAGAAAGAGGATTTGAATGCTGCGTTGCAAATGCAATTATGCAATTCTGAAATCCAACTATTTTTGGCCCTAGCAAGGGTATTGACCTCGCAAAATTTTGAGGACATCTCTTCAAAGTCCCTTTCTGTCTCCTTTTTCCTCCATTCAAGCTTTATCTAAGCTTCCCAAATCTCGATATCTCAAGCCATCTTCCCTCTCTCTTTCTCTCCCTCCCCCCTCTCTCTCTCTTTCTTTTTATTTCAAGTAATATTTTTCTCTTAGATCAATACCCGACAATCTGTTTTTCTTTTTATCTTCTAATTTTTGGCTATATTTCCCTTTCCTTCATTTCTTTCCTTCTTTCCTACTTTCTCTCTCTCTCTCTCTTTCTCTCTCGTTCACATATATCTTTTGATTCTCTTCTATTTATCCTTTTGTTTATAACACACAAATATAATTGATTCACTCTCTTTCCTACAAGTTCCATCTCTCTCTCTCTCTCTCTCTCTATCCTTCCCTCCCTCCCTCTTTCCTTCCTTCCTTCCCTCCTTCCCCCTCTCTCTCTCTCTCTTCCATCATATCTCTGAATATCATGTAATCAGAGAGTTCTAGCATCCTAGCTTGAGGGTATGGGAGGCATGAATATTGCAAAGGTCACAGGAACCGAGCACTAGCTTCGGTCCCTCAGAAACATAACCCCTAGCCATAAGTCCCCTGTGTGATCCAAGATAGACAAGCCACATCAAGGTAGCAGTGATATGGTTGATACTATGGTACTTATTCAAATTTTGTTAAAAAAAACAGAGTTGCAAATGCTTTAAAGAAATCAACTCTAAAGTATAAGCGGATATTAACAATATAGAATATTTAGGAGCGCTAAAAACAATAAGTACCATAGCGCTTACAAATACAAATATAGGGAAAGAGGACAAAAATGTACAGTCTCACAGGAAGTAGATCACATAGATCACTGGGGGAATTTTTTTTTTGAGGAATCTTTTGAAGGTGGCAAGACAGGTAATTTCCTTTATGGAAGGAGGGATGTTTTGTTATAAATGTAATGCTTCCTGGGAGGCATTACTTGCATGGTGTAAGCCACAAATATGTTTAAATAAAGGAAGGATGTTGTTCCAAGTCTTTGATGCAGCTACTGCAGAACGTTTTTCACCTATTATTACCTCATTCAAAATGAGTTTTTTCAGAGCCAGTAAGATGTTAAATCTGTGATGAAGTATATGAGTTAATGCCCTTCTAGCTCCAAACAGACAAAATGTGTTTTAATTCAGCATGATTTCAACAGACCCTGAGCAAGAATATAAACAAAATACCTCATGAATAGCAAACCATTTAAAATACATTTGTTGGTGGTCATCTTGGAATGGGACGAGTAATGTATATCTTTAATGTTTAGCCCTGTAAAAGCTTCATGTAACAACTAATCATAGGTTATGTCATTTACTATTCACTATTCAAGTTATATTTCTATTTGTTTTGATGCTATAGTCCATATAGATCAAAGGAAAAAATATATGTTTTTTATTTTCATAATGTTAAGCACTTGATTTCCACATTCAGATGTTTTAATAGGAAGACCACACTGAAATTGTTAGGATCTGTAGGCACGAGCTCCTTGTTGAAATTTTAAATGGGTCTGAGGGAGGGGGAGGGGGGGGGGGCAGACTAAGATTTGAGCTTCCCTAGTATCTCATGTGCCTGGTAATATCAAGCTCTGTATTGGAAATGCCCATCATTCCATAGACTTAACAAAGTATATATGGCAAATACAAGTTTTCAAGAAGATACCACAAAATGGAAATCCAGTCAAGATATTTCAATTACTTTTACAAATCCGATTCAATCTAAATTTATATTGGCAACAAATCTACCTGAGGACCCATTTCCTCTCACTTAATCTCGTCTCCTCTCAAATCTATTTTGTTTTTTCATTCTTTTCATACTCAATTTAAGTTACCTCGCTGCATCTTTCACCATTTCTTTACATTTTTTTAATGTCTATTACATCTCAATTTTCAACATAGATTATTTTGTCTCTCTTTCTTTCTTCTTCCGATGCACGCTGCTCTCTCTCTCTCTCTTTCCCCCTCCCTCTCTCTCTCTCTCTCTACCTCTCCTCCCTTCCTACCTCCACTCTCTTCTCCCCCCTCTCTCTCTCTCTCTCTCTCTCTCTCTCTCTCTCTCTCTCTTTCTCTCACATTGCACCCCCTTTACATTACTACACTGACCTCATTACATTTGTCAGAGTATGTTGTGCGGCTTTGCACCATATATGATTTACAATCCAATTATGCCCTTTTCAGACCGGAGGCATAAAAAAGAAATGTCATAATAAAAATGATTAGATGCACAGTGAAATTGTATCGGGTAACACACTTCCATTTCTCCTCCTCCTCCTCCTCCTTCTCCTCCTCCTCCTCCACCTCCTTCTCTTCTTTTTCTTCTTCTTCCTCTTCTTCTTTATCTTTCCTTCTTCTTCTTCCTCTTCTCCTACTTCCTCTTCTTTATCCTCTTTTCCTGTAAGTGCCATCAACTTGTTTTTGAATTGACAAATATATATTTTTTTAATTAAGTTAGTTGATAGTTTCATTTAGGGGTTTCAGTTTTGTGTACCATGTGTAATTGGGCTATATTCCCCAAACATTGCATCCCACTTTAATTACTATTTAGCTTTAATACAGGAGAGTCGTTAAAACATGATAACTGCTAGTAATACATTACCAATTGTTTTTATATTTACAGATATAATGTTTTTAATTAAATTAGTTTTTAGTTTCATTTTAGGGGTTTCAGTTTTGTGCATAATGTGTAATTGGGCTGTAACATCAAATCACACTTCAATTATTATACCTAGCTTAAATAGAAGGGTGACTTAAAATCATGATACATGCTAGTAAATTAACAATTTTCCGATGAAATCACCCAATCCAGGCACGCTCGGTACGTCTTAATCATGCATAGGATATCAATAGAGGGATTATTATGAGCTAAATTAATGCATAAGCTTTCCAATGCATCTCCTGGCTGGTTCTGCATATACTTGAGCCAGCTAGGATTGTCTCTAGTTCTTAAAGGTCATATTCTCCCGTTTCAGTCCCACGGGTGAAATTTGGACAGGTTGGGCAATAAAATATTGGGTGACTATCGTCTGCTGAGAGCCAGAAAGGAGTTAACGTGCATCATTTTACATAGGGTCAATGCCCTTCTAGCTCTACAGATGATCAAACGCAATTGAATAGGAACATTTTATTTTTTGTTTTAGAGTTGTACTCCTGAAATACATTTGCAAATGACCATATATACTTCATGGTACACATTAAGCTATCTTGGATGCAGATATATAATCATAATGTGAAATGCTCTAAAATAGAAAGGAATATCATTGCCATAATGTATATATCATATATAAATTACTACTAGTGAAAAACACAAGAAAGAAATTATTCACTGGAAGACACGCAAGAAACACTGTATATCAATCTAAAGTGGACCTCTTTTCTCATACGTGGGTAGTAATTATCTTGAACGAGATTGCCTTTAACGACAAAAACAGAAGACAGAGTCTTGCGAGGGGAAGACAAATCAATTATCCCCCATTTCTTTTGTCCTTAGGACTTGACTTACTTGCATCATCACAGAGGAGTATCTGTGTAATTGCGACAATTCCAAACCGATATAAAAATTCTACCGAGTCCAGTTACTTTTTTTTCTTTTCATAACCGCTGACACACAGAGACATGTCACCAGTCACCTTGCACTCAAATTCTATCATCTCCAGCCCAAATGGTTGTTTTGACAAAGCAATTATCACTCTAGCGTAAGGAGAATATCTGACACTGTCTTCTACTTCTTCTTTACCTTGAGATGAAAGACTGACAAAGAAGGGTTGGCCTCTTACAAGGTTTGTTTTCTTTTTGGTCACTGCCTTCCTCACTTTTTATAATTCATCTTATGTATTGTCATACATTTGTCTGTTTTTATATGTTATCTGTTGATCTCTTGAGGAGAAATAAATTAAACAAAAAAAAGAACAGGGGAAATAATGTTATAAGGTCAAAGAGAGAGAGAATAGAAGCACATCTAGTGATAGTGGCAGATAATTAAATACAGGAAAACCTTATCATAACAAATTCCTTGTGACCAATGAAGTTACCTCTTAATATCAAAACCTTTCCAAAGAGTAAAATGTGCAGAAAGCTAAAAGCAAAACGCGAGATCTTGATTTTGAAAACAATTTTTTTTTTTTTTTATGCGTAACCGCCACAGGTGCCGTGGTCTAATTGATACGTCACCGGAGTCTGAATCAGATGGTTCACAGTTCAAACCCTTTTACAGTTCTCACTAACGTGGCTTTAGAATGTCCACATCTTATTCATTCTGAAAGTTTAGGAGAATCGATGGCATGCATGCTGACGAGTAGGGATGGGGTACATGTTCACTGTAGAACGATACATGCAGTATTTGGTAAGATAAACATTTATTGTACATCAGACAATAAACCAAACATCCAACCATCTGTGGTTTTAGAATGTCTGCATCTTATTCATCTGAAAGTTTAGGAGAATCGATAGAACGATATATGCAGTATTTGGTAACATAAACATTTATTGTACATCAAGCAACAAACCAACAAAACATACAACCATCTGTGGTTTTAGAATGTCTGCATCTTATTCATCTGAAAGTTTAGGAGAATCGATGGCATGCATGCTGTCGAGTAGGGATGGGGTACATGTATGTTCACTGTAGAAGGATACATGTAGTATTTGGTAAGATAAGCAGTTATTGTACATCAAGCAACAAACCAACCAAACAACCAACCATCTGTGGTTTTAGAATGTCTGCTTCTTATTCATCTGAAAGTTTAGGAGAATCGATAGAATGATACATGTGGTATTTGGTAAGATAAACATTTATTGTACATCAAACAACAAACCAACTCAACAACCATCTGTGGTTTTAGAATGTCTGCATCTTATTCATCTGAAAGTTTAGAAGAATCGATGGCAGGGATGTGGGTACGTACAATGTAGAATGATACCTGAGGCATTTAGGGAAGGTAGATACATGTTGAAGGAAACACTGCATTGTTTTCACTCTACTGCTTTGTCACATCAACCGAAGCAGACTTCAGTCACAAGCTATACCACAAACAGGTCTGTCATCACTAGCTCGAGATTGCCAAATATCCCGCTATTTGAACTATCCTGATCGCAAACTATCCAGCTAATTTGTGTCTTCATCAGCCCGAAGTTGCAATTAGCGGGATATTTGGTCGGGATTGTCATCCCAAGATATCTTGGGATAGTTTACAAAATATCCCACTATTTGGCAAAATATCCAGCTATTTGTCCGGTGCGTCTCCACCAGACCGAAGACTCGCACTCGCACTCGCACTATGCGCGAATGCTGAGCATAATATCTCGAGCTAATTTCTCAAAGTCGAGTTTCAAGTTTCGAGGTCGAATCTCGAGCTGATGAAGACGCCATTTGTAACTTCAGGATTGTTTCCCAAATTAGAAATAGCGGGCTATTTGGCAATCTCGAGATGATGAAGACGCGCCTAAACAAGCCTATGCAGGTGCATTCTTCAGGCTTTACTTCACAATATTCACAAGACTGGAAAGTCAATAAGCAATTGCTGAAATAGATTTGAATACATCTGGAGAAGAAGCGTCCAGCTCAAACAAAACAACTTGCAGTTATCAAGGAAAGATGAGATTTCTTTTTTACAAGTTTTAGAGGCAGATTATTTTTCATTTCATGTATAAGATCATCTGCTCACAGCCAGAATAGTATTACTCTGTGTTACAGTAGAGATGCCCTTCTGTTTCTAAACAGATGAAATTAACATATATTCATGTATTTAAGGCTCCCTGCAAAGTTTAAATCAATCTATTTCTTAAATCAATTCTTGATTTATAACCCAAACCTGTTCTGATAGAGATGAGTCCTATATCTTTCATGTGTTGATTTCTACCCACTTGTTTTGATTTTTAAAAATTATAAAAAATCTTGGCAGAATTTCTTGACTATAATGTACTTTCTTGAAGATATCTTTCTAAAATTCAGATGAATATTTTGCTCTTTTCTACATCTTTCAATCAATCTTAAATACCCTTCCATTCATCCTCTTCATGCTCAACTTCTTAATATCCATGGTAACACAAATACAGCATCCGTCCTAAAGAACCATGAGGCATAGAGCTGATGATTTTTGTTGTAATACACGTAACTCATATAATGGAGACAAAAATATCTCATTTTACATACAGTCAAAACATTAAATATTCATACCCCTTGTAAATTTGATGTTTTTTTGTGTGTGTCTTTCTTAACTCCAGAATGAAAGATGGACTGGTTGAATTAGGGCCTTTGTTGAATACTTTAGATGTAAGCTCTAACAAATCAAATTCTCAAGAGACATAAATTGGGACAAATCAATCTTTCACATACTTGACAAAACTTGGTAAGGATATGAATAATTTATTTTCCAACTGTATATCAGACTGCATATCGTGATATCAAACCTACTTGACCTCAAAGATTTGTCTCCAACTCTCAATCATCTGATATAATATCTTGTTATATCATGATTCTAAATATTGACAGTATGATCTTAGTTTTATTAGATTCAGTGCCCTAGATGGGGGAGGAATTAATTTCAAGTGAGCACGTACGCTGGCTCCCTTATGAGATCATTTGAAAGTGGGTGGAGCAATATATGAAGGTAATGTATAAAACCTTTTGATAGAGAAATGGGGCATGCATGACCCCCGGATAGACAATGTAGGTAGGGAAATTCCCTATGAGTGAGTGAAAGGTGACAATAATTCAAAACGTGTAGTCTTCATGTCGAGTATCAACTGTTTTCTTTGACTTTATAATGCCTCAGGCAGAAGGAACGTGTGGGTAAAAGAGGAAATTAGGCACTTCCATACATGTACATTTAAAACATAGATATTATGAATTATAAACCACATGATCCCACGCATACCTTTTCGTGTCAGCAAGCGAGAAAACAATACTCTGTCACGTCCTCTGGCGGTACATCAACTAAATATCTGAGGATTAAAAAAAAGAGATTGAGAAAGAAAAGAAGAAATGTTTAGTACATGATCATCGCAGTACTTGTAATTCAGTTTCAAATTCGAACAAATGCTATCTTTTCTTTTGTTGCTTGTTTATATTTGATTGTTTTAGGGTTTTTTGAATAAATTATTTGTGAACTAATTTTGCATTCAGTCGGATAAATTTATAGTTATCCAATGAGTATGAAATTATATCTCATACAGCTAGCAAGTTTACAGATCTGAAATAAAACAGCTACTGTAATTATCCCGACAGAAAACAGAAATAAATATGTACGCAAACACAATTTAAAAATTGTATCAATCTTGAAAATCTACATCCCTGTCCATGAGTGTACGAGATTACACCAAGTATTAAAAATAAATAGTAAACATAAAATTAGAAGCAAGTAGAAACAAGTGGCAGGAATGATTTACATCTATAGGGGATATTTATGTATCAATATTATTTGTCTATAGAATGGTTGTAAAAGTCTAACATAGGCCCTGTCTTATAAAGAGTTGTGATTGAGTCGAATCGATTGCAAGTCCTCTCATCAATCACAAATAAGTTGGGATTAATTGCAACTGTTTATGAAACAGGGCCCAGATGTGCATGAAAATAGTATTACTTGTATAAAAACAGGTCTTACAATCAATTTTACTGACATTATTAATTTAACAAACACAACGTCACAGGCTATTGTCGATCCAACAGAGCAAAAATACGAAGAGAGGACCAGAAACTACGCCCTCTCACATTGCCTGGCGAAAATCAACAAACAACGATGGAAAACGCCATAACAACCAACAACAACAATAATAATCCAACAAAGATACAATATTTATCAAATATAATCTTCTATAAAAAATATTTAAAAATACAAGGTAAACATGAAAGTGAAAGTAAAAGCAAGGAGACACAGGCTGTAACAATGACACCTGGCTAACAAAATTGACTAACTGAGAAAAGAGAAAAAGATTTTAAAAAAGAAAGAGAGGAGAGTGATCAATAATATAATCAAATTATACTGTATTTCACAAGCTGAAAATGGTACTAGGCTATAATCCCTTCACAATATATAGACATTGAAATTAAATCTCTAGTTACATGTACAGAAAACAAGTGGGACTAGATAATGAACATTAAATTGCTAGTCACATGACCATCACACTGAAAAAAAGTGATATATAGATTTACAAGATACAAGATTTATGATCAGCCCGCTTTTCCAGAATTTCTAGAATTTCTGAACACTTCTATTAAAAATAAAAAAGAACCCAAAACAAAAAAGCAAATCTGCACAATACCTACATCCTCAAATTGGCAATTCAACTAGCAGCAACACAATACAGGAATGGATAAGGTCAGTGTTGGTCCCTACTGCACGGTGTGAATGTAATTGAAAATATCCAGGTCCTCTTCCTTCATCTGCGCACTACCACTCATAAATCACATGCATGTAGCCAAATTGGCAACCACACCGTTTTCATACCGATCAAACCGTTACATGGACGAGCTCCTCTGCTCCATACTTAATATCCATCATGTCCTAACACATATAAGCTTGGCTAGGGGTAGCATGTATCTTCTAGTTGGGTTCTGATCATTTCTTTGCCCCGAGGACGGACTGCCAACTCGTCTGCTTCTTTCGTCTACCCTTTTTCTCGGTAGATCACTAACCCGTGGTCTAAAACAACCCTCTCCGATCTCAACCGATGACGTCAATCCAGAAGCCCGCTAAAAATAGCGATTCCCAACGAAAGCACATATCGTCTGTATTAGATAGGCAGCTTCGGAGTTTAGGCACAAACCAAGGCAAGTTACGGCAATGAATAACCAAGGAAACTACAGTTATACATAATTCATAATTCAATGTCTGACTGTGGTACCATGAAGAGTTCAGAATAACTAAAATCCTTTTCATACATAAATGCATTTTCAACTTGACAAGTCTGCCATTGGTAACCATGCTGATTGTTTCGTAGAAGAACTCTAGCTTGCACTGCTTTTGTTTCCTCAAGTTTCTTCATTTGGTGATTCTATTTGCCAAGCCAAGATCCGACGGATGACATTTGTTTTGGATTAGGTTTCATTAAAAGAGAAAGTGCTGTATTCTACTAACGTTAATCCCTACAGTGGGTGTTTACTTTCGTCCAAAATGAGGTTTGACAGAGGAAGTTCGTCTGAGATCTAAGTTTTCCTTTTGTGACCTTGAAGACAAGATGGGGTTTAGATGAATTAGTAGAATATGGGTTGGGACTTAGATTGCATAAAACACAGATAAAGCTGTCTATCTTGGGTTTTAGGTTAGCTTCATGGTTAGGGTTAAGGTCAGGTTTAAGGTTAGGAATAGTGTTTGATCTCCAGTCAAAGTTAGGAGTTGAATTATTATTAATAATAACAGTTACCAATGGGATAATTTGCACATCTTTCTTTTATTTTGAAATCATATGTATTGACAAACTAAAGGGTAAATGAAAATATGCCAACTAATAAAATATAACCTTCATGCCATGTAAATTTCTAGTGTAATATACTTTATTTGAACTCATCTTTAATGATTTATCAACCACCCACTAGAAGGCCACAAGAGCTTTGCATTAACAATGGCAGTAATGGTCTACATGTACGTGCAGGCAGCCGACGGATTTCAAGACATGTAATTAGAAAGTAAAAACTGTGATGCCCCTAGGCACGTCCAGCCTCGCTTCTAGCCTTGTACATTTTTTCAAATAGTATACCGACCGATTTCAGGGGCAAAAGCAATTTAAACAAAAGAAATCATACACCCACGCTCATTGAAACTTCTATTTAAATAACGTTGCACATTTCTTTTTCTTTTAAACTTGGTTATCTTATCTAGCCTTAGGTAATCTTATAAAAAAGATAATTACAATAAAAGGACTTTGACGGCCATTTAATACATGTCTGGCTAGTAGTCTTGCACATGTCTTTCTATTTCATATTTTGTTATCCCATCTACCCTAAGGCAATCTTTGTATTTAAAAAAAGGATAAATACAATAAAGGTCTTTGATGCCCATTTAATTCATTTCAGGCTAATAGCCTTGCACATTTCTTTTATTTTCATACTTGGTTGGCTTATCTGACCTAAGGCAATCTTTAAAAAAAAAAAACTGCAATAAAGGACTTTGACGCTCATTTAATACAATTCTGGCAACTAGCCTTGCACATTTTTTTGAAGGGAATACTTTAATATTTTATCTGATCATACAAAATGTAAAAAATAGAAAAAATACAAAAAAAAACTTCAACATCTACTAAACATCCGTTTAGCCTTGAATGCTACATGTTGCGTTGCCTCCGAAATTCTATATTGCTTTATACGAGCACAATATACAATGAACAATATTAAGAAGTGTCTGAAAATAAAGACTATCAGTAATAAATAATGAGAGTGTCTGCTTCAAGTGGCACAAATTTTGAATACAATGAAGACAACTTGGCAGCCCAAAGCAGACCTGTTGAATAATAAAATCGCAATTAGCAGTCAAGAGATGCAATTGATGATGGTTCCTATGGCAACTGGAATATTTACCCTCTGCCTTGTGTATATGATTCGGTCCGAAAATTCATCTCAGTCTCGTGCGGGATGTAATCACTGGGAGGATTTTTTTTTTTTTTTTTTTTTTTTTTGGGGGGGGGGGGGGGTGGTTTTATGGTTTTCTGTTACCTACATGTAACAAAGGATAATTATAGCAGCAATTATGAGTTACGTGATTACATAATTATTCTATTAAAGATACTTCTTATAAATCTCCCTTAATCTGTATGATTTAATAGTCTGCTTTTTTTAATTATAGCAGCAATTATGAGTTACATAATGTACATAATGTACATGACTACAAAACTAGCTAAAGTCAACCCCATTCTCAAAAAAGATGATCCTCACGAAATAAGTAACTATCGTCCAATTTCCCTACTTCCAAGTATATCCAAAGTCTTAGAAAAGATCGTTCATAATAGGCTACACAAATTTATCACTAAACACAAAATACTCAATTCAAATCAATATGGCTTCAGAAAAAATTACTCAACTGACTTAGCATTAATTCAAATTTATGACAAAATTACAAGTGCCATAGCTAACAAAGAGCATGTTATAGGTATATCCTGTGACTTGAGTAAAGCATTTGATACGCTCAATCACGCTATTCTACTCTCCAAACTCAGTCATTATGGAATTCGGGGTCAGCCACTCTTATGGTTTAAAGATTATTTAACAAACAGAAGACAATATGTTACATTTAATAGTTATGATTCTGATCCTCTTTTAATTCAATGCGGTGTTCCTCAAGGCTCCATCTTAGGTCCACTGTTATTTCTTCTTTATGTAAATGATATTATCAATACATCCCCCCTTCTTTCTTTTATCTTATTTGCCGATGATACAAATATCTTTTATTCCCATAAAGATCTTAATATGTTAAACAATACTTTGAATTATGAAATTAACAAAGTATCCGATTGGTTTAAATCCAATAAACTTTCACTTAATACAAAAAAGACTCATTTCATGTATTTTAAACATCATTCTCATAATACATAAACACCTATATATATTAAAATTGATGGTATGCTACTAGAGAAGAAAACTAATTCCAAGTTTTTGGGTGTCCTTATAGATGAAGCCTTGACTTGGAATGATCATTTACACCAAGTTACAATGTGCATTTCCAAAAGTATTGGAATAATCTCCAAGTTAAAGTTTCTTCTACCCCATGCAACCTTATTCCTACTATATAATTCGCTAGTTCTCCCGTATATAACATATTGTAATAGTGTATGGGCAAATTGTGGTTCGACAAAAATTAATTCTATTTTAAAACTGCAAAAGAAAGCCATACGTATTTGTACAGGTTCGCATTTCTTAGCTCACACTGATCCTTTATTCTATAAACTTAAAACACTAAAAAATTTCGATCTGAACACTACTCAAGTAGCAGTTATTATGTTTAAGTACATTAATAATCTGCTTCCACCATCCTTTGATAACATGTTTAGGTTTAATAATTCCGTTCATTCATACTCTACTCGCATATCTGGAAACTTCCATCTTACAAACCCCAAATTATCAATAACACACAAATCTGTTAGACATTCTGGCCCGGACATTTGGAATGATTTACCCGACAACATAAAGTCTTGTTCAACCATCTACTCCTTAAAAGCTACACTTAAACGACAAATAATACAATCATATGCTCCCCTCTCTTTAAATTAGTATAACAAAACCGTGACTTAATTATTCTTTATCATGCAACTGCTCACTGCACCTGCACTTGCACCGCACCCTCTTGGTCACTCAGTTTTTTCGAAGAGAGTTATGTCGCCAATTCTTTTACGAGGCCGCCATCCATTTCCAGCCTAACCGCTCACGATGGTGGTCTCCTGCATTCCAAATTACCTCTCTAATTTATTGAAAATATTTTTTATTTCTTATGTTATTGTATGCTTCGTACATGTTTATCAAATGATATAATTGTACATGATTTTTCATTTAATTACTTTTGTAAACATTGTATTCATTGTATTTGTTATTGTTCGAAATTTTGTACTTTGACTTTGAATTTGTATATTTTTGAACGCAGAAATAAAATCAATCAAACAAACAAACAAACATAGTCTAAGATAGTTCTTATAAATCTCCCTTAATCTGTATGATTTAATAGCCTGCTTTTTTAAGCTGTTGCGTCAAATATGCCATACATCTCATCCATTTAAGGCTGTGTTTCTCATTTGCAAGATATTAAATAGATTGTAAACCAATATGAGTCTAAATTTAGTTGGGTAGCGAGAATATTATAATGCCAAATCCTTAATGGAATATTTTATTACACAAATAAAATTTGAGGGGATTACAAGCAAATGTGATTGGTTTTATGCCATAAATGCAGGTACTGTAAATAATCTACCACTGGGGATGCGTTGTATAAGAGGATGAAATAGATAGATTTACACTTTATTTTTTTAAACTTTAGTAGACAGGTTTCCCCCAGGTTATTATCAAAATATAAAAATATCACGAGCACGAGTGTAGGTAATACAAAATGTGATTGACAGACAGTCCCTATAACCCTCTGTTGTACTTAATATTTCATAGGACAATACATGTACATGTACTCAAAAACTAATGGATTGAATGTAGAGAGGCACTTCTTTGTGCTTTTTTGTACCTTTGCAATTAACTGCAAATAGATTTTTGTTTAAAGAGCCCGTACTTTTCCTAAATGATGTAATCACATCCGGGATGGCAAGTGGAAACACCTCCGAAACAACACCACGAGAGAGCTGGATATGTTAAAGTCTGTTCACATAGAGCAGGGATTATAGAATCAACTTGTAGCTTGGCATGTTCCCACCTCTTTAGTGGGTGACAATAATCTAACTCTTCTAGTGTAAACACATTCACGGGCCAGACAACAACTATAGCTGGGTATGTTCACACCATTCAAAGGAGGGATGCTAAGTTGAAGTCATATTAAAAAGACAACCAGCTCACTCACTCTCTCTCTCTCTCTCTCTCTCTCTCTCTTTGTCTCTCTTTCTCTCTGTGTCTCTTCATGAACTAATACAAGAATTGCACCGTTTTTTTTTGCTTCTTACATTTCCTAGATCTACAGAAGATGTGAAGTTATTCTAAGGCAATAGGTGAATTCATACAGACCCCACCCTCTTTCTCTCTCCTCACTCCCTCCCTACCCCCGCCCTTCTCTCTCTCCTTCTCTCTATCTTTCTCTCTCTATCTCTTTCCTAATCTTTCCTTTTCTTTGTTTTCTATGTTTCTTAATGTCTACTTCTGTCTTCCCCTCTCTCTCTCTCTCCCTTTATCTTTCCATCTCTCCCTTCTTTAATTTTCTCCCTTCCTTTATCTCTCCCTCCCTTTTCTTCCCCTTTCTCCCTCTCCCCTCCCCCTTCTCTCTCTCCCTCCCTCCTTTTCTCTCTCCCTTGCTTTTCATCTGATTTTCCCTTTTATAATGGTTATCTTTCTCCCACACAAAATCTCCTGAACCACAATTTTCAATAATCAGCGGCCCCTGGAATTTTGTGCATCCCTACAGTTCATTTACCTCACGCTATGTACAATGTATAAATTATACAGGCGTGGGAAGGGATGGAGCTGTGGAAACCTGGATTAAGAACCCTGGGTATGAATAGGAAGTATGAAGATCAGTGTTGAGGAAATGTTACATTTTTTATAGAAAATTTGAAGAGAGCTTGGTGAAAATAGTTTTGCTTAAACCCGCAAAACATAAGCCACCGTCTAAAAACTGTGCCGGGGGGTGTTTCACAAAGATCCTGAGTTGAACTTATCTCTAAGTTGGACTTAAGAACTATGGAAAGCCGTTAGCATCATTGGAAATATTTAGTATAAGTTATTTTAAAAAGCATAAAATGTTGATTCAAGTCATTCATATTTTCTATTATCATGGGAGATTTCATGTTCTTGATGTGGAATTTATGAAAAGTCTAAAATACTTGAATTTTTGCTTTTGAATATATTTCATTACAAGGCTACAAATGGCTCTCCATAATATTTAAGTCCAACTTAGAGTTAAGTTTGACTTAGAATCTTTGTGAAACACCCCCCTGGTCTAGAAAGTCCAGGGTTTAGACTCAGTTCCTGTGCTTACAATGCATTCTAATCCTGGGTTAGTGGATTAGTGGGATTAGTGGATTAGTGGATTTAAATTATGGGTTGATTAGTACTGATGAAAGTCCAGGGTTTAGACTCAGTTCCTGTGATTACTATCCATTCTAATCCTGGGTTAGTGGATTAGTGGGATTAGTGGATTAGTGGATTTAAATTATGGGTTGATTAGTACTGATGAATCATCGGTCTCTTGAACAAGGCATGATAGCGCCTGAGACCTTCCTCATTAATGTCCTGCAATTCTCAAGTGGGAGGCACATGGACATGAACTTAGCGAAGAGAACCAACGGCTATCTTCAGCCTTTAGATCTATGCAAGCAGGTAGTCTAGATTGGCAGACCCTTTATTCTGTCAGCAGCTTTAAACACCTTCTGTGATGTACAGCCGCAGAGGTCGTTGACTGAGGTAATGTCTCACAACTTTCCGCCTAGAGATTTAAGTTAAATCTAATAAAAATCATCACCCAACCCCCCCCCCCCCTCTCTATAACAGGCAATTAACACTGGCAATAATGCAGTGTATTTCACTGTTTTCTAAAAAGGGCAACAAATATCATAACAGAAAAATACAATAAAGAAGTGACGTCGAATTGTCACAAACGCTCACATTAAAAAGGAAATCAATTGGAGTTTAAAGGAAGATTCTATGAGGGTACTTCTTTGCATATCTTTGTTTGCCCTCAACTTTTTGTGTCAATATGCGTAGATGTAGTCTAGATTTGTAGACATCTTTTAAATCTAATCAAATATTGTCCCAGACATCTCATTCTTGCCCTCAGAACGTTGCTATGTGTAAACAAACCTATCCATCCAACTCAAGTTACATGCACTTTGCATTTTAGATAGCTTTAGATAGCAAATTGCAGTCGCCCAAAAAGACATGTCCGGAATGCAAGAATGCATAACAGCAAGTTATTTTTTCTTAATCAAAAGTTCTTTTTTGACATCCTGGAATGAAAGTTTAGCTTAATTTAGGCCTCATTGAGATGAAATATGCATTTACCAAGTCTATATCCTAACAATGCAGTTCGACTTCTTTGTAATAAAATTGTGATTTTCAACAATTATGCAGTTTGCTTTCGGGATGCACCTTTTTTTGCCTCTATTTGTTACCATTCATTTTACATGTTTTTTTTTTCAATTACTGTTTTTTATTCTCTTATCTTCCATGCTATGTATCTGTTTGTGAAATTTTGGAGTGATTTTGATTTGAGGTACTTAGGTACCGATATAACTTTGTTGTTACGCACTGTTGAAACTGCTATGTTAATGTTTGTGAAATTTTGGAGTGATTTTGATTTGAGGTACTTAGGTACCGATATAACTTTGTCGTTACGCACTGTTGAATATGGAGTATGAAACAGTGACCACTATATACTCCACCGTCCGTGTCAAGTATGCAATTTACCAGCTCTTGAGGAGAGGAGACTAGCACTTTGTAGAACATTTGACGCAAAATCCCTTTGAAATCACTCTATTTGTCAGGCCTGGTTACCTCAGAAAAAACACACTAATATATCTCTTCCCTGTATTCCCACTTATTAGCAATTTCAATTCAAAACAAAAAAGGTTTAAAAATAGCCCACTGTCATTTTTAGTTGATATACTCAAAAGTTGAAAAACTTGTTTTGTTTTTTAAACTTTTATTGTTAATGCAGGTATATCAAGTGCTTGTCTCCTCCCCCTCCCCCCAGTCGTCTGTCTTAAATGTACCTATTTTCATCCTTTTACCATGCTTGTATCGACTTTTAAGACATAATTGGAAATTTGTAAAGAATAACAACTCATGTTTTTGTTGTATTTCTGATAACTTGTGCAATGTGTTTATGGTTTTTAGTTTAATACAGAATCTAAGTCCTATTTTTTATATTACTAGTTTTTGACATATATCTTTAAAAGTGTTATCTATGGTGCCTAACATGTAAACATGAATATTCCAGCCATGGCTGTCTTTCATGTATAATTGTATATGTATGAACCATGTTTGTGCTAAAACAACTTCTTCTTTTTTTGGAATGAATTCCCATAGGCTCTGGTAATTCTATTTTGTATTCATACATGTAATTAGATGGGACACATATGCACTCCAGATTTAATGTCTACTACATATATACAAATGAGAACACAAATAAATGTGAATCTTAATGAATTGGTGTAAACACTTTGGTAGATTTTTCTTTGATAATTTGACTCAAACGCAGGTAATTTGAAGAAAAAAATACCACTCTGGCCTTCAATATCATATTTGACATAATACATGAGCAACCTGCTTCCTGTGGTTAATGGATTAAGATCACAAGATGGCCGGCCTTCTTCTTATTTTTTTCAATTTTCTCTGAAAAAATATTTCAGAGAAAACTCCATCACGCAGGTTAAGGGCATCATTTAACAATGTTAAATCTGAGATGTATGACCCTATGTGTAATCAGTGTCTGTGATATGGTGTAATATTGAAGCCCTACAAAATTTGCGATTCAATATGATCCTGAAGTGCCTCAAAAAAGTAAAATCTTTGAGTGACCGGCATTACCATACTCATTTTCCCCAAGAGAATGCAGTGTTATAAAAAACTTTAGAAAAACGGTTTTTGAAATTTCGAATTCCAATCATAAATATCTTGATAATCAGACAGGCGATCGGCTTGTAAAGTTACCGTAATTAACGTTGTATAAACCGCCCTCGTGTATTAACCGCACCTCTCTTTTTCGCCCTTTAAAAATATATATATATTTTTTTTGCCGACTTTTTTTACCGACTTTTTTTTGCCGGGTCCTTGTTAAAAAAACCATGCGGGAAGGCCTTTCATTTAACTGCGAGGTGCAGCTGAGTGTGTAAGATCATTAATGTAAATTTAAAAAACAGTAGAGGACCTAGGATAGGACCTTGTGGTACACCATGTAATATAAGAAAAATTGGAGGAATTATTATTATAAACTACATATTGAAATCTATCAGAAAGATTAATTTCAAACCAAGATGACAGACAAATTTGAGTGTTGTTTTAGTTTCCGAGTGGTGAGTCAACACACCGATTACTGAGCTGGGAGACATTGCCAGGCATAGCGCCATAAATCGAAACTTTAAACAAAAAAACAAAAAATACACCGTTAATTACGGTAGTGAGATTCCTGACTGACCCAAAGGTATATAATTATGATCGCAGCATGAGCTAAATTCAGGATTTTGTTTAGAATCTGAGACAAGGATACCCAATCCCTTTAAGGTAGTAGTGAATTTGTTAGATACTAAGGTTCAGTCGACAAGAGAACCACACACGTTTTCACATTGGCAATCTTGTCAGGAGGAATTTCTCTTCATATATTTTCATCTGATGTCTCAATGCTTGGTTGGTGTGAGTATTGAGTGTGTTATGCACTGCCAAAATCTTAGCCCCCCCCCCCCCCCACATCATTTGACCTTGCGTTAACCTTTCATGAGCTTCTGCAGAATCAAATAACGATGATATAAATAAACGCCAGACTCCTCGGTAGACTTTGCCAAAACCATGGCAATGACATCAGATTTGGAGTGGGGGATGATCGGAGGAGAGGGGAGGAGAGGGGAGGAGAGGGGAGGAGAGGGGAGGATGGGAGGAGATCGAGGGGAAGACGAAAACAGGCCTGTTTACACACAGATGCATTAGCGTTTAATTACCAGCACATCTAAAAACCTGCTAACCTACACGGGACTCTAGGAGTGGGACTGCTGGGAAATAAACCGCCACCTGTGAAAAGAGAGGAATACATGGTGATAGTATGGCGGATCCCCTTGTTTGTCCGAGTGGCGTTACATTAGAGAGTAATGTAATTGCAATGACGAACCTTCGTCATTGCCTTGTTTTCGTTCACATTCTGCCCCATTAATATTTTCCTTTTCCTTTTCGTCCAAAAATCCCATTCATTTTGCACGTAGTGCTTGTCCTTCCTAGTTAGGTACTTTCCTCAAGTCCTTTTCCTTTCAAATTTCTTAGGCATCATCTCTAGCATCTCATCCAGGTCACTACATTCTTCGATTTTCGAAATCACTCATGCATGACCGTCCAGGCGCCATTTTGTCCGTTTCTGGTCCATTTTAAGGCCTTTCTTTCTTCCTTCCTATCTCCACTATCCTAGATCCTACACATTTGTAACAAATTCCTCTAGATAGTCTAAGAGATGTTCTTTAATCTGCTACTTATAACCTGCCCTTCAAAATGCCATCTTCATACTCAAAATTCAAATCTGAAACCGACTCCGTCAAAAATCTCTCAAATTCTTGAAATATGGACCCCTAAATAATCTAAAACTGCCATAACTTTCTCATATAAATTCCGTTTTGTATTTAAATCTCACAGTATCTTTATCTCATAATTGCACATAGCCATGCCAAATTTCACGCTCCAATGGCTTTGCACAACATAAATAGCGCCCTCTAAAGTTCTGGGAATTGGCTTTCTGTCTGTGGCCGTATCTCCATAATGGCTTGGCAAACCCGTACCCTTTTTTGGATTTAGATACTTGAAGATATGCCCTTTCCAGCCATATACAAAATTATATACCCTATCACTGACCAAATTTGAGAAAATTGCCCTCCAAATAAGCCATTTTCAAGAAAATTGAGAAATAACTTCAACTTGCTCTAAAATGGCGATCGTTATACCTACATCAATGAAACTTTGCAGACATATGTATCCATATACGTGACAACTGTTTACCAAGTTTGGTAAAATTCGAATATGTCAGCGCAAAGTTATCGCCAAAAATGATGAATTTACTATGCATTACGTAATAGCGCCTTTAATGCGTGCAGTACATTGCGTGCAGATGACAATGGTGTCAAACTGACCGCAATGAAGTGCCCTTTCGAATGATACCAAGTATGGTATATGTTTACACAGAAAATTGTGAGTAAATCGCATTTGAACAAGGGTCACTATACGAATTCCGCCCGATTATAACACTTATCGGCCATGACGTCATTTTTTTCAGACTACTTTTCGCCCCCTAAACATCCTTTTTTTTCCTTGAAAATTTGCAATGACATTCCGAGATGCAATACGCAGGGCACCTCGTGGCCGGATTTTTGAAATTGGTCAAGGGGGGCATTTAAGACGCCATTTTGTCCTTTAAATCTATTTTACATCACATGTTTCGATAGGATTATCATAGAAAAAAAGAGAGTAGTTTACAATAACGACCATGAAATTCTCTTTCCAATGATACCATATACGGCCCATAAAGAGACATAAAGAGAGAGAGAAAAAACAATTTAACTCCGGTCATAATACAGATCCTCTACGTTTTCCGCCCATGCATTACACGCATTGTCTATGGGGCAAATCGGGTTCACGCTTTTGACCCCTAGAACGATCTTGATTGCAATGACGAACGTGCAACTAATCCCATTTGTTTTTGCACGCAGTGCTTGCGAGCCCTTTCTAGGTTGTTTCCCCTATCCCAATTTCTTTCAAACATCGTAGGCATAGTCACTACCATCCCATCAAGGTCACTATTGAGGCCTTTCTTTCGCCCTACCTGTCTCCAATATTACAGAAGCTAAAGACTTCGTACAAATTGCTCTGGATAGTCCGAGAGAAGCTCTTTCGTTCGACACGTAGAAACACGGCGTCATTGCACGCACATCGTTGTGACACGATTGCATTTCTAGTTACATTTTGAGAATGTGCTAGGGATGTAAACGAGGAGTAAACCGTCAAATAAAAACAAAGAGGAACAGATTAACATGAAAAAGGTTTTCTTGTCTCAGGACTCGTCCCTCCACTCTCCGGAGATACCTAAAGGCAAGAAGAGCACACACACACACACTGCAACATCTGAACAGCTAGTTTGACTCTTGGTGGCATCGACGACGTGCATGCATAATGTACAGTCGCAGAGGCCATTGACTGAGGTAATGTCTCACAACTTTCCGCCTAGAGAATTAAGTTTAATCTAATAAAATCATCACCCCCTCCCCCCCCCCCCTTAGCCTCCAATTGTATTTTCTTGCATGACTTGTGGGGTTGGACATGAGGAAGGCACACAATTCATGTGCGTTAGTCATCCCTCCAACAGCCAAGAATAACAGAATGAGGCCTAAAATATTCCAGTGACATTTATTGATGGAATAACTCAATTACCAAAATAAACTAATTGTGAGACGCATGGGTGTTACTCATATATTTTCTGCTGCAGTAGCTAACTACATGTACCTCTGAAGCCCAATGCATATATTTTGATCCAGTTAGTAAGAGACTTGGCGAAAAAGCTGTACTAAAAAATTGGCCTTAAACTCTGGGAGGGGGGAAGAGGTGAAAGTATGATTTCACATATTTTGATCATAAAGAGCAACTTTATCTGGTCTCACTTGACATTTGTGCATTCAGAAATGTCTACTTTTTAAAGGCTAGTATACAAATAAACAATTATTCTTGATGTTACTGATATCATCTTTCTCATCATCATCATTGCTATAATTAGTATCAATATCAATATCACCATCACTACCATCACTCTCTGCTCCCGCTCTCTTTCCCTCTCTCCCCAATACATCAATACATGCATTGACTAAAACCAGGAGGGCATTGACTCGTATTGTTTCATATAAAAGTTGAAGTACTCTTCTCTTTTTTTTTATAGCTTTTTACAATTCTCATAAATGATTTAATCTTTTGGAATATTGAAACAAACTGTGGTAAAGTTTTATAAAAAATTATTATCGTAAGCCTGTTCTTTCTACAAAAGTCCATTCACATGTATCTTTAAGTAGATAAAAATGGAATAATTCTGCATAACGAGTCTACAAATAATTGATTAAAATGCCGTAAAATAGCCAATATGTTTACTATACTTTATTTTTGTTTCCAATTTCCTAGGAATCTCCAATTTGAAAGAGAATAATAAAAGTAAGATTATTTAGGACTGCTACTTACATCTACATCTGAGTATACATCCCACATACAAAACTCCTACACAATAAATTGTTGTATCCATACTAGTTAGTAGTCAAATTTTAGGCAACATTTTTGGAAACGGTGATAACACCTTAACCTCAACTGGCACTACGATAAATGTACATCTTGCAGCCACTGCCACTCCACTCTTTCCTTCCTCCCTCTCTCTCTATCTATCTCTCTCTTCATTTTTCCCCCAGCAATCTGTCTTGTTGATGTATCACTAATTTTATATGCGCAGGTATCACACCTCGAAAATATCACTTCTCCAATTTTGAATGACCTAGTCTTTGCGTGTGCGTCTCCCCGAAACTCAATTAGTTGGTCCAAAAACTTTCAATTACTCGCCATTGCACCGAGCCTTTGGCAAGTGAAAGCCGGTCATCTCTCCTCTTTGGTGAGGAAATTTTACGAGTGAGAATTTTTTTTATAACGTTGATAAGTACCTTGTTGGTTTGCTGCGTGAAGATATTTTGTTATGATTCTTGTATCGCGCTTCCTTTGTTTTGACCTTCTTTCTTAAAAGCAAAGCCCTTTACAAAGGTCACATGCCCTTCAAAATTTAAAGCACTTCTAAAAATTGTATAATGGAGATTCTCCCTATGAGCTTAACAAGGTAATAAAACAAAACCCAAAGTATAATTTCAGGCTGACAAATATTCAAACTCAATTTCTTAAGTGATAGAAAGAAGAAGAAAAAAGAGAGAAAAGATAATGGCATTTAAAAATGTAGTATTTTTCAAAATATTTTCCTATTTTTTAATAATAATGATCTCATTAAACCATCATTTTTCACCAATTAAATTCTACATTAGCATTCTGACAGGTGCATTGCTCCATGTAATCTTTCAATCCAAACTTACAAAGTACACCAGGCAATTACAATTTCATTTAGAGCACTTACACAAATTGAACTGTTAATAGATTGCAAATTTATTCATCTAACCGTATGAACGGTGAATTGCCGTTTGGTCTACAATCAGTTTGGTCTACTAGCCACATGGTCTGATAATCATTTTCTCTACCTATCATTTGGTCTAATGACGATTAAGGCTGATAGTCATTTGGTCTAATTTCCATATAGTCTAATCTCGAAATTATTCAACTACCCATTTGGTCTATTGTTCATTTAGTCTAATTCCCAGTTTGTCTAATGCTGATTTGTCTCCTATCCATAAGGTCTAATAATCATTCAATGATTATTATAATTTAGGATTATTATTTATAATTGAATGATTATTAGACCTTATAGATAGTAGATGGGCTAGGTGATTGCCATATGTAAATAGACCAATCGGGTAGTAGACAAACTGGTTGTAGACCAAAAAGCACTTCAGCAGTATTAGCTGTTTGCATATGTTTCACATATCTTAGAAAGGCTGCTGCGCATATGTTTATTCATGGTTCAGAACCATTGAAGCACCAATCGCGATACCTGGTTTTTGAGCAGATGTACTGCACTTTCTAAAATGCATCATCTAAATGATAATTAATTATCATCATAGATATTCAACCAGGCAGGTTGTTTCAACCAAAAGCTGATTTCAGGGATCCATCTTTCTGGCTCGGGGTTCTAAACCAAGAATAAAACTAGGAACAAAGATCCAGATTCTACAAATAAGCTTCACGTTCTTGTTTCACAAACTTAGACCACAGTCTTACTTCTTTTGTTAAGATTCCACTTTTGAGACCACGCTGCTTAATTCAAAGGTCGGTTTTAAATTTTTGGAACAGTTTACAGGCCAAAGATTCTACTCTGCTGTGGGCTTAAGAGTTAGGACAATCCTCAAGGAGAGGACCCATCATCAAAATATATTGTATTCATTAAGTTTGGAACTTTGATGCCAATATAATTTATTACAAAATATCAGCTTAAAAATGACACTTATTACAGCTCCTGGGGGAAATGGGGGAAAATAACAATCTGCGTTGTCTAGATCCTTAATCTTCGTCACTAGTACAAAATGAGCAATGACTATTCCCGAAAGTGATCAGTAATCGATTAGCTATCTTGCCATTTGTATTCCCATATGGGGAGATGATCACACATTAACAGAGCTACATATACTAGGCCTGAGTCGAAACGGGTCCCCGCCCGGGCCCCGACCGTCGAGCTGAAACCCGGTTTTTGGTTTTCGGGTTTCGGGTTTTTCAAAATTAAATTTCACACTGATATTTTGAAATATAGAACTAAAAATATGCAATTCACAAACTTATATATCAATATAATCAAATAAATATGCTTTAGAAATAAATGGATATTGTTTCAGTTGACGGTAGGTGTTTTTATCGCTCTAAAATTGAGGCTGCAAGAAAGGAATCACGCTTCGTGGTACCGATCGAGTGCGTTCAGAAACGGAAGTGGAAATAGATCGATGACCCACTGAAGACAGCAAGAAAGTGCCACACAGAAGACTAAAATGTTGATCAGACTATTGCAATTAAATCGTAATACTAAAGGCATTAATTTAATTGTCAAAATATATCCACAATATAATGGTTTACCCTTGATAGTTTGATGAAGGAAAATAAATTAAAGCTCTTGAAATAACATCGAAGTGCCTTTCGTTCGTTCTAAAAATACGTGTAGATCTATAACGGCAATCAGAAGTTACGAGTCAAGCTTGATATGCATGTTTACATCCCTGCACCGTCATTCGACCTGATCGGAACAATAAGCATTGAACCAATTAAAAAACATCACGTAAGACTTTGAGGGACTCCAATTCAACAAAATTACCGTAAAAATAGTTATTTGCTTTGACAAATAATACTATAGATATTCATAATATCTTACAGAAATAATGATATTTCATGAGCTACGTACTCGATATCGAGTTCAGCTAGCCATCATTTTGAAATGAGACGTAGTTGTCATGCATGCAGCGCAGTAGGCTAGCTACAGACAGAATACGGCAGCTCGCATCGCAGAGAGGGAAAAAAAAATCAAGTAATAGGCACGTGAAGATCACGTGATCTCAGGCCCGCGCTTTTTTCCTCTCTCTGTTGCATACTGCCCTCTACAGTCTACTGCATGACAACTACGTCTCATTTCAAAATGATGGCTAGCTGAACTCGATATCGAGTACGTAGCTCATGAAATATCATTATTTCTGTAAGATATTATGAATATCTATAGTATTATTTGTCAAAGCAAATAACTATTTTACGGTAATTTTGTTGAATTGGAGTCCCTCAAAGTCTTACGTGATGTTTTTTTAATTGGTTCCATGCTTATTGTTCCGATCAGGTCGGATGACGGTGCAGGGATGTAAACATGCATATCAAGCTTGACTCGTAACTTCTGCTTGCCGTTATACACGCATTTTTAGAACGGACGAAAGGCACTTCGATGTTATTTCAAGAGTTTTAATTTATTTTCCTTCATCAAACTATCAAGGGTAAACCATTATATTGTGGATATATTTTGACAATTAAATTAATGCCTTTAGTATTACGATTTAATTGCAATAGTCTGATCAACATTTTAGTCTTCTGTGTGGCACTTTCTTGCTCTGTCAGTGGGTCATCGATCTATTTCCACTTCCGTTTCTGAACGCACTCGATCGGTACCACGAAGCGTGATTCCTTTCTTGCAGCCTCAATTTTAGAGCGATAAAAACACCTACCGTCAACTGAAACGATATCCATTTATTTTTTAAAGCATCTTAATTTAATTCAATTGATTATTTTATTGTTTTGAAAGCAGTAACTGTCCTTTCCGTCGCATTATTAGAACAGCAACTGAGTCTAACTCCCGCCGCTGCATGCACACGATTTTTAGTGTCAGTGCAGTGGTGAAAATTTCGGGTACCCGGTCCCCGCCCGAAATTTTCAAGTCAAACCCGGGTTCGGCAAAACCCGTGATGACTCAGGCCTAACATATACATGCATGTAATACAAATAGGATCGCTGAACCGTTAGTTGATTATTGCTAGGTAAGACCGACATTACGACTTGTCCTACTAAACAACAAATGATGTATGCGATTTGCAATCTGACCAATGAAATACAGTTATTTGTAAAGGTGAGTGAAATCATTTTTAGCACGGCACTTAACAAAGATATGTGCATTAAATTTGATAATATTACGATAAGGACCTATTTTCCCAGGACACCATTTGGTTCTTAACAGGCATTAAACTCTGGAAAGGTATGTACCACACATAATTCAAGTTACTGGACAAATTTCGCTGCACAATTTTTACCGAAGTCCCAAAATAGATGGAGACATATTCATGTAGACTTTGAGTGGAAGCGACCCTGCTTGACACACGGCAATATTTGGGTGTCAACAGGTGTAGATTTCATGGCAATTACAGCGCCAGAGAGTAAGCTTACACTGGCTGGACTACGAGGGCAAACTTCAGTCCGATGCTTGCTAAAGTTGCCAATTTGATTCAAGGCCTGGTGGACTTTGAATCGAGGTGAAAGGGTGTGAAACAAAAACGTGTAACTGCTTTGATCGGGATAGTTCAAAGGAACGGTGTTTGTGAGTGTCTTGATATCAATCTCTAATTACAAAAACTTTATTGTGTCCCATCACTGAAAATATTAACAACTCCTATCCATGAATTGCTTCCCAACTTACTCTCCCTTTTCCTCTCTTACTCCTCCTCTTTCTCTTTCTCTCTCTCTCTTCCTCTCTCACTCCCTCTCTCCCCTTTTAACCTCCCCATCCTCACAATCTCTTTCTCTCTCTCTTTCTGCATGTCTGTCTCTTTGTCAGTCTATCTCTGTCTGTCTCTCTCTCTTCTTTCTCCATCTCTCCTCTCTCTTTCTCTCTCTCTCTCTCGCTCTCTCTCTGTCTCACACACACTCTCTCCTCTTTCTCCATCTGTCCTATCTCTCTCTCTCTCTCTCCCTTTCTCTCCCTTTCCCTTACTCTCCTCCTTATTTCAGTTCTCTACCATCACATGCCTGTACAAACCATCCATAATAGAGCCACCTTTGCTTGCCCATTAGGCTTTCCAGCGATCTCACTTCACAGCGAGGCCCAACAGGTATCTTTATTAACGACAGGTCAAGGATTCTGAATTATATGAGACAGGTTTCCCAAACAGCAATCACTGCAATTGGGTCGAAAACGGAGTGCTCTTACGTAGGAGCTCGCACCAAGAGAAAAACGGGCACAGTAAGCATGATTAAAAGGAATGAAGATGTTAAAATTTGATCTAGATCTCATCGCATAATATCAGAATGGTCAAAGGTCGATTTAAAAATAAGGAGACCTCTTCAGTCATTGACGTAAAAAGTCAATCAAACAAAAAGACTTAACTAAACTATGCATTTTCACCAGCTACATGTAGATGGCTCTGGGTATTGGTGCTAATGCATTTGTATACAAATTTCCTTATTCCAATGTGTTTGAAATTCCCCCTCTAAAGCCTTTGTCTACTGCTACCGGTTTTTCATCAACAATGTCTATTTTATCAGGAACCTATAATATTCAAGCACTGCTTTTCAATAGGTTCGTCACATTCTACTTAATCTATTATATGAATAGAGTATCATTGAGATGTGCTCATACATATTAATTTTTTATTTTATATGTCTGTGTATATAAACTTGAACTTGAACAGGTACATGTTCTCTTTATATTTCCACAAATCAACATGCGGACAAAATGCACTATAATCAAGTTTTGAACCAATACATTTCTAATTTAGACTCAAGTGAACGAACCACGATCAGGAATTTGAATCCATAACTTTCTGATTAAGAGTACGCAGATGACCCATTATACCATTGTGATCCTTAGGAGATGTGGACATACTACACAGGATTGGATTTGAACCCATAACTTTCTGCTCGAGAGTAAGCAGATGAACCACCATACCATAGTGATCTTTAGTAGATGTGGACATGCTACACAGGATGTGATTTGAACCCATAACTTTCTGACGGAGACTCAAGTGGATGAACCACTATACCATTGTGATCTTTGGTAGATGTGGACATGTTAGACGGGATGGGATTTGAACCCATAACTTTCTGATGAAGAGTAAGCAGATGAACCACTGTACCACAGTGATCTTTAGTAGATGTGGACATGTTACATGGGATGGGATTTGAACCCATAACTTTCTGATTGTGAGTAAGCAGACGAACCTCTATACCATAGTGATCTTTAGTAGAAGTGGACATGTTACACAGGACGGGATTTGAACCCATAACTTTCTGATTGAGAGTTAGCAGATGAACCACTATACCATAGTGATCTTTACTAGATGTGGACATGCTGCACAGGATGGGATTTGAACCCATAACTTTCTGATTGAGAGTTAGCAGACGAACCACTATACCATAGTGATCTTTAGTAGATGTGGACATGCTTGGCTAAGGATGGGATTTGAACCCATAACTTTCTGATTGAGAGTAGGCAGATGAACCACTGTACCACAGTGATCTTTAGTAGATGTGGACATGTTACACGGGATGGGATTTGAACCCATAACTTTCTGATTGAGAGTTAGCAGACGAACCACTATACCTTAGTGATCTTTAGAAGATGTGGACATGTTACACAGGACGGGATTTGAACCCATAACTCTCTGATTGAGAGTTAGCAGACGAACCACTATACCTTAGTGATCTTTAGTAGATGTGGACATGTTACACAGGATGGGATTTGAACCCATAACTTTCTGATTGAGAGTTAGCAGACGAACCACTATACCTTAGTGATCTTTAGTAGATGTGGACATGTTACACAGGATGGGATTTGAACCCATAACTCTCTGATTGAGAGTATGCAGATGAACCACTATACCATAGTGATCTTTAGTAGATGTGGACATGCTGCCCAACAATTGCTGTGGACTTTATGTCAAAGATATAGTGTTTGGGTTGCAATTATGTTTTAAGCTAGGTTTAGGGTTAGAATTAGGATTATATTTACTTTTATTGTCCAGGGTTAAAGAAAATAATTTGAAATTGGCATCGGTCTGGTGTCTGTCGTTTGTCTGATGTGAGGCTGATGTTGGTCTGTTGTTTGTCTGGTTTCTGTCTATTGTCTGTCTATTGTCGATCTGATGTCGGTCTGATGTCGGTCTGATGTCGGTCTGATATCGGTCTGATCTCGGTCTGATGTCGGTCTGATGTCAGTCTGATGTGGATCTAATGTCAGTCAGATGTCCGCCTTTTGTTGCTCTGTTTTCGAGTATGAAATTGACTGCAAAGCAATTGTTGCTGGAGCACACCATGGAACCAAACAAACTCATCAATTGCATGTATTCATAACAATAACAAACATCCATTTGCAAGCCTCTCTTCTCTCTTACAAGTCACATCAATTGGATTTTTAGTTTGCTCTAGCACATTGCACACAATTCTACATGCTCGTATTCAATACAAGGTATTCCATGTAAGTTGTATGTGCATGTAGGAAATGTTAATCACACATTGTAAAAGCCCTGGGGTAAACTGGTAACAAGATACTCACGGAGCAACCTGCAAATTGGATTTGAGCAGAGTAGCACTTTATAATCTAACCTGGCTAAATAACATGCAAGCTGCCGTACACTGAGACCCATGTCAAGCCTAAATAGCGTTAACTATGAGTTTTATAAATGATAAGAGTTAATGTACTTCTAGCTCTGAACACACAATATGCTGTTTCATGTTGGTAACTGCATTTTTTTTTTAACATTATGTTATTTTAAAATGCCTTGCATGAAGGAGATTAGTGCCGCAGCAGGACTGACACCACACCCATGTGATCCACAGTCCGGTGACGTATCAACTAGACCACGTCACCTCTACATATGTACATTCATCATCATATAAAAGCTAAACTCAAAATATTTGTTTAAAATATTTAAAAAGTTATATTTTACAAACAATAGTGACAAAGAAAACGTAAGTTACAAAAAGGCAATGTGCTTGAAAGGTTTAGTTTCCATGAATATCTAATTGCTATTATTTGATCAGCTCCTTTTCAAGTGACATGTAAATTGAATGCCCCACTGAGCAACGTGACAGTAAAGAGGTTATGTTCTGAAAATTATGAATGTTTTAACCTTTCAACAAAGTCTCTCTCTATTCAACCCAATATTTCCTAGTAGGGTATAACATAATCTACTACACAACATCCGTAAAAAAACAACCATCCTTTTGTTCACGCATCGCCCCCGGCAACAGACTCATACTGCAGCAATTACTGAAATTGTTGTACCTGCATGCAAGCTAATTGAAGATGGTTGGCGCAATTATCTAGTACGTGTTCCGTATACAATGTGCCATTTTCAAGGCGGCCATGTTTGCAGCAGGCATAGATGATGTCGTCATGGCGACAGACTGTATCGATAAGTTGGGAAGGAGGAGCAACAATCCAATTCCGATTTGATGGTGAGGGATGGGGAAGAGGGTATCGTTCATCAGAGATGCGGCGAGAATCTTCATGCAGTGATACTCGGCTTGAAAATGATACTGAGATGTAGATGTATAGTTATCACGGTAAGAGATATCAACAGGACAATCTTGAGTACCCTTTCCTTTTTTTAACAGTTACGAGAGAAAAATAATATGCTATTCATGAAGATCATGAATAAACCGAAAGAAATAAGCTGATTCTCAACAACATATGCCTGTAAGTATTAAGTTATTTCAAAAGGGCAAAGTCATCAAAATTGTTTTCTCTTTGCATCAAATCTATGAGTGAATTTCCTTTTTTAAAGAAGGTGATAACAAAACAACCACGAAAGGCAAAATAGCTTGTCTTTACCTTTTTCATAAATTGTTTTTACAAACACCAGCCTGATTTACAATGGAAATCAAAAAATTGTGAAAAAAACTATATAAACTCTGCTCATCATCAGGCGAATATTTGCAAACGGATTGTGTATGTTTACATTCAAGCATGAAGCCTGCTATTTCCAAAATGCAAGTTTTATATTAGTACTGGCAAGTACTGGCAAGAATTGTCTTCTACTCACATTTTCTCCACAAAACTGGTCAAAATTGAAAGTGTAATTGTGAATCAGTGAGGCATTGTAGATGTATTCTACTTCTCACATTCAACCTGTATTGAAAAGCATGTGTAGATAGATGTACACGTAGCACCCAACCATATGGAGACCTTGATATACAGGATGACGAACCATCTTCATTCCACCCACACTTTTCTCTTCGATGTATTTTTCCCCTCATCAAATAAACGGACAATAAATGGAGTGATCTGGGTGGGGGTGTACGGTGCACCCCTGGAAGGCCCCTTGCTCCCAATGGTACCAGGCATTAGCTGCATGGTATATCAAAAGCTGGAATTCCGTACACATACTACCGCTCCCACTCCCTTTCACTTTCACTCTCACTCTCTTATTCTCTTGCTCTCTCTCTCCTTTCCTCTTCCCCTTTCTCTTCATCTCTCCTTTCCTCATTTCTCTCTCTGTCTGTCTCTCTGTCTCTCTGTCGCTGTCTCTCTTTCTCTCCCTCTCTCTCTCACACACACACACTACTTATCTCTCTCACTCTCACACACACACACTATCACTCTCTCTCTCACTCTCGCACTCACGCTAATTTGAAATGAGGCATGCACTCAAGCAAACACAACAAGTGGCTCAACGAAGAGGGACCACAAAAGGGGGAACGCGATATGGGCTTCTCCGATCTACTTCTTTCTCCCCTTCCCACACAGATGGCCTTTCCATGCATTGGAGATATATCAGTCAATGTTTCAAGTGGTGTCAGGGGAGGGGGAGATTGGATTTTAGAGGTATATTAAGAGGAACCAAGATGCAATGAAGACTTATTTCAAGTAGGCTACTTTCAAGAAAATATAAAGAAAATCTTGAGTTAGCTGAAATTAAAAAAAAAAAAAAATTAGGTTTAGCCTACTCACCTGCTTCCTTTTTTTGAGGCCGTCTGTTTCTTGCTTTTTTGTTTTTTATATGAAAAACATACTGCTAAAATGATCTTTTTCTGAAAAAATTGAAATAAAATAATAAAGGACATCTTTGAAAATATGCCGAGTGGCTATTTTAAAGAAAATAAGGGCCTCCCCCTTCCTTTTTTTCACAAAGGCAAGACGCTAAACACGTTTTTCGAAAATGTGCCAAGTGGCCATTTTAAAGAAAACAAGGGACTTTTTTTCAAAAAGGCAAGACGCTAATGTCAATTAAATCTAAGAGAAAAAATATAACTGGCATGGCATTACCAAAATATCCATATCAAGACAAGAAGAAATAGAGAACGTAGAAGGTGTTATAAAAATTACCTCTAATCTGTCCTGGTCGTCTCATCCAGTCCATACGTTGGCTGACTTGTGCTAAAAACGATGCAAGGAATCTTGTGGCAAATCTCAAGCTACATGTTCATGTTGACTAGATGATGTCTCCTACCTGTAGGAAGAAAATGAAGGCAAAGATTTATCAACCAAAAGCTCCTCAACGAGTATCAGCAATGATCCTACAATTGCTCTGGCAATATTTGCTTCAGGCTTCATTACATCAATAAGACAAACATTAGGTTAATGTTACAGGTTAATCAGTACCCATTGTAATAATAATATGCTGTTCTTGTTAAAAGTGAAATAAGACCACACACATTTGTGCATGTGATGTTTTGTCATTCTTCAACACAACATAATGTACATTTAACAACTAAATTAGTCACGAGTACCCCTTGTACATTTAATAGGTATTTTTGTTTGTGTCTTTCGTAACTCAAGAAGGATGAATTGGTTGAATTAGGGCCTACGTTGGATACTTTTAGATGTAAGCTTTGATATGTCATATTCTCAAGAAACTTTAATCGGGACATATCAATTCTCCCATCAAAAATAAAAAATTTGGTAAGGGTATCAAATAATTTAGTTGTTAAATGTATTCATCATACACAATGTACATAGGTGAACCTACCTGCTGTTACAGTATGCACATGAACACCAAAATGTATACATTTCTATGTACTGTACATGTATATCTGACTATACATGTAAATGAACGTGCATCATGAACATTATAGGCCTACATGTACATGTACATGTGGGGGTTGAAGCATTATAAACGAAAGGTAGTTACACGTGTCTCTTCTCTAAAGCGGATGTGAACTCACCATTCATCACAACTTTTACATTTCCATGTACAAAGTCCAACAGTTTGTATACATGAATTTATTGTATATTGTACATCTGTCTGCCTGTATGCACATGGACACCACGATGTATACATATACATGTACATGTACATCTGTCTGAACCAATGTACATTTTATACATAAATGTGCATCATAGACATTGTACATGTACATTTGGGGTTGAAGCAATATAAACGTAAGAAAAATACATGTTTTTTTTCTTATCTAATGCGGATGTGAACACTTCATTCATCACAACCTCACTATTCTGTTGGGGATAACATTTATCTCTCTTTTTCTTCTTCTTTTTTCCTGGAAGGGGGGGGGGGTGGTTGGTATTGGATTGAAGGGGGAGATATTTTAATCATGTCATTATAATGATACATGTAGTTATGTAGACCTTTACTGTGATTGTTTTACCTGTCTGTTAAGAAAGTATGTGCAAGCTTGTAAGTAAGCCACCAGGGGGCCATTTGCTTTGAGCCTTTCCGAGGGACTGAGTAATGAGAATGAATGCCTTACCAAAAGGCATGAGCGCATTAACTTGGTTTCAAACCCAGGACCTCTACTACTGATCCACTGAGCCTCCAAAATTTCCACCCAGATGGTGCTCAAGGCACTTACAATAAACAGATTGATGACAAAATTGCTTTATATCATATATTTATAATGATCAACTCATATGTCTTACTCAATCAGAATGAAGTTGGATTGTACAGTGCAGGCTCAAGAGTTCCATGTAAACGAGATTTGTTTACCTTGCATGACATCCCTTTTGAGGACCTAGCCATGAACTACTCCTTGTAAATTAATATTTTAGGGCTTCTTGTTATATAATAATATGGTGCTCTTGTATCTAATGAGGCCATAGTTTTCTTACAAAACAGTAGAACTTGACCTTGTTCAGATGACATTATAGAGGTGTTGTGGTCCAGTGGATAAGTCTCAGGATTGCGAACCACAAGGTAAAGGATTCAAATCTCTGCAGCACCAATAACGTCCTTTGGCAAGACAGTAGTCTACCTTTGCCACATTTGACTCAGGTAAGGCGAGGTAAATGGGTACTTGGCAGGAATTAATTCCTTGAAATGCTAGAGCGCCATAAAATGGCAGCATCGTTATAAAGCTGTGGTGATTATTGTGGAGCGCTATGAGTGTCAAGTGTGACAGACATGAGCTCTATACAAGATATTTAATTATTATTAATCTGTGGTTCTATTCATGACATAAGCATAATATGCTTCATATGTATGCATCTTGTAACACACAGATATGGAGTAGGCCAACTACCTTACTTCCACGCAGCTACAGTCAAACCTGCTTTAGCGACCACCTGTCTACAAAGCCCGCATTTTTGGTTTCCCTTGAAAATGGTTTCTCATTGAAACATGTACTAAAGGAACATGTACATAAAGACCACCTGCCTATAAAGACCACTTTTCATGTCTCCCTTGGACGGTCTTTATAGACAGGTTTCACTGTACTTTATTTCCATTTCTACTAACCATTTATTTGCGCATATAAAATGTCACAGTAAACTGCCACAGTTTTCCATGTCACGTTTGTACAAGAAATATAGGAGTTTTGAATGCTTTAATTTGTGTTAGAACACAAGTACACACACCGAACATACATCAACATTCCTTACATGTTTCATATATGTACACAACATGTAAACATGGCTCAACGTCTTTTCAGTAAACTTCTTTTCAGTATTAAAACTGGAGCTTCCTGCATTCAACTTACTGACATTATATATAACATACATGTACAAGGAACATTTACACATACATGTACATACATTCATACACAATAAATTATATCTTCCATACAAATACATGGCTTTACTACATCGATAGTATTCTTCTTGTGCGGCTCATAGAAATACATAAAAAAATATCACTCATGTACAACAGAGAATACCTAAAAACAAATCAGAATTCAATAGGTACAACAAAAACAGATTTTCTTGCCTTTGCAGAAAAGCCATCACACTAGAGTCAAGACATACTGTACATTTTCTAGCACTTGATAGGTTAATGTATGAAAAGCTGTGCAATTATCCTCAATCTCCCGTCCTCTGCTCTCAACACGTATATTACCCTGCCCAGGCTCCTCAGGGAAGATTTCCATACAATACCAGGCCGTGATCCCATCGATGCTCAAACACTGACGTGTTAAAACACGCATCATCAACAACAATACCGCTACATCACGCCAGTCATGCATACCTTCCAAGCTGCCAATCGTGAATTGAAATTACTCACGCTACAAGAGAATTCATCCCTGATTTGAAATCATTCTGAAAGCGAATAACACATGCTTACTTTTTTCTTCACATAATGAACCAAGATGTTGTGCAGTTCTGAATGTACGTGTAGATGTTTATCAAAGGCATTGAGAGCACCGATTTGAATGAAGTATATGTATATGTATACACAGCGTATTGAAGTTTTCAGCCCCTGTATGGAATGAATTCTCTACTCCCGCACCCATAGCATTTATTCTGTGTGATCCATGCTGGATAGAGGATGGCTACAAAGTGTGATTTATAAACGATGGTATCTTATAGCATGATGGAGGATAGCACAAGAAGAGAAAAAGGAAGAGAGGAAAAGAAAGGAAGAGGAATATGGGAAAGAGGGAAGGAAATAGAAAGAGGTTTAGAGAGGGCAAGACAAAGACAGAGACAGGAAAAGAGAGAGGTAGCGTAACAACAACAACAAAAAACACGGATATAAGGAGAGAGTAGAGAGATAAGGAGAGATTGGAGGGGAAAAGAAAGAGGGAGAGAGAACTAGCAGGAGATAGGAGGGATGTGAAGAAGGGGGAGGGACATAAATAGAGTACCGAAGCTGTGACGTCATAAAAATCTATTTTTAGAATTTCTCAATTTTTTCTTCATTTTCCGAAAGAACATCAAAAATAATGTCCAAATGTCGAAAACAAATTGAATATGTTAAGTATTGGCTGAGATATGACCATCTGAATAAATATACTACCCATAGGAACTCAGTATTATATGCTCTGGCTCCTAATGGTTAGGAGCCAGAGCATATAACACTGAGTTCCCATAGGACATATATTCATTCAGATGGTCATATCTCAGCCAATACTTAACATATTCAATTGGTTTTCGACATTTGGACATTATTTCTGGTGTTCTTTTGGAATATGAAGAAAAAATTGAGAAATTCTAAAAATATATTTTTGATGACGTCACACTTCACCACTCTATAGGAGAAGAGAGACAGAAGAGAGGGGAGGCGAAATAAGAATGAGGAAGAGGGGGGGGGGGAGAAAAAGTGAGAGAGAGAACAAGTGAGAGAGATTATAAAAGGAGGGAGGAAGGGAGAGAGAGAAAGCTAGAGAGAGAAATGAGGGGAGGGAGAAAGAGAGAGGGGGAGAGTGAGAGAGAGAAATACATAGAGTAAGAGCAAAAGATGTATAATGGAAATGTAACAACTGAACCACACAATAACTCCTTAATTAATATTTAACTCGATATTCTTGATGGGTCAAAAACAGTGAGGCAAAGAAGAATGTGGATACTACTAGGTCACAGTTTGAGAATATATATGTACATGTACATGTATGATGTACAAAAAACAAGAATATGCAGGATTGAGAGAGCTAAGAGGGGAGATTCTAGGAATAAACCTTAGAAAAGAGAGATGATACGCGCCAAATCAAAATAGAGTAAAACAGATCAAGAAAGAAATTGTTTAACCACAAAAGAGACTTGTTTTTTAAAAGGACAATGAAAAAAAAGGAAATATCACCATCCGAATCTAAGACCCTGTTCTCACTCACTTTGAAAGTGGTCTTAGTTAGACCGCTCCAGAGGAACGGGTCTTGAGGAACGGTTTGCGAGCATTCACACTCCGAGCAGTTTTTTTATGGCTCAAACCGCTCTCCACGAGTCAAAGTGGTCTTGTTGCTATGGCAGCTCAGGTCAGCAGGTCAATTTTTTCGCGCGCGGAATACAAACCGTATGTACCGTACTACATGTTTCGCACGGAACGTCACTAGCTCACTTCCGGGCAAAGTACGCTTCCGTTCACATTGCATGTTAGAGCGGTCCAAACCACTCTTAATAAGACCCGTTCCTCAAGACCACATCCCGAGGTGGTCTTCTGGAGCGGTCCAGAAGTCCACTTCCTGGACCACTTTGACCGTTCTCACTCACCTAAGAACTGCTCCTGAGGAACGGGTCTTAGTTAGACCGCTCCAACGAAGTGAATGAGAATGGGGTCTAAGAGCCATGAGTAAAACATTGGAAGTGTCAAGATAATATGATACACTGTGCGTTCAAAACAGAATTCACGCCAGAGGACTTAACATGAAAGATATATATTTTGTTCAGGTCATACAAACAATGCTATCGCCTGTAAAGAAAAAGAAGCACAAAAGGGACTGATGGAATATCAGATTCTGAGGGATCAAATTACTCTATTTCATTTCCTTAGCCTGAATCGAAAGGGCAAGGGATATCATACTGCACCGCAGATATTTTTACAATTGTAATGATGGGGTAGGCAAGTATCAGATTTGGGAACCTGGGAAATATGGTAAATATAAAGAAAACTAGAATGATGATAAACATCTATAACACTTGCTATGTACATGTAAACTTCTGTTTTGTTTGTTTATTTGTTTAAATGCAGGAGCATTTTGTTATACTATCTTACAGAAACAGGATTGCAAAAAACTTTCGAGAAATCAAATTGGGGCAATTTCAGTATCCTATTGTGCATCCCCAAATAAATCATGTTAAGACAACATGTACATAAATGTGTTATTGTAATGTTTGCACCCGTATACATGTAAGTACATGTACGTGTACATGTAGGTGATGGGCAGGACTAATGAAATTGCCTTAGCTTGAATCTTTTCAGTCTTTGCGATCATGTTAAGAAAATATGAGATTAATTTAGAGGCAATTTGAATATATATACTTAAATTTTTTTTCCAGACTTCTTCATCCTTGTGTACCTTCAGACTAGATCTCCTTTACCACTAAATGTCCATTGTGTATTTATGATTGAGAAATGTCCCTTTTTCTGTAAAAGGGAAATATAATGCTACTCCCACATAAATGTATCTCCTGTTATCTCTGTTTATTTTCCACTCAAAAGTATATTATTTCAATTCGTTTGATGGACAGCATTGATCAACAATTCATCCATTTCTTGTATTACAGATTAATTATCTGAACTTGTATCGTTTTCTCATTTATCCCCTCCTTTTTGTAACTTATATTTTCTCTCTCCATCTCTCTCTCTCTCTCTCTCTCCCTCTATATCTTTCCACCTTTCCTCCTCATCTATCAAACCCATCAATCCATCTTCATTTTATGGAAAGCATCTTTCAAGTGTTTTTCTGTCCAACTGTCTCTTTTTTGCACCCCTCCCCCCTCTCTCCCCCCCCCCCCTCTCTCTCTCTCTCTCTCCCTCTCTCCCTCTCTCTCTCTCTCTCTCTCCCTCCCTCCCCCTCTCTCTCTCCCTCCCCCTCTCTCTCTCTCTTACTCTCTCTCTCTCTTTCTCTCTCTCTCTCTTTCTAGTAGCCTGGATTATGAGTACTATAGGTGAATTATTCAGGATGAGTGAAAATGGAGTAAACCGGTTCTGATTTGCCCTTGAATTCATTTATGACATGCATGTCATCTTGCATCAGGTCTAATTGACTTTCAAATAGTATAAGTGCAGTTCTTCATAGCATATTTTAAAGGGTCATTCTCAGCGTTTTGAAAGTTTTATGTCACAAGCGCTATATAAATTGTTTGTTTATTATTATCATTCACAGGCAAAGATTCAAGCGCATAAGTCTTTCATGCATCTGCTGGGACACTTTTTTAAATATGTTGCATGAGTGACACTTGCTCTAGTGACACATGCAACTTTGTATTGAAGTGTTGTTGTTGTTGTTGGTAATAGTTTGTTTGTTTGATTGATTTTATTTCTGCGTTCAAAAATATACAAATTCAAAGTCAAAGTACAAAATTTCGAACAATAACAAATACAATGAATACAATGTTTACAAAAGTAATTAAATGAAAAATCATGTACAATTATATCATTCGAAAAACATGTACGAAGCATACAATAACATAAGAAATATGAAATATTTTCAATAAATTAGAGAGGTAATTTGGAACGCAGGAGACCACCATCGTGAGCGGTTAGGCTGGAAATGGATGGCGGTTAGGCTGGAAATGGATGGCGGCCTGGTAATAGTTCAATGGTGTTCATTCAATATTGATTGAAGTATTTGTATAGAGATTTGTATTGAATAGAGTGATTGTGAACCAATCAAAATATTGCCAATTGAAGGATTCCAATGCTCAATGTATTTTTTGTTTTTAAATTTCTGACATGAAATGCAATAACATAAATTGTGTAAGTCAACAAAAGTAGACACAGTGTTACTTGCACATGATGTAGCAGAATGTTTTGACCTTTCATCTCCTGCGCCAGATTTTCAAATTTTGTAATCATTTTTCTTTTGGCAGGGAGGGGGGAGGGGGGGGAGGGGGGTCTTAATAAAAATGTATTATTCCCAAACCTCAAAAGAAGGGTAATTGTTACAAAACAATAACTATGAAGGGCATATTCCTATCTTTATAACAGGGCAAAGGCAGTCCTCCTAATAATCCTAGCCACGAAAGATGTTTTCCTTTCATGACGGCGGAATTACAGGAGGTTCTTTGATGTTCCAAGCCAATGTAATCTGAGTCCTGATGGGATCACACTTCATGACTATGCTTCACACCATCCAAATCAGGTCCTCAGGTGTTGATTGTATCATCATACCCCAATGAAAAGAAGGATTTTTTCAAAATCTCCAAAAATGTGTGTACTTTAAAGGTCCCATTTGCAGCCACCATCAAATTCTCTAGAACCTTTCAGGAATTATGAATATGTCATGTATATCCTATCTGTGAAATTTAAATGTTAGCAGTGTTCTTATGTTCAAATTATGCAAGGAAACCTGTTTACTTTCTAGACTTCACTGTCAGACACTATTGAGTGAGTGACTGACTTCTTTTTTTCTTTGGTGATAACATAAAGAAAATGAGCTGAAAAGGGTACATGAGCATTTGTCTACATCAATAACCCACTTCTTTGAAATGGCCAAAATTAAACTGAATGAATCTTTGTGCAGCACAAAACATACAAACATTCAGTACAAGGGTCTGAAAATCGGACTATTACTAAAGTCGATTCGACAACTAAATGGTCATTATTTTACCACTTAAAGACATTCTCCAGCCCATTTTTGTTTAGGTAAGTTCTAAATTAGTATTACCTTTCAAATGCTGTTGGAATTTAACCTTTTCATTTTTTTGGTCTGCAAATGGGACATACTGTAGTACCTTTAAAGGGAAATCCCACCCTGATAGCAGACTACTCTAGAGGAAAGCAAAACAATCAGAGAAGTAGACTGGTGAAAGGTTGACTAAAATCAGACAAGAAATGAGAAAGATGTGATTTTTTGAAAGTTATAATCACTATTATTGGTATGGGCTCTTCAAATTGGCTAAATGGGTAATGGCTCTGTGATGTAGTGGCAGACACTTTCCCCATTTGTTTCAACGCCAAAAAAAATGACTAAAATTTCAATCTAAGAAAAAATAAATCAGGAGGGTCATTTCTCTTTAGAGGAACTATAATAATATGCAATCCATGATATATTATGAGTAGTGCCCCAAGGCAAGGGAGAAAGCACTTAGGAGAAAAATAGAACTTGATAATATTTGTGTACATGACGTCACGATCCACGGACCTAACTGCCAATTTGAGGATCATGTACACTAAGCAATCTCATTTTGCATACATTCATGTCTTTCTTATTATTGATCCTATTTATTTCAAACTTTCTCCATTATTTGTATCTTATTTTTCTGCTTTTATATAAATGAACTTATGACAAGGGCTGAATTTTCCTTTTATCTATCAATCCCCAAACCTGACATTATACTACTGCAGGGTTATTACCATCAGGGTCGTCCAAAATTCAAAATTGAAACATGTAAAATTGAAACATGAAATGTGGAAATATGCTTTCCACAAGCAATTATTGTTCACATACATAGAGCTCAACGTTCTCCTTTAAACTAGAATGAAATTGAGTTTCTCAAGCTTGCAATTTTGAACCATCTAGGGGTGTGTTCAAGCAACACCTTTTCACTCTAGAAACACGGTTTCAAAGACGTGTAGTTTAAAACACGGTTGCGTTCAAGCGATTTCAAGCAATTTTCTGTTGGTCATAAAATAGACATGTTACAAAACGCAAACTTGAAACGCTGAAAAACATGCGTTTTGTATCGTGATTACGGTCGCTAAAACTCGCTTGAACGAATGGAGATCTCAATCATGATTCTATAACGTCATTATCGTGGCCTGCTTCTGGTTTGGCCGACATTCAACCATAAACAAATTCAGAAAGCATGCAGCAAAGTTGACATATACTTCCTGGGTCAAACTGCACAGTGTAATGAGCAGTGGCTGGGCTTGAAAAATCGCTTGAACGCACCGTAGGATCTCTCAGGTCAAACTTGGTACAAGTAGCGGAGGGTCCTTGGTAGAATTAAAAGAGCCATCTGTTCCACCCCATTAACACAGCTTGATGGACTGCATCAGAGTTATGAAACTATCTTCATTAAGCCCCACTGTACTACTTATAGCTTCTTGCGCCCTCTATATAGCAAACAATGCCTAAGCGGTGCCCGTTAGTCCCCCATGATCCTCTTTTTCTGATGTTAATTGGGAGCTGATTTGATGAGATAACCACCTGTCAGTGACCTTGCAGAGAGGTCTAATCCCTCCTGGCCAAACTAGTGCAGATGGGATTTAAAGATAAGCTTGAGTTCTGGTAATGATAGAAAATAAATTCTCACAGAATCCAACAAAACTGTTCAAGATTACAAATCAATGACATGTGCCTAATGATTTTGAAGGAAAATGTATAGGGGCTGATTAATGAGCATAGAAAGATAAGGAAATCAAGGTAAAGTAGACCAGGCACCATGTGCAAATGAGAGTTGTGGTTTTTATTGAAGATGATTTCCAGCAAGTTTGTGTGAGGTTGTTTTTATTTTACTGATTCAAACAATCAATCTACTGCAGGATAAACATTTCAGTATTAATTATAGCCATGTTCTCGTGCCATATGTTGCCCTTACCACAGCTCAAGATTAGCTTTAAACATGTTCACACTATAATCATTTGCTCAAGACACATCTCAAGAATTTGAGCTGAGCATGCATACAATCATTTCCAGGGATATACAACATTTTGTGACAAACCACATCATCAACAAAATAATCTTTCAGAGAGAGTAATGTATGGTAATCAAAGATTCAATATTCTAGCTGAAGGCGGGGGCTTTAATGATGACAATTTAAGTGTGAGCTTCATACAAGAAATGCATGGAATGCTTATATTATGCATGGTTAATATAAATCACATCCCTGGGCCCTGGCAAAAAGAGATGTCATTGTAAGCTAGGAGATGTCTAGGAGATATCTAGGAGATAGATTATGTGATGAGAGGATGGTGTGAAAAGGCTCCCCATTTATCTTGATGGAACATTTGTATTTTAAAATCTTCTTGGGGATTTGATAAAATGATACACATTTACTGAAGTCTGTTTTTTTCAGGGCACACCGCATTGTTGCGTGCTCTGAAAACTTCACTTAAAGGCATCGTTTAACAATGTTAAATCTGAGATGCATGGCCCTACGTGTTATTAGTGTCTGTGATATGCTGTAATATTGAAGCCCTGACAAATTACGCTTCAAAATGATCATCAAGTGCCTCAAAAAAGTTAAAATCTTTGAGTGACCAGTTTTACCACACTCATTTTCCCCAATAGACTGTAGTGTTATGAAAACCGTTAGGAAAACAAATTTTCAATTTTCAATCATAAATATCTTGATAATCAGACAGGCGATCAGCTTGTATTAAATTTCATGAGGTTCCTGACTGACCTAAAGGTTCCTATCATTGCAGCATGAGCTAAATCCAGGATTTTGTTTCAGAATCTGAGACAAAGTTAACCAATCCCTTTAAAATGTGAAGGGCTCAAATGTGACCCCTACAACCTTTAGCAAGACACACACTACATTTGCCACTCCCCACCCAGGAGAAACTGAAGATTTACAATGCAATATATACATGTTGTAAGCATGAATGAATATGATGAGGGTAACAACATTGGCATCAAGCAATAATGTGGTTAACAGTCATTTACCCAAGACATGTATCACTATACTGCTTCAAAGGCGACTCTTAACTGACTGATTATTGGCCTTAGAGGGTTATATCTTTTTGGTGTGAAAGGTGTATTAAAGACCAATGTGAACATGGATCAATTATCAATGTATGAGAAGGTTCATTGAGACTAATCAGACTCACGGAAATGCACTTCATTGACTTTCAAATGTAGTGTTTGTTTGTTTGTTTGTTTTTGGTTTAACTTTGCATGTTATGATTGTTTTCCATATCACAGGGTATGAACTACAAGACTACACAGAAGGCGCGTTTTCATCATCTCGAGATTGCCAAATAGCCTGCTATTTGGGAAACAATCCCGAAATAACAAATCGCGTCTTCACTATCTCGAGATTCGACCTCGAAACTTGAAACTCAACCTTGATAAATTAGCTCGAGATAATTTGCTCAGCGTTAGCGCGTATTGCGAATCTTCGGTCTAGTAAAGACGCACAGGACAAATAGCTGGATATTTTGCTAAATAGTGGGATATTTTGCAAACTATCCCAAGATATCTTGGGATGACAATCCTGACCAAATATCCTTCTAATTGCTACTTCGGTATGATGAAGACGAAAATTAGCTGGATAGTTTGCGATCGGGATAGTTCAAATAGCTGGATATTTGGCAATCTCTAAATAGTGAAGCCAGGCCGAGACTGCATGGACTCGTGCATTCTTTAGGCAGTGTGCTAAAGCTGGTCATGCTTTTATTTGATACAGCCATAGACTGACAAAGCTAGAGTAGGCTCAAGGATTTAGAGAATTATATTTACATGTCAAAATGGAGTCTGTGCCTGAGACTAGTGTTTTATCAACAGTGGCTATACATCGCTTATTAGTAGCACCAAAATGCATTATTCATGAATAATTCCACACAAACAAAATATCAAATTCCTACTAGAGTGTAAGCAAGTGCAGGCATCATGGACCTTTATATAGCTTCAAAACGAGATGCTGAAATGTGGTTCGAATAATGGTACGGTTTATCATCGAGTACATGCATTCTGGGGGCCCTTTCAAGTGCAGGGATATTGTATTGCAATGCAAAATGTATAAATAGGAAGCATACAAGTAGAATGACTCAAATGTGTTCATCTATTTGAAGAAAAAAAGAAGGAATAATTACTCCCACACTCTCATTAAATTTGCAGTGCACCATATCATATTTAGGAGTTCTTCATATGTAATAAACATGTATTTTATGCTAGAACACACACACAAATCCACTTTCATAAGAACGAGACATGGGGGATGTGTTTTGTATGTGTTTTGTTTGTTTTTTCTTCAGATTATTGGGCGACTACTAGTCTATAGAGCAAAATTCTTGTTTAATGTTTTACTTATAAAGTCTTTTCAATCTCTCACTATCTGGAATATATCACATTGGAAAATGTAACTAACCCTTCATACTCAGTTGGTTTGAATTAAAACAAGAACAAAATCAGGTATACATGTATTGCTTTAGAAAAGTCAAATAGAATGAGATGTGGACACACCAAGACAAAAGAATGGTCATGTTATGCATCTCAGAGAAAGAGAGAAGACTGAGATGGAGAGACAGAGAGAGAGAGAGAGACAGACAGACAGACAGACAGACAGAGGGAGAGAGGAGGGGAGAGAGTAACAGAGAAAGAGAGAAAGAAAGATACAAGCAGACAGACAGAGGGATGGAGCGAGAGAGAGGGGAGAGAAAGAAAGAGAGAGAGAGGGACAGAGAGGGACAGAGAGACATTCTGACAGAGTTAGAGAGATAAACAGGCAGATAGACAGAAAAGGGGAGAGAGGGAGGGGGAGAGAGAAAGAGAGAGAGGGGGAAAGAGAAAGAGAGAGGAGAGAAAGAGAGGAGAGAAAGAGGAGAGAAAGAGGAGAGAAAGAGGAGAGAAAGAGGAGAGAAAGAGGAGAGAAAGAGGAGAGAAAGAGGAGAGAAAGAGGAGAGAAAGAGGAGAGAAAGAGGCGAGAGAGAGAGAGGGAGAGAGAGAAAAGGCATTGAGATAACATGTATGATACGTGTAGGATAGAGTATACCAAAAGGAATGTATTACAGGTAAAGCAATACATGAATGTACTGTGTGTAGATGTGTACATATAACAAGTTATCTTATCTCAGCCTGTCCAGCATGCACTGCGAGCATATGGACTATATACTTACCTCAGCCCTGCGAATAGTACAGGACCCTGAAATGCATGATGAACAAAAGAGGGCAGTATTGATGAAAGATTGGGTCTAACATCAGGGAATATCAATGCTCTTTACTCTTAATTATCTTCCCTATCGATAATTATGTTTCCATTTCAGATTCAGATTGAAAGGGAAATCGGCATTTTAATGCATTTTAATTTCAATCACATAGACATACTTTCTGTACAAGAGACTCAACATTTGACAAATGCAAGATCCAGACATGCAGTAACTTTTAATCATTTTGTTCCATCAAGGGAATAATGACATTCTCTTTTGAGGGAGAGAGGAGGGTGTTGACAACATATTGAACAGTATTTTGAGAAAACAATTACATTTTCATTCATTTGTAACTGTATATCTAAACCCCTTTTTGTTGTTGGGGGGGGGGGGGGGAGATGCAATATATGTAATTCTTTTAAATCCATTTCATTTAATTTCAAATAACAACCCTGTTCTATTTACATGTAGGAACCCAATTTTGAAATCCTTACTAAAATTCTGACTTTCTACCTTCTAAGTTCTAGTGCATTTGGGCACAATATCAAATCTTGAGTATATACCAAATTAGATCATTTTTCACATAAAAAATTATAGTGAAAGGTATTAAAACTTAAGAATTTGACTGTGATGGGAAATTTTTGTTTTAAATTTACTTTTCTCTCTCTCTCTCTTTTCTCTCTTTCTCTCTCTCTCTCTCTCTCTCTCTCTCTATCTCTCTTTTGCTGTGTCATATCTGAACGAAGCTAAACTCTTCCGCTCACTCACCCATTTCTTTCAAATAGAGTGTAGAATGTATTTTTGGTGGATCAGTTTCCCTTGGCAGTCCAATGTATGTAATTTCTTCCAGTGGTTGACCAATGAAAAGTTCTCAAAAGCAGACCTGCCAACCTCTGGCGTTCAAAAACTGTATTCTTTAATCCCAAAAGTTGTATTCTCAAAAATAAACACAGACTGTTACGCGAATCAATGCCTCTTACAGTTCCTACAGACAGGAATAATTTGTTATGGATCATTGGTTGAATATGCATGATTTCGTCACGACTGGTGTGTTCGATGAAGCAATGAACATCCCCAAATTGCCGATGTGAGATGCTTGTAGGATACTAAACAGGACAGAATGGGCAGTTTGCCATTGAAAATAGCACACACCAACACAAAATAGCCCACACAAAATAAATTATTTTTAAAAAAAATATTTAAAAAAAATATTTTTTTGTTTTTTTGTTTTTGGAAAATCATATTTTATTGAGGGAAATCGTACTGTCATATTTGCTTCTAAAAATTGTACGACATACGATTAAATCATACTGGTTGGCAGGTCTGCGAAAGGCCAGTGCAGTGAAAAAATACATGGGGGCTCGGGGCAAATTAGCCCCCGAAAATCATAAAAGAGCCCCCCAAAATGTACATAGAGTTCAATGCAAAACAAATTAAAGAGTGTTATTTTCATGCAAGCAAGCTTGAAAAGTAGCCCCCAAAATGTTTAAAGTATTTTTTTCCCTGGGCCAGTGAGGGGGAGGGGGGGGGGGGGGGGGCTGTTAGCATCCTCAGTCAACCCCAAAGTAAAATGAACTCTAAGGTGATTTTGAAGGCCTCTCAACTAAGAGCACCTCAATAATATTGTTGAAATTAGGAGACACACATCAAAGGCCGATTTAATTGGCACAACCAGCCCAATCCTCCCCTTTTAGAAACGTAAATACCCAAGTATAAAAAATGAAAATGTGCCTCTGAATTCTAGTATTTACAACCCTTTTTGTACCCCTTCCAAAGATGTTTTAAAAATGTAATTGTTGAATTGTAGCAATGAATTGAGTTGAATTGTAGCAATGAATTGAGTTGAATTGTTACGTTGCGTAACATTTCGTACTATTTGGATTGCCAGAGGGGATCTATGGTCTGATAAGGGCGGCTGTTAAGGGGTTTGATGGCTGGAGAGGGGGACATTTCTTGTTGTTAAGCCAAGTTAAAGGTGTTACAAAGTTTTGGTAAGGGGTCATGAATTAAGTTCAAATGAACACATTGGAAGCATTTATTCGGTCCTTCAATATTCAATGATCGTTGTCGCGGTTGAAATCGAGTCTAAAGTCTCCATATTTTGAAAGGGGTGTCATCTCCGAATTCTAAAAAATTTTGGTAAAAACAGCAATATAAATGTTGCTAAATATATTACTCATTGCGGATATAGTATCGAAAATAATATCGCTAGTGATATTCGTTTGTCTCGCAATGTGGTCAATAAGGAATCTAAAAGATCACGACGTTTCGTATGCTACTGCAATACTTCGTCAGGTGATAAAAACTGTTGTAAGCAAGGGTCTTTTATACTTTACGGGAGGACCGTAAAGCGGTCTAAAATTCGATCGATAATTGGAACAATAACGCCCAATGCCTATTGGTCGACGCACACGGTGATCGACCAATCACCAAGGCCGCTGGTTCGGCCGCTGGTTCGGCTGATGCACCAGGCCTATTGGCCGACGCATACGGTACTCGACCAATCAACGGGCCGCTGGCTCGGGCCGTCTGCTGAATGGAATCGACCGTTGTTGGCTGGCAGGACGGCGAGTGTCATGGCGGCGTATCGTCCGCATCCAAAATTCGGGGATATCGATCCCGTTGTCTCTGTTGAAATTATTAGGATTGAGACGGATATTGATAGCTTCTTTTACCCTCCGTGTATACCAATGCCGTTCTTGGGAAAGGCACTGAACCCCGTCCCAGTCTGGTTGATGCTGGTTGTCCCAAGCATGTTCGGCTACGGCTGAGTTGTCAGTTCGACGGAGTCTGACGTCCCTCTTATGCTCAGTGATTCTTTCTTTTATCGGACGGGCAGTTTCACCGATGTAGGATCTATCACATCCTTTACAAGGGATGTTGTACACAATGCCGTCCCGTCTATGTGGAGGAATTGGATCCTTGGGGCGTGTAAGTTGTTGACGTAGGGTGGTATCTGATCTGAAAACCGTTCGAATGCCATGGCTCTCTAGGCGGCGCTTGAGTTGTTGGGAGACCCCATCAATGTACGGCAAGACTGTAAAAGTCTTGTATACCTTCTGATCCCTGGGTTCCGACGATCTATTCTTGGTATTGTGTATAAAACGGCGTGGGTAACCGTTGAGACTCAGGGCACTGCGAACACGGGTCCGTTCTGTGCATGGCTGTTGTGGACTTGTCACAATGCGTGAAGCTCTGTCAAATAGACATTTCACTAGACCTCTCTTCACCGATATGGGATGGTGAGAGTCAAACGCTATGTACTGGTCTGTGTGGGTAGGCTTCCTATAGACTGAGGTGGAGAGCCTATGGTTGTCGTGTCTATGAACTAGAGTGTCTAAGAATGCTATCTTCCCTTCACACTCTATCTCTGATGTGAACTGGATGGTTGGTTCAAGGCTATTCATGTGTTTAAGTAGCTTATCTGTTTCAGAGATGGGAACTATGATGAAGGTGTCATCTACGTATCTCTTCCAAACACGAGGCAAGCAAGAGAGGGGACATGTGTCCAACGCTTCTTCTTCGAAACTCTCCATGTATAGGTTGGCCACAACAGCCGAGACTGGACTGCCCATGGCTGCCCCTTCTGTCTGTTCATAGTATGAACCTTTATACAGAAAATATGTGGATCGTAGAACAAACTCGAGGAGTTGAGTGAGTTGTATAGCATTCTTAGACACTCTAGTTCATAGACACGACAACCATAGGCTCTCCACCTCAGTCTATAGGAAGCCTACCCACACAGACCAGTACATAGCGTTTGACTCTCACCATCCCATATCGGTGAAGAGAGGTCTAGTGAAATGTCTATTTGACAGAGCTTCACGCATTGTGACAAGTCCACAACAGCCATGCACAGAACGGACCCGTGTTCGCAGTGCCCTGAGTCTCAACGGTTACCCACGCCGTTTTATACACAATACCAAGAATAGATCGTCGGAACCCAGGGATCAGAAGGTATACAAGACTTTTACAGTCTTGCCGTACATTGATGGGGTCTCCCAACAACTCAAGCGCCGCCTAGAGAGCCATGGCATTCGAACGGTTTTCAGATCAGATACCACCCTACGTCAACAACTTACACGCCCCAAGGATCCAATTCCTCCACATAGACGGGACGGCATTGTGTACAACATCCCTTGTAAAGGATGTGATAGATCCTACATCGGTGAAACTGCCCGTCCGATAAAAGAAAGAATCACTGAGCATAAGAGGGACGTCAGACTCCGTCGAACTGACAACTCAGCCGTAGCCGAACATGCTTGGGACAACCAGCATCAACCAGACTGGGACGGGGTTCAGTGCCTTTCCCAAGAACGGCATTGGTATACACGGAGGGTAAAAGAAGCTATCAATATCCGTCTCAATCCTAATAATTTCAACAGAGACAACGGGATCGATATCCCCGAATTTTGGATGCGGACGATACGCCGCCATGACACTCGCCGTCCTGCCAGCCAACAACGGTCGATTCCATTCAGCAGACGGCCCGAGCCAGCGGCCCGTTGATTGGTCGAGTACCGTATGCGTCGGCCAATAGGCCTGGTGCATCAGCCGAACCAGCGGCCGAACCAGCGGCCTTGGTGATTGGTCGATCACCGTGTGCGTCGACCAATAGGCATTGGGCGTTATTGTTCCAATTATCGATCGAATTTTAGACCGCTTTACGGTCCTCCCGTAAAGTATAAAAGACCCTTGCTTACAACAGTTTTTATCACCTGACGAAGTATTGCAGTAGCATACGAAACGTCGTGATCTTTTAGATTCCTTATTGACCACATTGCGAGACAAACGAATATCACTAGCGATATTATTTTCAATATAAATGTTGTTTGCATCCTAGCTCCGAAATTTGCCACTTTTTAGAAATGACGGCCCGATCGATTATAGTCCAAGTCTTAAGGAATCGATCTATGCGCTTGTTTTTTCGCTAGCCCCAAGGGATCACAAGTTATTACAGTTTGGAAATACGGTACTGTTCCCCCCATTTTTCGGATCAGCTAGGTTAAAGTAGGGAGGCGTGAGCGCCGCTCAGCCCAAACCCATGGCGACGGCGGGTAAAATCTGCACACACGCGGTACATCGCGTGCAGGCGCGCCAGAAGCAGTTTGGTATTGGGGGGGGGGGGGCTGCACCTTCCAGGGGCAGTGATGTAATGAGCAAAATCGTTTGGAAGGGGCCGGGAGGGGGGGGGGGGCAGAAGAAAAATCTGCATCACCACCACTCCTATACGTTACATGGAGGCCCCGCGGAACGTTTTTCAATGTGGAGTATTAACGATGAGGTAGAGCATACATTGGCATGGGGTCCAGGGCCTGAGCCCCGGTAGGGGGTCAAGGGGCTGAGCCCCCGGAGGCTCAGGGTTTTTAGGCATTAAATTACGGTCAGATAAGCATATTTAGATACCTTGTGACACTGGCAGGTCACTAATTGGTAGAGTCCAGGGAGCAGAGCCCCGGGAAGCTCAAGGGTTTTAGGTATTTAATTAAGGTTAGATGAGCATCTAGGGGCCCTCTTTAAGGCCATTGATGTGGTCCAGGGGGCAAAGCCCCCGCAAGCTCAGAGGTCGTAATATCTAACTACAGTCAGATGAGCATCCAGGGGCGACCTTAGGGCCGTTGGTGGGGTCCGGGGGGCAGTGCCCCAGGAAGCTCAGGGGTTTTAGGTATTTAATTCAGGTTAGATGAGCATCTAGGGGCCCTCTTTAAGGCCATTGATGTGGTCCAGGGGGCAAAGCCCCCACAAGCTCAGAGGTCGTAATATCTAACTACAGTCAGATGAGCATCCAGGGGCGACCTTAGGGCCGTTGGTGGGGTCCAGGGGGCAGTGCCCACGGAAGCTCAGGGGTTTTAGGTATTTAATTACGGTCAAATGAACATCCAGGGGCCCGCCTTAGGGCCCTTGGTGGGGTCCAGGAGGCAGAGCCACCAGAAGCTCAGGGGCTTCAGGTATTTAATTACGGTCAGATGAGCATCCAGGGGCCTGCCGTAGGGCCCTTGGTGGGGTCCAAGGGGCAGAGCCCCCAAAAGCTCAGGGGTTTCGGGTATTTAATTACGGTCAGATGAATTTCTAGGGTCCTGCCTAAGGGCCCTTGGTGGGGTCCAGGGGGCAGAGCCCCCGGAAACTCGGGGGTTTTAAGTATTTAATTACGGTCAGATGAGCATCAAGGGGGCCGTCTTAGGGCCCTTGATGGGGTCTAGGGGGCAGAGCCCCCGGAAGCTCTGGGGTTTTAGGCATCTAATTACGGTCAGATGAGCATATTTTGATACCTCATTTGTGACATTGGCAGGTCACTTATTTTTTCTCTCTCTCTTTCTTTCTTTTTCTCTGTAACATACTTTTTCAAAAAATGAGGGGGCCCGAGCCCCCGAGCCCAGCCGTTTTGCAGACCCTGTCATAAAGGCTTCTAAATAAGCATATTTTTCGCCCGACTGTAAATTTAGGAAATTCTAATTTTCCAACAAACGCATAAAAAGTTATGACTTACAAAAAAATTGAGAAAATATACCGGAAAATCATGTCATTTCAGCAACATTTGTAAATCAACAGTATCGAATAAGAAATACCCCCCCCCTCCCCCCCCCATCAGTACGCCAGCGTTCAGGGGCTCATGTCTTCTCAACCCTATAACAAAAAAATAGACACGCTTTCCCATTCTCTCACAATATGTCAACGATATGCACAATGTTTTTCCTGTTAATTTTCCTTTTCTTTGAATGGAATTTTATATGTGATTTAATTCAGGTTTTTATTATTGTTATGTTCTTTTGGGTTAAAAAATACAAACCATCTTTAGTCCTTTACTGCTTTTTTTTTTTTTTTTTTTTTTTTTTTTGGGGGGGGGGGGGGGCAAAAATGCGTTTTGCCCCCCCCCCCCTACTCCCGCGCCGTGTAGAGCCGGAGCGGAATCTAACTTATCTTACTGGGCCTAAATCTTAACTACCATATAAACGACTAGAATAAGGATTAGTCCTACCATAAACTGCGGAACTAACTGTACTCGAAGCTGTACCGTCGAAGCTCGAAGCTATACCGACGAGTGGAGCTCCACTAGATGCTAGTAGAAGTAGTAGACAGAAGAGACGAGCAATCAACAATGTATGTACTTGTCGCGTGCAGTCTCAGGTTCAATCTGATGTTCCCAGTAATAAACACGCCCGCGGAAACTACCGCGGGTGTCGCCTAATGCGGGACTTACGCGCATATGCCGCCAGAGCCGTAGTGGCTAAGGCTGAACCACTACATTATTCCCCACTTAATGAGTTTAAAGCCCAACTTAAAACTAAACTAAAACTAACTTAAAACTACTCCCGTACCGCAGTGCGGGGTCACGCCGTTCCCGCTGGCGGATGGGTCAAGGACCCTCCCTGCCAGCACCGGTGAAGTCTTGGCCTTTCCAGAGGGCGGGCGCCTTTATCATACCTGAAAATATACTGTATTCCAAAATTTGGTACCGGAAATATTATGAAAAATACATGTGTATAGAGACCCAATCCCATAGCCATAATAGTTTCCATTCTGGTTACAAACAGAAATATACCAGTTAACCCTTACCGTGCCGGTGTCACGTGTAAATGACAAAGAACAGCAGTCCTGGCACGGGCGTAAGGGACTAACCGGGGCACTACAGTCATAAAGAAACAGAAATATACCAGTTAACCCTTACCGTGCCGGTTATACATAATGACAAATTGCAAAACGTCTTGGCACGGGCATAAGGGATCAACCGGGGCATTACATCAAATTCCCAAGGCGACCGAGCATGAGAGTGAGTGATCAACACAAACGATGAATGGCAATAAGTGTGCAGAAAAGGGGAAGAGCCCAATGGCTCCCCATTCCCCAAGTGCAGCTTGGACGGCACAATGTCCAGAAACTGGGCAGTCCCACATGAGAGCCAAACGGCTCCCTACAGGCAGTCCAAACGGTGCATATAAGAAGTATAATTAGAAGGATAAAAGCAGATCACTGAAATCAGATGGAAAATGATATAGAAGGTTAAAACACTTCAACAAAATAAGATTACATTCTCTGGGCCACTCGGCCCCCGGGGGCACAATAGCCACTGCCGGCAAGTTCCTGATATCATTTAGGGCACCCAGGCCCACAACACCATCAAGCAGATCCAGAGGAATTACTCCCCCAAAACATAATCATATTCTGTAAACAAAAGTGAACTAAAATATATATAACAAACATGTTCTTTCCCCCGATCAAACATGATCCGAGGAATCCAAAATGGAACCGGCACCATGTCCTTGCGGACGAGCCGTTGTGAATGGCTTTGATAGTGAACCATAATATATATTTAAGACAAATATGTTATTTTCCCCGATCAAACACGATCCAAGGAATCCAAAATGGGAGCCTGTGGGTGGGCTGGAAAAGGGAAAGGTCCTTACTCTGGAGCCCTGGACTCCCAACAACCCTACATCTCACCCGCTTCCCACTAGAAGGGGGCACCACGGCCGTCCTAGCGACACAAACTCCCTGGATACAGGCTGCCCTGGAATCCGTTCCATAGTACATATGTACCTCCTCCCCCCCGACAATAACATTAACTACCTGGACAAAGGGACCGACCGAAGAGTCAGGCGGGTCACTAACATTATTTACCTTGACAAAGGGACCGACCGAAGAGTCAGGCGGGTCACTAACATTATTTACCTTGACAAAGGGACCGACCGAAGAGTCAGGCGAGTCACTAACATTATTTACCTTGTCCAAGGGACCAACCGAAGAGTCAGGCGGGTCACTAACATTATTTACTTTGTCCAAGGGACCGACCGAAGAGTCAGGCGGGTCACTAACATTATTTACACTAGTATTCACTGATTGTAGGCCTCTTGGTTTCCAGATCGGAGATCGGCCTCGCTCTCCGACCCCTCCAGGTTTTCCGGAACTTCAGCCACGGGAGATAGAGAGCAGGCATGGGACAGCATAGAAACCTCCAAAGACTTAACAGTCTTCAAGACTTCCGCCAACATACTATCCATGTTGTCCATGCGTGTCCTCAAACTGGAGAGTTCTTTCTTCACTCCACTCATGTCCACCTTCAGACTGCCTATGTCCTTCCCTTGAACCTCAAGAAGGGTGCTGACATTCCCCCGGTCCGCCGCCGGAGCCGGACGGGGAACATCTCGACCTGTGGAAACTGTTGGGGAACGATAGGGTTGCCTATGCCGATAAATCCCCGGCTCCTCAACTGTATCATAACTGTCCTTCCCCCGGTCCTCCACAGGAGCCGGACGGGGAACATCTCGACCTGTGGAAACTGTTGGGGAACGATAGGGTTGCCTATACCGATAAATTCCAGGCTCCTCAACTGTATCATAACTCTCTGCCTCCTGATTGTACAGGCAAGTCTGCTGCACCTGCTGCCGAGGAGCTGGATATAAACGGCGGGGCTCGCTCCCGTACACAACACGCTGAGTGTGTTGTGCCCACCTGATGGCCTCCAGGGCCTCTTCAACGGACTTCGGGCGTTTATTCAGAGCGGTCAAACCCGCCGCCTTATCCGTACAACCCTGGCATAGCTGCAATACCATCTGAGTGCCGTCACCCCTTTGGTCAGACCCAAAAGCTTCACAAAACAAAGCCTGGAGCCGGTCGGACCACCCAAGGAGGGACTCCTCTGGGAGTTGGCGAGCCGTCCGAAACTCGGCTATGGCCTCCTCCGGAAATCGGGTAGCCCCAAACCGACGCCCCATCGCTGTCAACATCGGGTAATACGACTCAGTGCCCATATCCCGAAGATTGGAAAAACAATCCAACGCAGACCCTTCCAGACACCAGCCCAGAGCATCCAAACACTCCCTCGGACTCCAGTGGCACGACGCCGCATAGCTCGTGAATTTCCTGAGAAAGGAATGCCAACTAGTCCTCCCATCAAAACTAATCGACCTCGGCAGACGGGGGGGCCAATCGCGGCGCCCCTGCGGCCTGTAATCCCCCTGACCCCCTGGTGGGGATTCCCTAGAAGAGGGATATACATAACTATCACGTGGGGGCACCCCGGAATACGGACCAGAATTGGTAGGAGGGGATTCCCTAGAAGAAGGATATACATAACTATCACGTGGGGGGACCCCGGAAAACGGACCAGAATTGGTAGGAGGGGATCCCCTAGAAGGGGGATAACCATAATTACTCTGTGGGGGTTCCCTGGAAGGTAGAGTCCTATCTTCCCTAAGCCAGTAGTCGGCGGAGGGCTCGGCTGGGGAGGGCTCGGCCGGTTGCGGCGAGCTCCTAACCTGTGATTCAGCCGCCGACCCGGCTATAGGCCCAGCTGGGCCTCCACCCGAAGGCGGGGGGTACACTGTATGTTTATAGGGAACAGGATCCGGACTTGGGGCTCGGGACTCGGGACTCGGGACCGACTGGGTTTGCTCAGTCCCCACCCCCTCCCTCTGTGCCTGCTCAGTCCGATCCGCCTTCCTATAAGGCTCAAAATCAAATAGATGCAACAGGTCCTTAGCTTCATGGAGACGAGGACACTGCAAAAATAACTCCTCCGTCAAGCTCCCACACTGCTCCCTCCACGTAAGAATCTTGTGGGACTTAGTTCTATCCACAACGGCCAGTAAGGCCTCTTCAGTCCCATAATTCACCTTAACCTTCTCTGTGGCCATAACCAGCTGTAAATCAGCAACGATTAAATAGCCAAATGATAAAATTAAATACACAAACAATCCTTCCTTCTCGCTTACTTAATACTTAGTTTCCTAATAGCTTACTAAGTACCTGACAGGAAAATACTGAACCCTAAACCTCACCGAAAAACACCGCGGAATTATCTCCACGGTGAACAGTTTCAGCGAGCGGGCCAAAACTAAACCCTACTAAGTAACACTAAAGGACTACACTTAAACCGGCAACATACCTCACCGAAAAACACCGCGGAACTATCTCCACGGTATAATGCTCGGCGAGATGGCCGTAGTCTACAATATTAGTAATGATGAAATGAAGATGAAATTAAATACCACCCACGATTTAACCCCAAATCCACAGATATACAAAACAAGACAGTCCAAAATCCCACTTAGGTACCTACCCAATCCTTCCTTCTTGCTTACTTACTAACGTACGTAGTTCCTTCAAGGAAAATACTTCTTGCTTACTTACTTTCTTAATAAAGGAAAATACTTGCTTACTTACTTAGTTTCTTACTTAGTTTCTTACAGGAAAGACCTATTGCCTACTTAATAACTTACTTAGTTTCTTTCATAATCTTACTTAGTTTCTTACTAAAAAATTCCTACTTAAACAACCCTATACCCATAGTATACCTCACCGAAAAACACCGTGGAATTATCTCCACGGTAATAATACTTCGGCGAGAGGGTTGAAACTAATTTAATGACTCCTACTCACTACTAATACTCTACTCCTACTTAAACAACCCTATACCCATAGTATACCTCACCGAAAAACACCGTGGAATTATCTCCACGGTAATAATACTTCGGCGAGAGGGCTGAAACTAGTCTAATTAGAGCCTACTAAGTTCTACTTAAACGACCCTATACCTCACCGAAAAAGAACACCGTGGAATTATCTCCACAGTATAAAACTCTGGCGAGAGGATCACAACTACAAAAAACGGCTGTACAACCAGTCTAGTGAGTAGAAAAAAGTGGGCAAATTTAAGTACAAAAAAATGACCGGAACCGATGCCAAAAATCGAAATACGGCCGGAAAAATACCAACGAGTCCCTAAAAAACTATCCTACAACCCCAAGCAGACAAGAAATGAAAAACTAAGAGCTTATAAGGCTCTACGAAAAAAGTTCCAAAAATAAAAAAATCCTTCAACACACACGTGAACGTATTCAAGATGGCGGCACGGACATGTGTGCGACCACAAAAAATTATCCCCAAAACACGGAAATGAGTACCCAAAAATCGGAATACAGCACTAAAAATACCCTACGAGTCCCTAAACTACTAATCTACAGCAATAACCAACTACAAACGGGGAATAAACAAGCTTACAAGGCCCCACGAATTAATTTACCAAAATTGAAAATCCCTTAAGTACACGAGTGAATGAAAACAAGATGGCGTCACCCACACGTGTGCTACAAAAAAAATATCTCGCGCAAGTCCGAAAAGAACGATCACGCCATTGTAGTGCCGGAGCGGAGATGTTTACTTACTGGGCCTAAATCTTAACTACGCAATATAAACGACTATAATACGGTTTTATCCTACCATAGGCTGTATACTAATACAGCTTGAAGTCTGTCTTGAAGCACTCGTCGTGTCGCCGGTGGAGCTCCACATACGTCGCTAGTAGACCGAAGAGACAGAAGAGACGAGCAAACAACAGTGTATGTACTTGTCGCGTGCAATCTCAGGTTCAATCTGATGTTCCCAGTAATAAACACGCCCGCGGAAACTACCGCGGGTGTCGCCTAATGCGGGACTTACGCGCATATGCCGCCAGAGCCGTAGTGGCTAAGGCTGAACCACTACATTCTTTTGGGTTAAAAAATACAAACCATCTTTAGTCCTTTACTGCTTTTTTTTTTTTTTTTTTTTTTTTTTTTTGGGGGGGGGGGGGGCAAAAATGCGTTTTGCCCCCCCCCCCCCTACTCCCGCGCCTATGTGTGTGTGTTTGAAATTGCCATACGGACCCGCACATGGAAGAAAGCTTAGTAGCTGGGAGCTTGCGATCTCGCGCAAGTACTGTAGCGCATGCAGCTAAGCAACACACGTAAGCTTGCATATTGCGCAATGCCACTAAATTCAGCAAAACAAAATAACTCTGCATGTACGTTTAGCGTACTTGTGTATGTGTGTATTGTGTTTTTACAGACGTGTGCCAATCAGATATGATTATTTAGCGTTGTTGTTGTTTTAGTTTCAAGGGCGTGTGTCATTCAATTGTGAATATTTACGCCGGATTATTTAGCTTCTTAAAGATATTTAGTCTTCACACAAGACTAGCTATCCCATTCATTGACTTCCAATTAATTCTATCGTCCTCCGGCTCCGCCATTTATTGTGGTAATGTTGGTATTTAATTTCTGTATACATGTCTAAAACAATACATGTTCCACAGCACATCACCTACGACATAGATGTATTTCAATAAGGACCAGCACAGATATAACGAGCAACATCAATCCATTAATTGCAAAACATACAGCTCGGCCTCAGCTGAGAGTCAGACAGCATGAAACGATACACCAATTTCAGCGACTGGGACTATGATACGGCACTCGTACTCGTCCAAACAACAAAACAGATTGTTCCTTTACATGTCATGTTTTATAGCATCAAAGTTATCACTGGGATTGTCAAATAATTGATCACTTCAGCACTTATCCAACATGATTTTTGTTTACTTTGAAATATGAGAGTGAGTAATATATCAGTTTCTTACCAGAGATCCCGACGGGAACAGATACAAATACGGTAGCCGATTACTAGTCTTTACGCAGGCGTTACGAATTAATAGGATTGGAAAATCTAATTTTAAATTGTTTACTTGTTTACTTGTTTACTTGTTTGTTGAGGCTTGAAGCATCAGCTTATGTTCAGTCAAATCACCGGGTATTGCAGACCTTGTTACAGCTTAAAACACTTTAATGGTAAGGTTTCAATTCCCTGGATTCTGTTACGATTTTGCACTTAACAGTACACACTCTCCACTCCTTTGGGGAACATTCCAGCAAGCCTCCCTTTTACGACGGCCTTCAGGCCAATATCATTTAAGGCATATTATTTATTTATTTATTTATTTATTCAAGTTTTATTTAAAATAGAGGGTAGGTACATGCAGTTTAACAAAACTGCTTTCCAATTAAGTACGCCCTCTAGAACGACATAACAAGTTTGTGATATACAAAAATACAAGGAATACATAAAAACATAACATTCATCAAAACTAAACATTGACATAATTTATTTGACATAATATAGAGTACAAACATATATAACTTATAGGAAAAATAATTATAGTGGTAGAGGGAAATAAGAACGGATATTCTACTATAATAAATGCTTTCAGAATCAGATTCATTTATTTCTCCTCAAGAGATCAACAGATAAAAATACATATATAAACAGACAAATGTATGACAATACAAAAGAGGAATTATAAAAGGTGAGGAAGGCAGTGGCCCAAAAGGAAACAAACCTTGTAAGAGGCCAACCCTTTAAGAAAACAAGATATACAATATGTAACATAAAAACACATAACAAAAGGAACACAAAATAAGATAAGATAAGAATTTAGAAATGAAGTATTTAAACTAACCTACTATAATAAATGCTTTGCCAATTGGCATCCGCGCTTAAATATTTGGATTGATTTGGTTGATTGAATTGAGGGAGGAAGTTTATTAAATAGGGTGCTTGCTTTATACGAGAATTATCTTTTTTTGAAGTCGGTTTTGGGGTATGGGATATCAAGAAGAGAATTTAATGAATAGTGGGTACAGTAGTTGAAGGTGCGATAATTGATAAGTGGGGCCATGACATTTATAACTTTAAAAGCTTACAAACAGTAGTGATATTTTAATCTTTGTTCGACCGGTTGCCAATTTAAAGTCGTAAGAAGCGTACATTGTGGTGTGTCGTAATCCTTATTCAAAATCAATCTCGCAAATCTATTTTGTGAGATTTTGAGCAGTTTCCCCAAGCAGTATACAACAATAGTCGATATGTGGTCAAATTAATGCAAAATAGAGGTTTAACCCTGACTGTACTGTGGAGGGGGGGGGGGGGGGGGGGTCTCGACATTTTCAGAGATTTTGCCGCAACCGCTTGGAATTTTGAATTGTCGTCTCATGACTTTTTTTCCTCAAGTCTTACGCACATTTTGATACCAGCTCGTCGAAATCGGATATACCTGTAAGGTGTTACATAACAATTAGTATGCGCATGTCATCAAAAAAGTGCTATAATTGCATATATTCATGTACAAGCAGAAATGTGAAGATATGAATTGATATCAAATTGCTTTTATATGTGATTGATTGATTGATTTTTATTCGACAAGCTTCCAACATACAACAATATACAATAATAACAGATCAAAAATAAGTCAGCTTGAACAGGATAACCCACGAAAGCTCGAGAGCTTATTTCCAGTGGGGTCCCTTACAGACATGTATAAAATTAATAAGTTAAAATAGTAATATTTACAGACAGATAAGAAAATTAAAAGAACTAATTATTAAAGATAATAATAATAATAACAACATTAAACTGATGATAGAAAAGATATTAAGTACAAGAAGAAAAAGAAGAAGGAGAAGAAGAAAAAGAGGAGAAGGAAGAAGAGGAAAATAATGATGAATTTGTAGAATTTCTATAACGTACGAAAACATAAGTATATACAACATGAAAAAGTATGAACCGACAGAAGAATAAACATTTCAATCATATAACATGTCATTCACTTCTCTTCTCTGACTGTCAAGTATTAGGTATTCCGTTAACTTCCTCTTAAAATGATCATAGTTTCCTATTTCTTTTACACCAGTGGGAAGGGAATTCCAATGTTTTATGGCATTGTAATAAAACGAATTTCCAATACTACCTACACTGTAAAAAAATAATAGTCGAAATAACTCAATAAAATTGAGGAAAAGAATTGCATTATTTTTATTAAGTAAATATTACCTACGGCATCTTAAGTAGAATTTACTTATTTTGCTGAATAAATTTTTACTCAGTTAAATCGAGTTACATTAACGTAAATAATTTAAGTATTGTAATCATTTTAGATAATTAAAAAAAAGCTATGATAGGATTACATATTGCACGATTTGGTACCCATCTAATCTAACAAGTAGCATCCAATTATCATTCACTACTTCTATTTAAGATTAATCACTAATCACTAACACTACTTCTATTTTATATACCTTCAATTCGACACATATTGAAAGGCTCCAAATTTTATATATACTTGATCGTAGCATCTTAAAAGGAAAATTGGTTGACAATTTCCTGAAATATCAAGTTTTGAACTGGGTAACAATTAAAAATTGTCTTGTCTTTGCTTAGCCATGTTAAAGGAATTAGTAAATGTTTTAAAGTCCTTAAATTTTCATTCAACCACAAAAAAGAAATTAGCATTTTGCATAATTAATTAGGCTATAACGACAAAAATTTGCATATTAGGAAAAAACTAATTATATACCATCTTGTTCCTTACGTAAATATCTACAAACATGCACATTTTCGCGTTCATCGGACATTCGACGGCCGAGATCATAGGGAGTGCTCAAAATAGCCCAGTACAGTAAGGGTGAAAAGAGTTTTATGGTGTATTAGGCGTTTTATAAGTTGAATAAATCCAATAGAACGAGATATTTTAGTACTTATATATTTTATATGTTCAGACCACATAAGCTGTGAGTCAAGTATAACTCCTAGGTATTTTATTGTGACGACACACTGTACGTTTTTACCATTTAATTTGTTCCCCAACTTTCTTTTTGTTCCAAAGGACATCATCATAGTTTTATGAGGGTGTATATACATCTTATTTACATCAAACTATTTACATATTAAATCAAAGTCATTCTGTAAATTTTCTTGAACTTCAGAAAAATCATTAGAATTTTTAAAAATGACAGTATCGTCAGCATAAAGTGATATTTTGGAATTATTATGAAATTTTAAATTATCAATATCATTAATGTACAAACAAAAAATTAAGGGGCCCAGAATTGACCCTTGTGGCACCCCGGATTTAACAGTTAAATACTCGCTACAATGATTATAGTAACACAATGTTGTCTACCAATTAAGTAAGATTGAAACCATTCATACACCTTCATTTCACGTAGACGACCCCCTCCCCCTCAGGGACTTGTCCCCCGCCACGCCCCCTTAAATAGTCAACCCTGCGTTTAAAAAACAATATAAACTCCCATAACAGCGTCGTGTGCCCCCCCCCCCCCTTTCTTGGCTGCTATCAACTCGAGTGTTCATGCATAAGTTAAGATAGTTATATAGCCTCTGTATTTTTCTTGATTCTTTGCTATGATTTACCTTCATCCTTTCAATTATTCTGTGTCCTATTTGTATTCAAATTGTCACACTGTCTTTATGTAGATCAATTACATTATATACAAATATGAGAGTTTGAATATTTTGTATTTGATTTTTCAAAAAAATGCAAAACATCCGCTAAAAAAAACATGCAGCACAGATGCTGACTAATTGGACCGTATTCTACTCATTGGGTTCAACCCAACTCTGATCTGTGATCACTTTGATAAAGGAAGGTTTAGATCTCAAACTGACTTCCTTTGTTCAACCCGATTTCGAACCAAAGCGTAAACCCAACACAGGGTTTAGGTTTAAGTAGTCTACATGACTCAGAAGTCAGAACATAATGCGATTAGAATTGTATACATCATTAATTTTATAGAACATAATTGTAAAAGATCGCATTAAGATATTGGTAAGACCAGACCAACAACAATGTTCTAGCGCATAACGTCACGCGTTAAATTTAGAGTTAGGTATACCTAGAGAGTTGCGTCAAAGGTTGAAGTATAGATTAAGGTCAGTATATGAAATTGAGCGCAAAGCGATTCTGCAGGAACATGCGTTGCAAAACATTATGCAGCTGCACACGAGGCGTCATTTTGATTGCGTTATATGTCCATCAAATCTTTACTGTGAAGTAACAAAAAGAAAAAGCCCTTGTGCCAAAATGTCAACGAATGTTTGAACTGTGCAGTGTGCATCACTTATTGTACTACTTCACCTACACGGTGCGTCAAAGGCCACACCACTCGCTGACGCAGCCTTACGCTAGGACAACCACACATCGTATGCAGTGGACATTAAAGGCCGTCTGTACTAGTTCGGCCAGAAGGGATTACACCACCCATCGAGGTCACTGACAGGTGGCTATCTCATCAACTCAGCTCTCAATTCACATAAGAAAAAGAGGATCAAAAGGGTCCAACAGGCACCGATTTGGGAAGTTTTTTATATAGAGGGAGCAAGTAGCTACAAGTAGTACAGTGGGGCTTTAACCCATTGTCTGCAGAAACCGGGTGGCTCCTGCATTAAGTCATTTGGGAATGAGAACATTCTGTAGTCAATAGGTTAATTGATTGTTGATAGGGCCTGAGATAGAGCTTGATCAGTAAAGCGCCTTGGATCACCCAAGACGAAAATCCAATTGAATCCCCATTGAATGTCCCCATTGAATCCAATTTGGAGTAAATGGAAAGTGAAACAATGGGTACCCATTGAAACCAATTGGTCCCCATTGAAACCAATGGGGACCAATTGCCAATTGGTTCCAATGGGGACCAATTGCCAATTGGTTTCAATGGGTACCCATTGTTTCACTTTCCATTTACTCCAAATTGCCATATCGAATTGGGATTCAATGGGGGCATCCAATGGGGATTCAATTGGTAAATCGATCCAGTTAGAAGAACCAGTGATAAATTATTGATACTTCATAATCGATATTGGCAACTGTCCACCAATTAGGTATATTCCAATCTCATTTGCATTAACTTCATCACAAAGATCATTTGAAGTGAATTCAAGAGTTTCGTTAACGTGACATTGGCTCGTACAAATATATATACTAAATATGTATATTGTTTCTTGGTTAGTAATCATATAATCAATATATAAATCAATATATCTATTGCTAAAACGTGAATGTAATTGTAACATGATCAGACAAAATAATCTATTGGTTAATAATTGCTGAAGGAATAAAGAAATCACCAAATTGATGTGCATTGTCATAATTTGCTTAACAAATCATGATAAATTTATTTTTCTGTGACACGTGTAAAGTGATAATGAATATTCATGAGATGCCTAGATTTGTTGGTTTCAATTGGCCAATTGGTTTCAATGGGACCAATTGAAGTCCAAATTAAGGCCAATTGGTCCAATTGAAACCAATTGGGGACCCATTAAAGTCTAATGGGGCCTAGGCCAATTGGGCCAATGGGTCCAATTTGTCCAATGGGGCCAATCCGGACCAATTGAAACCAATTGGGGACCCATTAAAGTCTAATGGGGCCTTGGCCAATGGGGCCAATGGGGCCAATTTATCCAATGGGGCCAATCCGGACCAATTGAAACCAATTGGGGACCCATTAAAGTCTAATGGGGCCTAGGCCAATGGGGCCAATGGGGCCAATTTGTCCAATGGGGCCAATCTGGACCAATTGAAAACATCTGCGGTCCCATTGAAACCTGTTAAAACCTATTGAGACCAATTGAAACCAATTGAAACCAATTGAAATTTCAATTGGTGTTCAATAATGGTTTCAATTGGATTTTCGTCTTGGGCAATTTGAGTGGCTGTAATCACGCGTTCTTCCTGCAACGCGGCCAAGTTTGCGTGAAAGCCGCACTCGTCCTAATCCCTCTATTCAAAAGACGCATGCGGGAATCCCGCACGGAGAACGCTTCCGTTCCAAACGACTCCACCACAGAGCGCGACCTATAGTGCTTAAATCCTTTAGAGATTCTCCCAATGCTTGAGCGTCTACTCCTGCGTCTGGAACAGTCTTGATGCGCTTCTCCGGATGTTTTTATTCATCACCAAGTAGATCACCACATTCCACCATGAGTTAGACATGAGAAGCCAAAGAGACAAAAACTCTACCCATTCGGGTATGTTGATATCTGTCGGTCCCAAGGCGGTTAGGATACAATATGGAAGCCAAGCTATGGCAAACCCGAATGCAACCACGCAGAACATGCGGATAGACTTGAAGTTCTTGACGCCGTGTCTCTTCGGCGGTTTCCGTACGACGTTCGCATTGAGTTCGGCACCGGTCCAGTTGTCTTGGAAATTGGTAGGTCGGTGCTCCGCCGAGTTGCGAGGGTTCGACTGGCAAGCCGCGATGCGCATCGCTTGAACTCTGCTGATGGAGATGATCCTGCAATAAACGAACGAAATCACGATTATGGGAACGTTGATACCTGTGAAGGTGCATACGACAAACATTGGAACCGTATTTGCATCCATCCAACGCAGGAGACATAGGACTGCTTCATCTACATACCAGATATCCGATTTATTGTGTAACCACATAGGAGTATTCATGATAATCGTCACAATCCAAATAATCACAACAACGGTAATCGCTCTCTTTTTTGTAGCCAACGCATGGTATCTCAAGGGCCACACGACTGCGACATACCGATCAAGGCTTATTGTCACAAGCAAACATATCGAAACTCCGCACAGAATACTGATGATCAAAACGTTCACACGACAATATAGATCCCCATAGGGCCAGTATCCCAAATATGCTGGAGCTAGTGACAAACTTGCTAACAACCCAATGCAGAAATCACAACTAGAGAGTGATAACATGTAGAACTTTGTCCCTTCAGCTATCTCATGAGTTCTACAGAGAAGAAGAATCCCGACGAGATTCCCAACAATAGTCAGAATGACATCCGTCAGGATAATGATGAATCGGAAAGCAATTGCAACACTCTCTCTCCTTGTCGGTTCAATTTGAGTTTCATTAAACACATCACATGTGAAGTTCAGCGAAGCTTCTGATGACATGTCGGTTGGTTAGTCACAAAAGAGTAGATCAAATTTAAGTGAAGAAAAATGCGATTCGCTATCTACAAGCTGAGAGAAAATTTCAGGATTCTCAATGTTCAAATACAGATTCAAGTGAAAATTGTCCCTCATCTAAAATATATTATTTAAAACACTTTTGAATACGCTGCTGAAATAACAAAGAGACAAACGTCTTAAAGAGGCACGTGCTGCTTTTGAAGATGTCACGTACAGAAATGCCTTCCAGCGTTACAAAGTAATTGGTTGTTGTATACCAAGACAGAAAATCTTCCGATTTCGATGAGATGTCAACAACTGACGAACGATTGAGTACCCTGGAGAATCAGGGGCGTATTGCGTATGTCTATATCAATAGAGGGTCGCTGGTGTGAAGAAGCCACCGGCCATAGTAGGTGAAATACGACTAAGCATGGACATAGAATGGGGGTGGGGGAGAAAAGTGGTTGCGGAATGGAATGGAATGGTAGTAGTTATTTTACCTGACTGCTAAGAAAGCATAAATGCTTGTAGGTAAGCAACCAGACGGCCGACGGCTTTTGGTTCTCTCCGAGGGACCTGGTAATGAGGTAATGCCTTACCAAAGGGCACTAGCCCATCGCCTTGGTTTCGAACCCGGGTCACCGGATTACGAGACCACTGCTCTACCGACTGGGCTATCGCGCCTCCTGTGACATCTTATCTTCACATTTCTTTCTCACTCTCCCTTTCGTTTGTTCTCTTCCATTTTGTTTGACATTCAAAGAGGAGGCACGTTCCCCCGTGGCCCTACGTGCCTCCGAAAGCTGCGCCAAGCTACAAGCGCTGAAAGCATACTAGGGGGGCTTCATTAACATAGCCGATTAGAACCGTTCATACGGCCATGTATTTGATTATAATCATTATGAAATACAAAGTTTGCTCAATCAATATTCCGTAAGATGCTCCCTCTACTTGAGGCTGTGTTATTTGCCTAGTAATCAGAAACTCTGATTGCGGAATTTACTTCATTTGCACTTAGCGCCCAAAATAGAAAATGTATTAAAAAGTCACGCGTCACTAAATGCCTGTACTTGTCTAAATGATTAGATGGAAAGAAGAAAATCAGTAGGCTCTTGGCTAGAACAATGAGAATAAGTATAGGTCACACAGGAAAGGGTTTCTTAATATATGTTTTCCTTGGATAAATTGTAACATAACACTAACAGCGTCTACAATGATAATTTTAATGAAGTTTCAACGTTAAAGACAAACTCCAGTTCTGGTAAAAAAAAGAAAATTAATTCTCACAGAATCAAACGAAACTTACACTGAATGTTCAAGCTTACAAATAAATGACATGTGTCAAACAATTTTGGAAGAAAATGTATACTGGCTGAGTAATGAGCATAGAAAGACAAGGAAATCAAGGTAGTACTAGCCCCGACACCATGTGTGTTGTCACATATATAGCTTTCTGTGTACAGTGCTTGTTACTTTACCAAGACTCGGCCAAATTTATTATGATTTTGATGACTCCAGAACCTTGCAGCTGTGCACACCAATACTTACATGCTACATGATCAACTTTTTCTGATCCATTCCACACCTTTTCTTTCACGATGCAATCGCATTACCAGAACTCACCTTTACCGTTAAAAAAAACAAGCATCCTCTCTATCTCTCTCTCTCTCTCTCTCTGGTTTTCTGTTTCTGGTTGTTTTGCTTTCTTCTTTAATTTATCCCGCTCCCTCTTGCTCTATCTTCAATTTCCTTACCAAGTGGGCTTGAAGATTTAAAGTGTCGCTGGTTTTGAGAGAAAACAATGGGAATGACACGAATAAGGTGAGAGTTGACAGAAGGGCCACTTTAATTACAACATGAGAAGGTTTAGTCTTCCATAGAAACAAAAGCTTTTACGTTTCATTAAATCATTAGAGAAAGAAGACGATTCGTTGTACCGTTCTCGACTCTTAATTCTTGTCTAAATTCAGTTCCCTCCCCCCTCCCGCGCGAAAAGCGGAAGCTCTAGACTTTTCATTAAATTATTAGAGAAAGAAGAAGACTTGTTGTACCGCTCTTGATTTTTTTTTAGTTTCTCCCTCCCGCGCAAAGCGCGGAAGCTTTTACGTTTCATTAAATCATTAGCGAAAGAAGACGATTCGTTGTACCGTTATGACTTTTAATCCTTGTCTAAATTCAGTTCCCCCCCTCCCACGCGAAGCGCGGAAGCTTTTACGTTTCATTAAATCATTAGAGAAAGAAGACGATTCGTTGTACCGTTCTCGACTCTTAATCCTTGTCTAAATTCAGTTTTCCCCCCACTTCGACGTTTCATTACATTTTTAGAGAATGAAGACGATTCGCTGTTCCGCTCTCGAAAATATTTTAGTTTCCCCCACCCGCGCGAAGCGCGGAAGCTTTTACGTTTCAATAAATCATTAGCGAAAAAAGACGATTCGTTGTAAAGCGTTATGACTTTTAATCCTCGTCTAAATTCAGTTTCCGCCTTTTACGTTTCATTAAATCATTAGAGAAAGAAGACGATTCGTTGTACCGTTATGACTTTTAATCCTCGTCTAATTTCAGTTCACCCCCTCCCGCGCAAAGCGCGGAAGCTTTTACGTTTCATTAAATCATTAGAAAAAGAAGACGATTCGTTGTACCGTTCTCGACTCTTAATCCTCGTCTAATTTCAGTTCCCCCCCCCTCTCCTGCGCGAAGCGCGGAAGCTTTAGACGATTCATTAAATTATTAGAGAAAGAAGACGATTCGTTGTACCGTTATGACTTCTAATCCTCGTCTAATTTCAGTTTCCCGCCTCCCGCGCGAAGCGCGGAAGCTTTTACGTTTCATTAAATCATTAGAGAAAGAAGACGATTCGTTGTACCGTTCTCAACTCTTAATCCTCGTCTAATTTCAGTTCCCCCCCTCCCGCGCGAAGCGCGGAAGCTTTAGACGTTTCATTAAATTATTAGAGAAAGAAGAAGATTTGTTGTACCGCTCTCGAAAATAATTTAGTTTCCCCCTCCCGCGCGAAGTGCGGAAGCTTTCACGTTTCATTAAATCATTAGCGAAAGAAGACGATTCGTTGTATCGTTATGACTTCTAATCCTTGTCTAAATTCAGTTCCCCCCCCCCTCCCACGCGAAACTCGGAAGCTTTTACGTTTCATTAAATCATTAGAGAAAGAAGACGATTCTTTGTACCGTTCTCGACTCTTAATCCTTGTCTGAATTCAGTTTTCCCCCAGCTTTTACGTTTCATTAAATTTTTAGAGAATGAAGACGATTCGTTGTATACCGTTATGATTTTTAATCCTCGTCTTAATTCAGTTTCCCCCCCTCCCGCGCGAAGCGCGGAAGCTTTTACGTTTCATTAAATCATTAGAGAAAGAAGACGATTCGTCGTACCGTTCTCGACTCTTAATCCTTGTCTAAATTTATACCCCCCCCCTCCCCCGCGCGAAGCGCGGAAGCTTTGACGTTTCATTAATTCATTAGAGAAAGAAGACGATTCGTTGTACCGTTCTCGAAAATTATTCTCGTCTGAATTCAGTTCCCCCTCCCCTCCCCGCGCGAAGCGCGGAAGCTTTGACGTTTCATTAATTAATTAGAGAAAGAAGACGATTCGTTGTACCGTTCTCGACTCTTAATCCTTGTCTGAATTTCAAAAATGTTCTTTGTCTATTCCCTTTTCTTCCTACGTCCCCTTTTCCCTCCTCTCTTTTTTTGGCCGGCGTTCATGGGGGGACCACCCCACCGCCCCCCTGGCTACGCGCCTGCGGTCCGATGAACATATGCTGATACCTTGTCCGCCCCGGAAGCTCAGGGGTTTAAGGTTTTAATTTACGGTCAGATTAGCATTCAGGGGTCCGCCTTAGGGCCCTAGGCGGGGTCCAGGGGGCAGAGCCCCGGAAGTTCAGGAGTTTTAGGCATTTAATTACGGTCAGATGAGCATTATTTTGATACCTAATTGTTACAGTCACTGTGGCAGGTCACTAATTGACTTGGGGTTCAGGGGGCGGAGCCCCGGAATCTCAAGGGTTTTAGGTACTCAATTACGGTCAGATGAGTATCAAGTGGCCCGCCTAAGGGCTCTTGGTTGGGTCCATGGGGCAGAGCCCCCGGAAGCTCAGGGGTTTTAGGCGTTTAATTACGGTCAGATGAGCATTTTTGATACCTTATTATTTGTGACACTGGCAGGACACTATTTGGCGTGGGGTCCAGGGGGCAGAGCCCCTAGAAATCAGGGGTTTTAGGCATTAAATGACCGTCAGATGAGCATCTAAGGGCCCGCCTTAGGGCCCTAGGTGGAATCCAGGGGGCAGAGCCCTTGGGGTTTTAGGCATTTAATCATGGTCTGATGAGCATATTTTGATACCCCATTATAATGTGACACTGGCAGTTAACTATTTTTTCTTTCTCGCTCGAGGATCCCGATCCCCGCCGTTCCGCGGGCCCTGATATGTAGGCATCTCAAGAAGCATTTTCTTGCCTGGCTGTAAATTTAGGAATTTGTCATTTTCCAACAAACGCATAAAGTGAGGAAAAATCTCGGAAAAATATTTGTAAAACACCGTTATGGAATTAGAAATAAACCACGTTTGAATTCTATTTCTCAAAAGCCCCACCCCCTCCCCTCAGTACGCCAGTGCCCCCCCTCCCTCCGATCTAAACCTTGTTGGCAGGAAAATTGCAACTGATATCCCTTACCTTTCTTCATTCTCTTTTTTTTTCTTTCCCTTTCTCTCCTCTTTCCCTTTCTCTTCCCTTCCTTATCTCTCTTTTAGGTTTGCTGGGGGGGGGGGGGCAAGGTCATTTTGGTCCTCACCCCGCTCCACACATTGTTGGCGGGATTAACCGCAACCAAGGCCCGCTCGCCCCCCCCCCCCCCCCCCCCCTGGATCCGCGCCTGAAGAGATCTGTAAAATGGAAAATGAGCCAAATGATTATTACATAACTCAAGAACTGAATCAAGGGCGTCTGCTATACAGACCAGAGACCAGATAAAAAGGAAAACCTAGTTGGCACATGTCAAGAAGTGGTAGATTAATGATTCTTTTACGGGGGAAAGGGGCGCACATGTCTTATGAAGTGGTATTGTGACATGGCTCTCCACCGACCCACCCACCCCCTTAAACAAAATAGACCTTTTTTTTTAAAGTCCCGTGAGAACACAAATATTTATTTATTTTGTTTTGTTTGTGCTCCCTGGATTCGCCGGCCTGATTCAACCAAATCCCCACGAAAGATTGCCATTTTCGATATATTTCTAGAGGTGAAGGCTAAATTCCCTCACAGTATGAAGCTGGCGAGGGTCACTCCGATCTATAAGAAAGGCTCCCTCGAGCAGTTTTGTAATTATAGACCGGTGTCACTCTTGCCCGTTTTCTCCAAAATCTTGGAAAAATTATTTTACTCTCGATTATTGTCTTACATTGAGAAACGAGAGATTTTATCGAATTTTCAATATGGCTTCAGATCTGGTCATTCAACTATATTGGCCTTGACATATTTTTTGGACCAAATACTTACTTCCCTTGATGATAGCAAACATTCACTCTGTTTGTCATTGGATATCTCAAAAGCTTTTGATTCCATTAATCATCAAGCCTTATTATCCAAATTGGAGTACTATGGTGTGAGAGGTTTGCCATTACAGTGGATAAAGGATTATTTGAAGGAAAGAAAACAATATGTTGTTTATGATAATGCAACTTCATTTGAAAAAGAAGTTATATGCGGAGTGCCCCAAGGGTCAATAATTGGGCCACTGTTGTTTATTCTATATATAAATGATTTGCCGAATGTTTCCTCAACTTTGTCATACATTATTTTTGCAGACGACACCAATGTCTCTTTAAGCGAGAAGAAACTAGATACTCTTGTCCATAATATGAATAAAGAAATACAAAAGGTTATAGTTTGGTACAAAGTGAATGGGTTAAGGATAAACATTGAGAAAACAAATTTTATGCATTTTGCACCATTGAATAAACAATATGATAAGAACTTACTTACTCTTAAGTTTGCTGATTCACTAGAGCCCTTAAAGCAAGTACATAGTGCCCGCTTCTTGGGAGTTAATATTGATGACAAGTTATCATGGTCTTTACATATTAATGATATTGCATTGAAGATCTCAAGAATTACTGGAGTTATGTCAAAACTGACATTTGTATTACCGTCAAAGGTACTGCTTTTGCTATAATTCTTCCTCATTTACAATATGGTAATATGCTATGGATAAATGCGTCAAATACATTGTTAAATCGTTTACATTTGTTGCAAAAACGTGTAATACGCATAGTTGCCAAGTCTCATTATTTGGCCCATACCAACAATATCTTTAAACAATTAAGGGTTTTGACTGTATATGAATTAGGTAGGTTACAACTGGGAGAATTTATGTACCAAACTCACTTCAAAACTGGTTTAGATGCAACAGTGATGTACATTGTTATAACACTCGAAACTCCAAGAATTTGCATAGCATTTATTACAGAACTGCTACTGGCCAAAGAAGTGTTAAGTATCAGGGTTACCTTACATGGTCTACTTTAGATAACAGTCTCAAACAATCTGCATCATTACGACAATTTAAGTATAAATATAAACAATATCTCTGCAATTCTAAATAGTCATATCAATTTAAAAACAATTACATGTATTATTATGTTTCAAATCGCAATTATGTTATCATCGGGTCAATTTAATCTAATTATAAATCCAGACATTTTGAAGGGAGAGTCCACCCTGAGGATGGGTTTACTCCGCCTTTACTTGGCCACACACATTCTCAGGGTGGACTTCCCCTTCATTGCTACCGGGGCTAGACTCGATAAGCTTCGCTTTTTCTAGCCCCATCTACATTACTTACCTTTTTATGTTTTAATGTTTATATTTTGTTAACTGATGTAGTTTTTCATTGTTCTTTTATGCTTATGTATCTGTTTTCACTTGCTCAATATGTCAAATGTGTACAATGTAATATGTTACCTTGTATATATTTTATTGGTTTTTAATGTGGAAAATAAATGAAATGAAATGAAATTTGTTAGCGTTAAATTGTAGCGCAGTGCTGGTTACGTAATCATCGTACTCGTTAGTGCAGCTACTATAGTAATATGAGTACAGGGCCCTCAGGGAGTACAGTATTAACTACTCATGAATGCTCCCTGCAAACTATTATTATTATTCTTATCGTCTTAATCATTATTGTTATTATCATTATAATCATTATTATTATCATTATTATCACTATAAGCATCATTATTATCATCATTATTTTAATCTGTATCATTTTTATTATCATTATTATTATTCTCGTTAAAGGTGGACGAGGGAGTTTTCGATTCTCTTATTTATTTGTGTTATCAAGCAACAACAAAAGTAATGCTTTGCGCTTTGTCGCCATCTATAGTCACTTTACTATCCAACAATTAAGAAGAAGAAGCAGAAGAAGAAGAAGAAGAAGAAGAAGAAGAAGAAGATGAGGAAGAAGAAGAAGAAGAGGAAGAGGAAGAAGAAGAAGAAGAAGAAGAAGAAGAAGAAGAAGAAGAAGAAGAAGGAGAAGAAGAAGAAGATGAGGAAGAAGAAGAAGAGGAAGAGGAAGAGGAAGAAGAAGAAGAAGAAGAAGAAGAAGAAGAAGAAGAAGGAGGAGGAGCAGGAGGAGCAAAAGAAGAAATAGAAAAAGAAGAAATAGTAAAAAGAAGAAGAAGAAGAAGAAGAAGAAGAAGAAGAAAAAGAAGAAGGAGAGGGAGGAGGAGCAGAAGAAGAAATAGGAGAAGAAAATGAAGAAGGAGAAGAAGAATAAAAAGAAGAAAGTAAGAAAGAAAGAAAGAAAGAAATATATATTTGTTTGATTTTGGGCACACACTGGTGACGATCTCGCCACGATATATGCTTGAACACGCAGTGGGGGCAAAGGGGGCAAACCACATTGCTCCGTGTTATTTATGTCAGACCCTGTTTATTAAGGTATATTCTATTTTTTTGAGTAAACCTATATTTCTATTTTTGAGTAAGCTTATATTACTTTAAATTGTTGAACCCCTATTTAAATTGTACCTTTAAACTATGTTTCTATTAAGACCACCTAGCTGGTACATGTCACTGGTGAAGGGAACAAAGAGACCCCTGTCCTATAGGCCTTGTTTATGTTAAAACCCAGACCACTTCCTTAATTCGTAGAGTACATAAACAATGAATGACCAGTCACACATTTACTGGTACTCCCTTGTCTTATACCCTTTTCTAACTGCACCGATTTTCATCGGATGCATCCGGACGCATCCGATGAAAGTGGCAGTTAGAAAGCAACAGAGGAGAAAAAGGCGATTAAATAGCCGATAAAAAGAGCAGGAGAAATTCTCATTCTATCGGTGTGACACCGATGAAACGTGCAGTTAGAAAACGTTCGGGAGAAAAAGGCGATTAAAACAGCGATTAAAATGGTCAAAGGTCGCAGTATACGCGCGCTTTATCGTAACCAGCTGTGTTTGTTGACTTATGGTTGAACATGCTGCATGCTAGCTAGATGGAGCGCGGGCTTAATTACGTAGTAATTCTTCACTTCCGGCAAGGGCTCGCCACAGCGAGTGAATTTCACCGGCAGTTAGAAACCGACAGGGGAAAACTGCGGTTTCACCTTTGTTTACATAAGGAAAATTCAATCGGTATTTTCATCGGTGTGACTCCGATAGAGTGCAGTTAGAAAAGGGTATTAGGGATGGGGAATGGTAGGGTTGTTTGCCTGGTTTGGGAGAAGATTGGCTTTCTCGTTGAGAGCAAGTTTAGACTTCAAGGCAGATAGACGTGTGATGTAACTTCCCCCAGAAGTTACTATGTCGAAGCTTTCTAAGACCTGCCTTGGTTTTGTTTCTTAACAGGTAAGCGAACACTCACCTTCCTAAAAGTATATTCATGTCTTATTCTTAACTAGTAAATTATAGAGATATCATAAGATCCTCATGCAATTTGAATGAATTGTATGATATTGTTTAGTGTGATTCTCCTTGCGTTGGAAAACCCATTGTATTATATTTTCATGTGTTTGTCCATTAAATTTTGATACAAGATGGTTGTGACCGTGTATGAATTAAGATACTACTTTCCACAAGCCAGACATATTCATAGTTATTTCAGTCATTGTAAAATACTCATCATTAGATAGTTTAGTGATAGCCCAATTACTACTTGTGAGACGATAAATACTCTTGTTGAATTGCTGTATTGCATATAAAGGAGAATTATTATTGATTAAGTAAGAGAGCAAGTTTAGACTTCAAGGCAGATAGACGTGTGATGTAACTTCCCCCATAAGTTACTATGTCGAAGCTTTCTAAGACCTGCCTTGGTTTTGTTTCTTAACAGCGTTCCACCATGGCTCCACCATGGTTCCAGTTCCATTTCCCTCGGGACAAGAGTTGGGACTGCTGTCGTTGTTCAGGCAACGCTCTCCGCCTGATCGATGTATTTAGTGCTTATTGACGAACGACTCGTGTTTTATCATTTGTACTTTATATGAACATCTATTCTTTTCTTCTATTCCTTGATGTATTTCTGCTGTACAGTGTAGTTTACTTTGTTCCTTTTCTATCATTATTGTACCTGTATACCACATTGTAAAGCTTTGCATGTAAGCTATTTTGTAATATATGATTGTTTGTTTGAAATTAAGATGCCAGTTGTCACACTGGGAATTTATTATCGGTGTACCTTCGACACTGAATATTAATAAATACCTCTTTGGAATCATTGGCACAAAATATATGTTTCAGACTTATGTATTTTAATGGATCTCCGCGTTTTCTAATCTTAATTAATTGAACCGGCGCAGGCATATAAGGCCTGTGTAACATTTATAATGTCAAATCAGCTAGAAAATCATAATACACGGGTTTATAATTATGAATATAGAGAGGCGGGTCCAGAACCGTCAGAAGAAGAGAAGGGTTATAGTGATTGTAAACTACACGACCCCTGGCAAGCGCAGAGAGCGAATATTTTCAACGATCAATGGGCATAATATTTTTTTCTTCGCTCCGCCTTTACAGTGCGTCCCAGAAAAAACGAAACCGAGAATTATCGATGTTTTATCATAACTTAATCGCAATTATGATTAATAAATGACAAAGCTTAGATCTTAGAAATCTTAAATCTCAGATCTTAGATCTTACATTTAGCTTAGACCTTCCTCTTTCATTTTATGTAGCTCATTATGATGCATATTTCACGCATGAGGGATTAAAAACTATTTGAAGAGAGGATACCAAAAAGCCATTTGGCGGACGGTATCTGAATTTCAAAAAGAAAATCGCATCTAGAAAGTTCATTTTCTGCCCTTTCATAATTATGACACCTCAATCAGGAACGATGGGCCAGGAATAACAAAGTTCTGTTTGTTGAAATTAATGCTTGCATTTCCATAACTTGATTAAACGAATTCGTTTTCACTGGCTGCCTGCCGAAGCAACAAACAGAGTTGACAAAAGACTTAACTCCGTTTCGTTGATGATTAGCCATTGTATCAAGTCTTTCGTCTTCTTTGTGCATGGCTAATCTTTTCAAATTGTTTTTAATCAATCATGCATGAAATATGCATCATGAAAGAGGAGGATCTACGCTTTACAAATAATTATGTGTCATTTATTAACTATAATTGTGATTAAGTTATGATAAAACATCGATAATTCTCGGTTTCGTTTTTTCTGGGACGCACTGTATAACGACAAGACAGCTAACGCTGTGTCGATACGGTTTTTTGTGAATCATGATCTACGTCTGAACACGGCTTAACCCGAGATGATATTCACGCCTGCTTGTGAGTCAGTGAATACGAACGTCATATGCCAATTCTCTTTCTGAGGTAAAGGGACAGTGGACCCTAACTGATCACATGCTGAAGCCAAGATGCCATCATGAGCAAAGTCCGTATCAAATATAAAATAAGTAACTTAAATTCAAACAAGTATGCTCGTATCATATTACAATGAAAACCGAAATGATAAGGCGTTCTACTTCGGAATAAACATTGAAAATAGTTATCACAAAATATGATCTTCTCTATCAAGCGTCATCAGTGATAATGACACCGAAACGGATTTTATACGACCTGTTGTTAATGATTCTGAGTAAGACCTAGCCGTTCGATATGCATGTACACGTAGACGCTAATTAATCATTGACTTACGCATAGGATGTATGCCAACTTTAATTTACAGACCGTGTAAACAGCTAACATGTGACTTCACTGCATTCTATATACGGACAGAGCTCTGTAGGACTAATGTGTTGCGGATGATCTAACCGATCGGTAAGTTTATACTTATTTTATGATTTATCTCGTTTAAATGTAGACACAGTCATGCATCATTATTCATAAATATCCTAATACGCCGTATGTGTTTTATTAAACATATTGTTTGTTCGAGTTTTATGAACATAATACTAGGTACATCATGTACAGGTATATATTGATAGTTTCTAGTGTATATATTGCTTTGACGGTTCTAATGTTACGACAGGTGAATATACATATTGGCACATTATCATTGACAATCTGTGAGGGGAAGAGAGAGAGAGAGAGAGAGAGAGAATATATAAGAGAAGTAGAGAGAGAGAATATAAAAGGGGTGGAGAGAGAGAGAGAGAGGGAAGAGAGAGAAAGAGAAAGAGAGAGAGAGAGCGAGAAAGAGAGAGAGAGAGAGAGAGAAAGAGAGAAGGAGAGAAACAGAGATAGAATTATTAGAGAAGGGAGAGAAAGAGGTAGAATATAACAGAGGGGAGAGAGAAAGAAAGAGAGAATATAAGAGAGAGAGAGAGAGAGAGAGTTTGAACATGGACCTATACGACATTGGATAAACGTTGATATAATAAATTAACTTTCTGGAATGTGAAGCAAGAATGAAAACATGTTGTTTAGCTGTATGAAGCCAATGGTATGCAACATAATATACTAGTATTTGCTATTGCTCCCCTACTCCCACTACATAATTTTGTATGCATTATTCCATCTGATCGGCAAGCAAGAATGAATACTGTAGCATTGTTATCACACTGATCGAGATCGTCTCTCAGATTCAATCATTTGTTACTGATCAATGCGATACTGGTGGTTTCAAAATGCATCAAGTCCGGCCTGTGTTGTACTCTATCTAATACGTAACTAATGACGTAATGTTGGTTTTCAGAGCAAACAAATTAAATTGTCCCAGTGAAAATAGTTGCTTGGACAACAGCTATCTGACTTCAAAATGGCGTTTCTATACATATTCACGATCGCAAAGACGTCGAATCATTATCTCCTATATTCTATTGTCTATACAAATCAGAGACGGAACTGCACCTCCGCTGCAGCTGTCACATGATGATTATGACGACAGAAATCATGTTTGAATTACGTAACATTGTCATTGTCATGTTCACACTTTTCAGTGACGCTACAGGCAATATGCCATTTTCGTAATGTAACCAAATTTAATACATAAGTCTTTGAGAAGTGCCTCAATACAATTTTTTTTCATTCACCTGTTAAGAATAATAGCATTTCAATAGACATAATCCAAACTGCATACATTGTTGCCAGGTATACAAACATATGGTTTGACCTACCTAGCAACACTTAATATATGCAGTTTCCATTATGACTTTTAAACTACTATTATTCTTATCAGGTGAATGAAATAATTTGTATTGGGGCACTTTACAAAGACTTCTGAATTAAATTTGGTTACATTACGAAAATGGCATATTGAAATTGCTTAAGACTGATTTTGATCGTGTTCGGTGTATAAACAATAATTCATATTTATAATACATCTCTCCAGGACATCTAATACATATTATAATGTTAATTGACACCTTCGAAAAGAAATAATTCATGATGACCATGTAAATGCCCGCCCTCATTACCAGATGTTATAATGCATGACATCAAGACTGTATAATGAAAGATATGACATGTTGTTATATCATGACAAATATTGGAAAATTGTGCATAAATTTATTGTTTAATTTGTTGAAAACTGCTTAAGCCTCGGTCACAAATGCCATTACGAGCTGCTACGAACGCCGTACGAACGATTTTCAGACAATGGAAATTCGGGAAGACAATGGAAAAACAGGGAGATTCGTACGAAATTATCGTTCGTACGAACCTTTGTGACCGCAGCATTACAGACACATGCCAGAACGTTTCTGCCAAATAGATCACAGTTTACAGTGCAAAGAAAATGGGAAAAACTTGTATTTCTTGTCATTGAGCGTGTATATTTATCTAGAATCCTCAAATATGCTGAGAGGATTATCATTTTTTTTTAGAGAGAGAGAGGGGGGGGGGGGGGGGGGGGGAGAGAGAGAGAGAGAGAGAGAGAGAGAGAGGGGGGGTATATAAACAGATATGTTCAATAACATATTACATTTTTAATTACAAAGCTATGTTTGATATTTACTTCCTGACTGTTTTACTAATGAGTGTGATTGTTTTAGCCTGATCAAGGTTCCTTTTATGGCTCTTTTGTTGACCCAAGGAATAATATTGGACTCTGTACTAGTCATTTATTAGTGTTTGAATACATGCCTATATTAACAATAGCAGTGGCGTAGCCAGACATCGATATAGAGGGCGGATCATCATGAAAATGATGAGATGATGGAAAGATGGGGGAACATTCTGAGCCATTGAGGGTAAAATAAGTAATATAAAAGGAATCCACTATCTTGCCATGCGGTGCTTAAGGCACAATTGCGCATTCACTTTTATATAACCTGTTTCTATTTGGAGTAGCTTACCCGATTATTAAACGTTGACTCAAAACCCCTTAAAATCAGCATTTAAAAGGTTCGAAGAGTGACATTTTCTAAAGGGTAGATTTGCACATAATATGCTGGCCTTAACCATAGGCCTATTCTATTTCATAAAGGTTGAATCACGCATGTTGAAAGTGTAAATGTACAATCCTGGAAAAAAATTGTCGCTCCCGAATCACTTAATGAATTGTAAATTTAACATATGAATTCAAGAGTGTTGTCAAAGCTGTTCTCTGTTTCGAAACACAGGGAGGGGGGGGGGGGTAGTCTTATCTTATTTCTTGCACGCAATTTAAGTTAATTTTAAGTTATAGTGGCCCACCCCATCTGGATCTGCCAATGCTATTTCATAATAAATGTGAAAGGGAATATCTAATAATAATAATAATAGTGGCTACTTTTATAGCGCACAAGTCCACCTTTCGGTGCTCATGGCGCTTAGAGAAAAGTACATGTAACAGACATAAGAAAGAAAAAACAATAAACCGAAAGAAAAAAAAAATCGAAATTCTCCAAGACATAGTAAATTAGAATATTGCAATAATTACAACGAAAGAAAAAAATAAGTTTTTAGATGTAATTTGAATGTTTCTGTCGACGACAGTTGACGTAATTATAAAGGGAGGTTATTCCAGAGTTTTGGACCCATGGCTGAGAAAGCCCGTTCCCCCCAAGCATGTTTTATTCTGGGTGTATTAAGTAATAGTGTGATGGTTTTTCTTGTCTCACAGATTCTTTACCAGTGTGGCTTTCATTCTGACGAGTTGTTCCAGGTCTACTCCTGCTGTACACTGCCTTTTGAAGTTTCACGGTTTGACATCATTTTGATAGCCCGATATCGAGAAGATGAGCTACCAACAGACACCCTACCCCCAACAAGCCCCTTATGCCCCTCAAGGAGCGTACCCGCCCCAACCGCCCCCTCAAGGCTACCCCGCACCGCCTCCACCATACGCCACCGGTCAACCACAACCCTATGGCCTAGGTCAACCGCAGCCTGGATACAACGCTGCGGTTCCACCCCAACCGCAGCAAATTCACCATCATCAGCAGATTGTGTATGCCAGTAACGCCGCACCGCAGCAGCCCAATACAGTGGTTTACGTACAGGATAACAGCGCAAAACAAGATGATGACAATGCGTGCTGTATGATGGCGTTATGTGCTGTCTGTCTCTGTTGTTTAATGAGCGATTGATCGAAATTCTACTGACGGCGGACGCTTTGTCAGACTGATTGTAACGTCATAGGGATGTGGACTCTGGCATGATAATAACAATTATGTTAATTTACATGGATCTGTCCTCAGAAGTTTCGACCCCATCGATTAATTTCTTGCCTAGTCTATCCTCAAGCACAATGTCATGAACATACTTTATGTCATGTGTCGTAATGGCAATGGCAAAGTAATCAATCAATATAATTACTGAAATCCCTAATTGTTATCTCGCGTCAGGCAATTGAAACAATAAAATAAAATGCCATTAGACCAGTTTTTCTAATATATTCGCACTTTATCTTGTGTATTCACGCGCGATGTGTATTGAGACGCGATGGCTCCGTGGTGGAGCAGTGATCTCGTCTCCGGGAGGTCCCTGGTTCGAAACCAATTCGACGCGCCAGTGCTATTTGGTAAGGCATTGATTCTCATTACCAAGTCCCTCGGAAAGGACTTAAAGGCGTCGGTCCCACTGTTACTTACTTACAAGCATACAATGCTTTCTTAGCAGTTAGTTAAAACAATTAAACCAACCAACCTGCAATTTCTTAAGGACTAATTTGTTCTGTATGACCCAAGAGCTCGCAGGGGTTTGCCTAACAAAGCAACAACTAACTAGTGTATACAAACCAGATAATAAGATGTTTTCCAACACGCAATAGTTTTAATCCAATGATTCGTCCCGAGGCGGGAAGTGGTAGTAGGGGTTCACTGTGGTAAGTGATCGATCAAGTCTATATTGTTACGTCATAGAAACATTTGTGTATGCGTACATCGATGGATTTTTTAAACATGCAAGATTGGGACATATGGAAAGGTCTTTGTTAATTTCTATAAAGAAATTGCTCCATGTATAATATGTATATTCCATCCTATTGAAGGAGTATAATTAGTCCCAGTATACTCGACATGTGCCTCATGCGTTGAAGCGCTCATTAAATACAATACCCGTGTGATATACCATTATTGATTATAATGATATTATCATAATAATTATTGTTGTATTAATAATCGATTGGTATGCGATTTTTCATTATGATTTGCATGCAATACATAAAGAATTACCTACTTATGACCAGACAAAACATTATGATAATAATGTTGTATTTATCATTCGTTTATAAGTTGATAAGAATCGTTGCTAATATAATTGGATTTGATAATGAGTAGCAACGTTCACAATCCTGCTAAACCCTAGCTTTTTCATATAAATCCTTAAAGTCAATATGTACCTGTATAATTCTTTTTTTTGTGTGTGTAAACACTTGGTATAGGCCTATAACAATAATATTAACTTAGCTGTACACATAATAGATCTGACGAATACTATCAAAATATGGTGGCAGTATGATAACAAACTATATTTATATTCTCACATTGTATTTGATTGTTATTTGAATAGTATAAAACATAAAATAATAGAAGAATACATTATCAAGATATGAATGGTTGTACATAAAAAGCATATTAAGAAAATTAAGCATATTCTGCATATTTGATTCTTGGCCCGCGCTTTTTGATTTTTGGTTGTTCTGGATAATACATGCATATGAGTTCTTCTTCTATCTACTACATTCTATGATAACAGTTTGTGATAAAGAGTGTATATAATTCATGTCAATCCAATTGATGTACATGATGTATTTTGATTTTTGTTGTACTGACGTGATGTAATAATATTGATATTAATAATTGAGGAACGCTCGTACAAGATCTGTCTTTGCTGAGTCACGGTAGAGGGAGGCAAAGATAGACAGAGAGAGAGAAAGAGAGAGAGAGACAGACAGAAAGAGACAGAAAGACAGACATAGACAGAAAGGGAGGGAGAGACAGAAATACAGAAAGCTAGAGGGAGAGAGAGAGAGGAGACGGGTAAGATAGAAGAGTGATTGGAAAGGGGAGGGAGAGATAGAAAGGTAGAAGTAAGATAAGTAAGAGAAGTAAGAGAGAGAGAGAAAGAGGGTGTGGGAAGGAGAGAGTGAGAGAGACGACACACACACATACACACACACACACACACACGCACACGCACACACACACACACACACACGTACGCACACACACATACACACAGCAAACACACGCAGAGGAAGGGAGAGAGTGAGAAGCGCCGGAGGTGGGGGAGGGGGCACGATTTGGACACAGCTTAACAGGTTAATACATGTAAAATGTAAAAATGTACAACATGTAAATAATATATCTGTAAAGCGCTTAGACACATCGTTGTATCGATGAATTAGGCGCCATATAAAAGCGGAATATTATTATTATTAGAATTAGAATTTAAAGTTGATATTCATTGATTTTAAAAACTAAATTTATTTTCATTATTGCAAAGTTGAAACTTTGATTCGACAAGGTTATCAAAATTCAATGCTTGGAAACATTCGAAGTAATGATTATTATAAATTACAAAACGCTTAAATACAGCCCCGGCATAGCACCGGAAGAGCTCTCCGAACGCTGCTGAGATGTGTGAGATCACAGTATGGACATGACTTGCACAAGCAGACGATGCCCCATAACATCTCACACATTTTCAGTGCCTGTGTTTTCATCTTTTCTTGAGTTCTTTCTCTTACTTCACTACCGTCAGGCTAAATGTATAATCTATTGCCTCACTCTTAACCCCGCGCATGGTTTTATTTTGATGACAAATGCAGCGATACAAAAATAAAGGAATCTTTCGCTTGTAAACAAAATAAGACGCCATTGTATATTCAGCTGCACACACCGGGGTATGTTCGGCGTTTTAAGAGGGAACAAATGCCGTCCTTAATATCATTCCAGGGGGTTTTCAATTTGAAAATCTGGTTTCTTTGATTGTTAATTACCCCCTATCCTGTGTATTTACAAGCAAACGATTTTAGTTATCAGAATCGGGTCATATCCCCTTTTGAATGGTTTGACATGCCATTACATTTATATACACTAAACTCATTATAATTTGACAAATAATAGCTTTGCAATTATGTTCATTCTCTATGGGATGTCGTCTGCTTGGGCAGTGTTGGTCCATATAGTGACGTCATTTAAACATCGTTATTTTTCCGGCGAATCTCTGGTATATCCCAGCTGCTATGGAGGTGGTTGTATTTGTATTTTTTATAAATCACCCGATATGTAGTTGACCTATAACTTGTACGATGGCCATCTGTTAGATTACCAGTTTTTAGTCATACATTAGTTGACATATTTGTGATTTTCTTTGAATTTCACCTTTAAAAAAAAAAAAGTTTAGCCCAAGTATTGGTTTATTTTGTCTCTACATGTAAATAATTTATGGTACGTCTTATGGCTTTTCCTACCGTGGTAACATAGATGTTAATAAAAATCACCTACATGTATTTTAGTCGATTACAGATTAAATTTATATAAATGAAGCGAATACTAATTGAAAAAATATACATAATTATATTGGCAAGTTTTAATTATGGAGCACATGTGGAGGTCGATAGAGCACATATCCAAGGCGATATAAGTATACTGATGAACATGAGTCGGAAATGAATACATTTATATCAAACACTCTTGTCTTTCTCACTCTACTCTGATTTTTTCTATCTCACGTTTTCATAAAGTGGTTTCTTACATAGTTTCTCTAACAAGAAATAATTTTACAAACTGTCACGACAATATATCAACAGTGTTGTGACCGACACTTTTCCATATTCTTTATTAAGGGTAAGCGATTACGTAATAATAACCCTGGTATCCTCGATCCCGGGGTATATAATGAATGGTCGCTAAAGCGTGACATTGACAATACCGTCACGTCATAGTAATTCGATGTACTTCCTCGTATACCCCCACACACCATATATGGGTAACATTTCAGGGGAATAAGATATTTCACCCCATTTTTAGGGCAGTATTCGCAAGCACCCTTTTATTTTTCATAATTATTCTATTTTAGGCAATTAAATTTTGAAATATTAATATTTTTTATGAAATAGGAAGGCCGTGTATAAAGGCAGTATATAATATATATATATATATATATATATATATATGGGTATACATAGAGAGATCCATGAAAATTGTAAGTACCCAACTATTGTATTCCACTGCCCATACCTTAACCCGCCATGCCATTTCGATTTTTAAAAATAGATTTGCGATCAAGAAATTGTCTGTATCTAAGTCAAACTTTATTTTCCTTCCTCTCATTTATTCCACATCTTCAATAATTTATTCCATCAATAGAGGCCACCTCTAAATTTTCATCTTGAATGAAAAAAATACACTCTTCTGCACTAACACAGTTTTTCTATAAATTTGTAGTATTATCAATGCCCATATAAATAATTCTCCATAACAATGCTTATATCAAACCCATTACTCACCAATGCATGCTCACTTGACCAGGGCTATTACCATCTAGACCAGGACTATTACCATCTAGACCTTTCTTTAAATCTATAGTCCGGGTAACTTCAATGTCATATCGCCTCAATACCCTCATACCGCAGTACCCCCCCCCCCCCCTAGCAAAATAAGATAATTCCCTCGTTTCGCCCTATTTCATCGTTGCTATTGTCTTCAAGACAATACACCGACAAGGAAGAGCTTGTCACTGTGGATCTTCTGGCATCGCTGGCCTCTATCCCAAACGAGTATTTCCTCCTAACACCATACTCCAATCACAACGTATGAAGATGCTCCAGTTAAGGATCCAGGATTCATAACTTCTTCTTAAAGCTCACAAAATGATGGACATATCATCTTCAGTTTCAAGCACGTTCACCTGTATGAGAGTCACTATGACATTCATATCGGTAGCAGTGCTCATTATCTTTCATTTAGCAGTAAATTCTGACGCTTTACCGATGAGAGGAGCACAGGACGCAAAGGTAAATTGCTGAACTTTCTCCTCACCCCCCCCCCTCTCTCTCTCTCTCTCTCTTTCGGGGAGGGGGGGGGGGGGGCTTTCTTTCAAATCAAATGTATTTAACATTTACATTTAAATTTTCTTCACCATGTCTCTCATGATTTTGTTAATTGTATTCTCCACCATGCTCCCAATTACCATGTTACCAATTACAAGACGGCTTGACATATAAATGCAAATGCCAAGTATTTAAATTGATACTGTTTGAAAATGGCAGTGACTTTTTACGGGGCCATAAGACAGAGCTAGATATACACAAAATAATTCAAGAGGAGGCGAGAGACAGACAGAGAGAAAGAGAGAGAGAGAGAGAGAGAGACAGAGAGAGAAAGACAGATAGAGAGAGAGAGAGAGAGAGAGAGAAAGACAGATAGAGAGAGAGAGAGGGAGGGACAAAGAGAGAAGAGGGGTAACATTAACGAAAAAGTTGTGGGTAGATTTTGTAGAAATGCTCAGGATATGAGCCTTACATTTTGGTCAAAAGAACACGAAATCTCTGAACATAGGCAAACAAAAAAGGAAGCTCACTCACCTTTTACAAGAAATCCACAATCTTCAATACATTTTTTTCTCCAACTAGGCTCGAAGTAAAATCAAGGCATGGTTTAGAGGAGTTAAAGCAATAGCTTTATTGAAACGGATTGAATTGTAATTTGGATGTTGTATCTAAATATTATATTCGTATGCAATTAACAATAATCAGCATATACAATTTAATAGGTAATGTATGACACAGGGAACCATATTAACCCCACCAATGATGTGCATGTATACGTGTATATACCAAGACGTACATGTACATACACGAGGAATAACTGCTTTTACAAATATCAATGTTTTTTAACATTGGCACATATTTATAATCCCTGTATGACATATTTAATCCCCGCGTTGTATTTTTTCAATTGTTTTAGATGTATTTGATGAACTATGGCTACCTCAAACAAAGCGATATGGCTAACGGACAACTATCGACAGAGGGCGATATTGTGAAAGCTCTGAAACAATTTCAATACATGGCAAATATCGATGAAACAGGTATACGATTTCTCATTTGTTCTTCCAATCTGTTTTTTTGTTTTCTTTTGACATGTTTGCATGAGTGTTGTTCTTTCAAAGTACAATATCGGTTTTATAGGGAGACTGGGGGTTTAGCCTCCGCCCCCCATTTTTCCTCTGATTATGAATTAATTTAAGCGAGGCACAGGTAGAAAATGGATGCTCAAAATCCGAAGCCCCCTCCCAAAGCCTCAACAATTATTCTTCTAGAACCGCACTTTTTCGAATTTTCGTCATTTCGACTTTTATAAACTACAGGGTTGTACCACGGGTTGTACAATCTCGAAGGCAATATTTGTTAGATATGTGAGCTGAAATTAGATTTAGGGCATTGAAATTTACTTCATACCTGACGTGCTGACAGGCAGAATCGTGAATCGACTGTGCCACTCATCTGCCATCGGTGACATTATTTGCGTAGTCTATAATTACGTGTTAAATATTCATTGAAATCATACAGCTCACTGTTTAGAAGAAAAATCATACCTGGCATATTGCAGGGCCATTATGAAGAACAGCATTGAAGCTGATGAGGCTTCCCTTAGTAAACAAAATTGATATTATTTTTATAATCATTATATTACTTGTAGGCTGTGTTGATACTGTGGTCAGAGGCTTTATTCGATTGACCAAAATGGAAATCTGGGTGAAGGATGGTCGATTATTATGTAATAGGGAAGAAGTATATGGTCTTATATGTTCACAACAAACCCGGAAGTTTTAAGGCTTTGTTCAGTATCAATGATGCTTCTTTCTATGCCATCACCGAGAGCCTTAAATGCCATGTTTGGGTTTCACAGCTGAACGAACCTACATTGAAGTTAAGAGTTATACTGCATACAAGGAAATAACGATCAAATAAACCAAATGTCAATGCATTTGTCGTGTGTTGATGACAGAATCTTCTATCAGATCTTACTAATATCACTTTCCATGTATGGTTTCATCAATAACCAGGGATGGGAGGGAGTTTTCTTGTCATAACCGAGGGACGCGATATTCAAGGAAGGGTTTGCCCCTGAATAGGAAGATTGTGCATTTAGAGTATACCATTTTGCATTCTGGCGACACGTCATGACGTCCTTAACAGTATTTCATATTTGGTTATATTTTGCAAGATCTCGTCGCGACCGAGCGAGAAAATCTTTACACTTTACGATTCGGAACTTTGTATCTTAGGGCACTTTTCATCCTAATAAAAGTTGTCACGCATTTGTTTTCTTGTAATGGCTTAGGCGATAGTGCACCATTAATTGTAGACAATTTGTTTATCTTTTTGAACTTGGGAGGGGGTTACGACACTCTTCTTTTTTTTTTTTTTGGGGGGGGAGTCCTCCTTTGTACTTAATTGTGCCGAACTTTGGTTTTACTGTAAAATTATTGCATTATTTAAGTATTGTAAATACATAATGGAAAATGGGCCTAATAATAATGTATACCTACGGTTTATATAGTTTCTTAAACACTAAACATTATATTATGCGAATGAGCATATAGTCGTTAAGCTATTTTTTCTTTAAAGGAATTTTCAGACTAATGTACCCCTCCCCTCTTGTGCGGTCCCTGGTCCCGTCCTTGGTTACCATAACCATTCTCTCTGTTTCATAATACAGGGACACTTGACAACGATACGATGCGTATGATGAAAATGCCGCGATGCGGAATGCCAGACATGGTCGGGACAGGTTCGCACGATGTTCGCAAGAAGAGGTTCACCCTCTCCCAGCTCAAGTGGCCCTATACCGACCTCACCTACCGACTCGATGGGACGACGCCAGACCTCCCCGCAGCACTCGTCAACCAGATCATGGCTCTAGCCCTCAAGGTCAGTCACACATGATGATGTCGATCATGATCTTCAGAAAGAAAATTACAATGTTTTCATTGCCATATGATCAATGATTATGCTAGAAAAATCATAGATATAGTTCACTCGGTCTCACTTTCATAGTCCGCCTCTCCTCCATTTTGATTATTTAGACATGTATTTACCTTTGCTTGAAAAATAAACATCTAATGAGTTCTTTTCCAATTCTATCACTAAATCTTATGCACTCCGTAAATTGTCCATGATAATTGTTTCAAATACAGTGTGTGTTAAATTGATCATTCCAATAGGAACAAATCAACTATTATCAGAAATAATTCGATGACGTTTTCAATTCTCGATGACCAATACCTAGGCTTGGTCAGATGTTTCGACGTTGACCTTCGCTCAGGTCGCAGCCGATCAACCAGCCGACATCCTCATCGATTTCTTCGAAGCTGATCACGGTGACGGCAACCCTTTCGACGGACCAGGTGCCGTGCTCGCCCATGCCTACTTCCCTAACCCCAACCCCATCGCTGGCGATGCTCATTTCGATGACGCCGAGACGTATACAGACGGAATACCACAAGGTGATGTGTGTTGCCACATGCATAGGGGTGGGGTGACCTTTTTTTTAGAATCCCTCCCCCCCCCAAAAAAAAAAGGGGGAATAAATGATTTTGTTGTTGTTGGTGTAATTCATGATCATAAGGGACTTCACGATTGCAGAGACTTTCCACAACAAACAAAATCGACCTCGGTACAGTTTTTAATAGCCACTTTTAGTGCCCCTATACCGTATTCTAGTTACATGGTACGCAATTCATCCTTGTAATTTCCGTATACCCGTACATGACTGTATTTTAAATGTTACGGATAAACCTATTAAAATGCCAATCGAAAATGAAAAAGTAGATTTAATGAATCTCTGCGATCTTGTTTCTCATGGTCTAGGGGTATGGGGGTCTGGGGGTCTGGAAGAGGGGGTAAATGCAGGTTGAACAACGGCAAAGCAACGTTAGTCGTCACTTTGTTGACACTTTGTTGTTCGCAAATTGCGATGATGTCATGCACTTTGCTCAATCGTGGATTGTTATCTGGAATTTTTTCGATGGTGAATTTTTTTCTTCTCCATAAACTCATCCTTCCATTTTGAAGTTGCAGCAAGACACCACTGTCAACATCATCATTTTATTTGTTCATTAATTTACTTTTAAGTAACTCTGTACCCTATATTGATAAGAACATTGAAGCCCGGGCTTCTTGTACTGCCGTTATTGTTTAGTAAAAATTGATAAAGATGTCCATTTCTGTGTATTTTTTTCTGTCCCTTCTATAGGTATCAACCTCTTTCAGGTAGCGGCCCATGAGTTCGGCCATAGTCTGGGGTTGGGTCACTCCACCATTGATGCGGCTCTGATGGCCCCCTTCTACCAGGGCTATGTACCCGATTTTGAGCTCCACCCTGATGATGTGGCTGGTATCCAGGCCCATTATGGTGAGAGATTGATTTATCGGTTGAAAAATCGCCTACTCCTGCGATAATTGCTCCGCGGTAATTTCCTACAGTAACCGAATTCGTATACTTCAATCCTGTGAAAATAAAGGACACACCCGAAAAATCCTTTTCCTATTTCTATTTGTTTGTTTTTTTGTTTTTCAGGGCAAAATACGAATCAAGCTGGTGGCGGTGATGATGGTGATGCAGCACCTCCCACACCACCAGCGTCTGGGGACTGCATCTCTCAATTCACCACAACAACACAAACGGCTGACGGTGGATTCTATTTTATCAATGGTAATGATGGTGATGTTGTTGAAGGTGATGGTGATGGTGGTCATAGTGATGACAGGGGTGGTGACAGTAGTGGTGGTGGTTGTGGTGATGATGGTGATAGTGATTGCGATGGTGGTGATGGAGGTGGTGATAGTTATGAAGGTAGTGGTGGTTGTGGCGGTGATGGTATTGTTGGCCGTGGTGATGTACGAGATGATGTTCGTGGTGGTTCTGATGATGATAATGATGATGATGGTAGTGTGTGTTGTGATGTGAGCGCGATGGTTACAACAACAAGTGGGGTAGTCATTGCAGCAGAATGCTGGGGTAATTATTTTGATGAGGGTGAGGGTGATGGTGATTATAATGATGAGAATGGTAGGTCTAATAGTGGTGGTGGTGGTGGTGGTGGTGGTGGTGTGACGATGATGGTGCTGATATTAAGTGATTCAGGGAATTATTGCAACATTAACAAAAGTATTTTATTGCTAGGTCTTTTCCCGGGGGGGGGGGGGGGGTACTCAGTTTGATTTTGACGTGGGTGGTGCCGCTGAAGCCTCGAAGCCCCTACCCATTTCATGGGTCATTTTGGCGGGTTTTTTTTTCTTTGAAGTACAGCCCATTTTTCAAAAAATTCGGGTTTTTGCCATGCAAACAGCGGACCCATATTTAAGGGTATTTAAAAAAAAAATAGGACCCATGTTTAAGGATTTCTTGTCTAAAAAAGTTACCCATAAGAGCGGCACACCCCTGTGTGTCTTAATATGTGAGTGCCCCCTACCCCGGGCTTTTTTGTATTTAATTGTAATATACGACACTGAATGTCAACCAACTTTTAAATCTTATATGAAAAGGCCTGTATGTATATAGTTTAAGAACTATTGTCTTTGCCTAGTATACCAGCATCGCTTTAAAACGTAAAAGAAGGCCAAAGATATAACAATTAAAATGTAACAACTATCCAATGATCTGCAACATTTAAGACTATTTTATCTGGTTGTAACCACTTATACAGATACACATGCATTCCGCATCGGGCCAAACGGACTGGAAGCCGGCTATCCGAAGACTATTGCAACCGAATTTCCCGGATTGCCCAACAACATCGATGCAGGACTTTTCTTTCAAGACAACGGCAAGACTTACTTCTTTAAGGTGATTTATCCTTCTATTCAATATCTATCTTTTTCAAATAATTAATACTCATAATATTTGTATGTATTTTGTGTTTGTTTCGTTTGTTCTCTGTTGTTCCATTTCTTTCTCTCTTTCTCTCTCTCTCTCTCTCTCTTTATATATCATTCATTATTTCCTTTTGTTGTAGCATATTGATTTCTATTAGCCCCCCTCCCCTTTCTCTCTCTGTCTCTCTCTCTTTCTCTCCCTCTCTTTCTCTCCCTCTCTAAAATGATATATTATTTATTATATACCTCTCTTTAGAAATCTAGCCATTGGTCGAAATGAGAGTCGTGATTTTAGCCATGCCCGCCTACCAGTCAATATATTTTTTAAAGATGCCCGTATGCCCGCCTACCGGTCAATAGTTTTTTTTAAAAGATGCCCGCATTGCCCCGGTTATGCCTAAGTCACATATAAACCGGGCCCCGTACGATTTTCCCTACCCGGCGGCTTGCCGTGGATTTAGAGACCGTACGGGAACCGTCCGATTTTCATTTCTACGGCATGTGTGGTCACATATTCTGCGGCGCCCGGGAGGTGCCCGTAGAAAATTGGTCGAGTGAAATGCAAGGCGCCCGTAAGGGTGCCGGCAGGGTGCCGACCGAGTGCCGACCGGTAACCTTACGGGCTCCGTCCGATGACCAGGTGTACCGATGGGTCCCGGAAGGTGCCCTGCCGGGGCCCGGCCAGGGTCCTCAAGGCGCCCGTAAGGCGCCCGTAAGGGTGCCGGCAGGGTGCCGACCGAGTGCCGACCGGTAACCTTACGGGCTCCGTCCGATGACCAGGTGTACCGATGGGTCTCGGAAGGTGCCCTGCCGGGGCCCGGCCAGGGTCCTCAAGGCGCCCGGCCGGGTGCCGTGCGGTGACTGAACTACAGAGCGAGTCAGAAAAATTGTCCCACTTTTTAAAAGTTCTATTGTTTGAAGTATGAATATTTAATCATGGGTTTCATGATATATCTTGATAGAGCATGATCCTCCTAAAACATTTAGGTACCATTTTCATTTGAATCTCTGCATGCATCACTGAATAAAATATCCAGAAATGGACAATACTAAATTGAAATTGAATTGAAATTGAATATCAGACAATCTTTACAAGACTGCCAGATCTCACTTGCGCCAAGTTACTGGGTGAGGAATAAAACAGTGCATTGAACAAAGGCAGTCAGACACGCGTACACGCACATGCACCCACACACACACACACACACACACACACACGCACATGCACACGCACATAAATGAGCATTCCATTCCCGACAATGCCCACCCAAACTGTTACTTTTTGTCGGGAATTCTTGTTATCGTACGAAAAGTTGAGTGGCTGCTGTCCTCTTGGTGCGTATTGGCGGATGTTGTGCTTCATGATGATGATGATGATGATGATGATGATAATGATGATGATGAAGATTAAGATGATGACAATGATGATGATGATGACATGATGGTGGTAGTGAATGTGGACAAAAGGGAAAGATTTTTATGGTTATGCCACTTAAACATTTAGTGATCTTGATAAAAATCAATGCTCAATCACAAAAGGGGTAAGTATGAAACAATTGTCACCGTGTGTGTTGTGTGTGCGTGTGTGTGTGTGTGTGTGCGTGTGCGTGTGTGTGTGCGTGTGTTTGTGTATTTGTGTCTGTCTGGCTAATTGGATAATTGAAAAAAACTGGCTGTCTTTGTTCAAAACATTATTTTATTCCTCACCCAGCAACTTGGCTCAAGTGAGATCGATCTGGCAGTCTTGTAAAGATTGTCTGATGTTCAGTCATGCATGCAGAGATTCAAATGAAAATGGTACCTAAATGTACTGGGAGGATAACTCTATCAAGACATATCATGAAACTCATGATTAAATATTCATACATTTTTTCTGACTCACTGTGTAGGTGTCCTCTGGTATCCGCATCTCCTGTATTTAAAACTGCGTTGTACATTTCGAGATGCCGCCGTGAGGGACCCGCACGGGCAATATTCATTTTAAATGGCCCCCGGACGGCAGACGCCTATTGTTGTGCATATCACCCGGGGCTCTTGAGGGGCCCGTGAGGGCGCCGTAGGGTACACGTACGGAACCCTTGAGCACCGCAAGGCGCCCGTAAAGATTTTTCATGAGAATTGACCCCCAAAATCGTGAGGGGCCCGTCCGGGCACCGTCCGGAGCCCGCACGGGACCCGTAAGGTGCCCCACGGGCCCTTTACGGGCTTTCTACTGGCTAACGGTCAGATAAAAACGCCGGGAGAATTGGGAGCAGCCGACTCAGCACCACGGCGCCCGTACGGCTTAGAAAACTGTCCCGGCGCCCGTAGGAACTTGACGGCAGCCGGCCGGACACCGGCCGGAAATTCCCAAAATGTCTGTTTTTACTCGCCGTACGGGCCCCGGAGTGTATATGTGACAGAGGCATTAACGGGCCGCATAAATAAATGCTGCCGAGATCCCCATAGATTTAAGTGTAAAACGTTTCTTTGTGCGAGCGCGGATCCATACAGTGTGTATGCGATTTGGTCGTGTGCGATTCTCGAGTGATCGTAACATTCAGGCATATTTCCTGGCGCAGGTTAACAGACAGTGTCCCAGATTTTCTGCGATGTTCAAACCAATCTTTACTCAAGGAAAGAATAAGGCAATAATTCTTTGTAGATTTGTTTGTGGATTCGGTATATAAAAGATATATGGACTGCTTTAATATTCGAGCCATGGCTGTTTCTATACGGGCTCTTGAAACACCGCCGCTTGCCTCGGGGTAATGGCAGGATGCAACTTCCCCTTGAGCCTATAGAAACAGCCATGCCTCTCATAGCAGTCAATATATCTATACTATTGCCTGTCGTAGGGTTGTGACTACTATCAGTTCTCTAGTCGGACGATGGATGACGGGTATCCTCAGACAGCATTTCCTGGTTTACCTGATGACCTGGCTCGGCTTTCACCCCCCCTCTCTCTCTCTTTCTCTCTTTTGCTCTCGCTTCCGTTTCTGTATAAAATGATATATCAATTACTATTTCCTTCCCTAGGGTGGTGACTACTATCAGTTCTCTAGTCAGACGCTGGATGATGGGTATCCTCAGGCCATAGCCACAGCGTTTCCTGGTTTACCTGATGACCTGGACTCGGCGTTTATTTGGACCGGTAACGGAAGGGTTTACTTCACAAAAGGTATGTTCGCCGATCAACTTTATAAACCCCATGGAATAGATAGTGGCATAGATACAGGGGAGCATGGGAGGGGTGTCACCTATGTTTTATTTATTAAAAAAAAAAAAAAAAATCACTTATGGGATGGAGTACCCTTATCTTGTGTTCCTAGGTATAATCTAATTCTAGTTTAATTATGTTCCGTTATGATTAAATCATTCATTCATTCATTCCTCCGTTCATTTATATTACATGTACATCTCTAGGTGATCAGTATTACCGCTTCTCACCCGGGGTAGGCGTAGACGACGGTTATCCGCGACCCCTCTCGCTCTGGACCAACTTACCGCCGACGCTCGACGCTGCTATGCAGCATGCTAACGGCTTTACATATTTCTTCTCCGGTGACTTCTATTACCGCTTCAACGATGACGAGTTCAAAGTTGACGCCGGTTACCCCCGCGACACGTCGGTGGGTTGGCTTGGATGCGCTGCGGCTATCGGCAGCGGTAACGTTACGGTGTCGCCACCAGGAGGCGGTAACGGTGGCAACGCTTTGACATCAGCGGGACTTCCGTCATTACTTTTAGTTATATTGATCATCTGCTCATTGGGTCTTGCAGATCTTTGTGTGTTGGTTAATTCACCACTGTAATTTGGTAATATAACCATAATAAAATTATATAATCTTTGAGACTCCACAACTAAGCCTATGATAATATCCATCGCACTATGTATTATGCTCAGAGTCTCAGACACTGATTTGCCAAATTTTCTTTTAATTAGAAAATGTAATAAGAGTTCGTTCCTCATGATTTAAGTTCTGTGAGAATTTGCTTTGTATTGTTCAACAACTTGTTTGAGTTTTATCAACAGATTTTTTTTTTTTTTTTTTTGGGGGGGGGGGGAGGGGGAGGGGGGAGGGGGAGGGGGGGGGGAGGTGTATTAATGATCACTTTAACTGAATCTTAATATGTTTCGAGAGGGAGAAACAAATTTCACTCTCATGTCTGCAGTAAATCCATGTCAATTTTTAGTTTGTACTTTTTAAAATCTATAAAGGTAGAATCTTGTGTTTGAAATATGTGCGTATTTAAAAAAACAGAGAAGACCATTATTTATTGTTAAAAACAAATTTAACTTTTAAATTGTATTGTTTAATAACGCGTTCTATTTGCATGAATAACAGGAGATGAAATCTATTCAGGAATATCGTAAACAAACTAAAAAATAGCATAAATGACACTAAAAGATGAAAGTTATCCTTGACACGCTGGCATGTTAAGGATTTTTTTAACAATCTCTGTCTATCGAATATAAACCCATACTTTTGCTTGTTAAACAGCTGTGTACAAGAATGTTGCAAAATATTTAGATACTATATATATTTTCTTCTATGTAAATAATTTGTCCATATATCTTTCCATGTAACCGTTATTAAAAGGGACGTTGTGTCTGATTACAAAAGCTTGAGAGCCATTTTTTAGTACTATAAGGCTTGGAATAAAAACAAAGATAACCTTTCGTGTTACAGCAAAAAAGTTGTCATGATTCAAAGGGTATGGTTAATCCAAATAATAACAGAATATAATAGGATGGTCAAAGGGAAACTGACTAACTTGAGAATTTTTGACAGTCTTTTTTTGGCTGTACATAGGAACATTCTTTTTGGATTTTAAAAACCTCTATTTGCCCTTCAATCTGGCGCCTCATTCGGTTTGCTTCTCCACAAAATGACAAATACTTTCCGAGTATCTAGTGCACGCGTTTATGTGAAGATATCTCGTAAGGGTTCGGCACTAAGAGGCGGGGGTGTTGCAAATTCCCTGAAACAGGCGATTTTGTTGGAATTGTTTATTTTTTAATATTTTATATATATATATTTTTTAATTATTGTTAGCATTATTATCATTTTTTTTATTGAGGGGGGCTTGGGGTTCCTGTAATCATTTTCTACCTGCACCATACTCACATCCATTTATGATAACAACTGTTTAGGAGAGGCTTGAGCCCCACCCCGCCCCTATTACTGGTACTTCGTATATTAAAGTAGAAACGAATATAATTAATGGATTATTAACTAGATGAACGCTTGTATTCACTCAAGTGCATTCCTTGTGTATTGCAGTTGCATTTTAAAGGAATAAAAGGATTTGCATCATTCATGGTACAGATAAATGTGATCAAGATTACTACTGTCTTGTTAATGTAGAGATTCAGTATTCGCCGATAACTCCTATAGACAGGGCCATCGCCAGACAATTCTGAATGGGGATGGGGGGGGGGGGGGGGGTGTCAGAACGATTTGCCGGCAAGTTAGCTGAAAGGTTTCAAAGAAACTATTTTCGAGGAAAAAAATCAACTTAAAGGTACTATGTCTCATTTGCAGGTCAAAAAAATGAAAAGGTTAAATTCCAACGGCATTTGAAAACAATACTTATTTAGGACTTGAGAAAGGGAGTGAGGATGAGAGGCGTGGATGCAGGGAGAGAGTGCGAGAGAGGGGGAGTAGAGAGAGGGAAACATAGAGAGGGAAAGAGAGAGAGAGAGAGAGAGAGAGAGAGAGTTTGTTAATGGTGGGTGACAGCTAGGGTGGAGAGAGAGAGGCGGGGGGGGGGAAATAGAGGGGTAAAGAGAGAGGGGTGTGGCAGGTGTGACAGAGAGAGAGAGTAGGAGGAAAGAGGGTGAGAGAGAGAGAGAGAGAGAAACAGGGCGGAGGTTATTAAAATGCGAAGAATGTTTTAATATCAGATACAAACGTGGTAATCATGAATAGATTATAACTACATGAAGATTACTTTCAGCTTTGTTACCTTCACATGTCTGCATGTCTTGTACAAGATCCATGATCCACTGTCTGAAGCGATGTACCCGTGAATGGGCCCCGAGGTAGCCTGGGCGGGCGCACCGTACTCCCCAACTCACAATACCAAACAGATACAACCTGTTGTTATCCTGTGTGCAAAACGTATCATAAATCAATATAAGTTCAAGTTCAAGTTCAATTTATTTCTCCACAAATGCAAAACATAGGGAGCTACATAACATAAAATACATACATACAATACAATAATAGAACATGTACACTGTCGCTCATAAAGGTGGATTTTTTTTATTTTATCCCAATTTATGGAATTATTTTGAAAATAATTTAAAAATAATAGATCTAGATAATAGTATATATTCTCAGATCTTATTGAACAATAATTTGCCAATGTGTGCTTTGCGTGACTGCTAAAGCATATGTATGCTACTATGCTTATCAACTAGGGGACCTATGCCCTTAAGTCATAAATGACAGTAATGAGGATTAATGCCCCACAAAAGGGCACTAATATAGCACATCGACACGGTTTTGACCCTGGGGCCTCACAGTTACGAGGCCATTGCTTTGTCACTGAACCATGACTGTACGCAGCGGGGGCTAGGGTAGGGGGCAGTTTCCATAAATATAAAAAAAAACAGAAAATGCAATAAATTTTCAATAATTTATTGCATTTTAATTACCCCGGTTCCCAACATAAAAAAAATCTTCTGTGTGCCCATGCCTTGAGCCATAATGCATGGCCGTCCAAATACTTTAGTATTATTATCTAGCCTTTAATGTCATCAAAAATCGGACACAATAGCTTGTAGAGGACCTTCAATGTGATGTCAGTGAAAACACATCATTTTGAGTGCCTTTGAGCGTCGGTGATCTTTAAACTGGTTTTAATCATTGATACAAAAGAACATATAGATTACTCGGCCTACACGATGTCATTCTATTTAATAGGCTGAACATCGATGTCTAATATCAGTCTTGCCGTAATTATGGCGTCAATTCATAGGATTTTAAGATTGGTGGATCTTAAAATCTTAGATTTGTACATGTATTAAATAAAGATTGACTTTGTAATCAACTTACGTTGTGCGACAGATCTTGATGATAAACAGCATACAATGATGAGGACGCCAGCTGGAAACCAAGCATCTAAGATATGCATGGTGATGGCTTTGATTTCAAAAAGAAAACAAATGCTTTCATTACAATATGCATCTTTTATTCTTTATACATGTACCTTTGATAATTTGCAGAACTCTTAAAGGTACTATGTCCCATTTGCAGGCCAAAAAAAAAAAAAAAAAATACCAACGGCATTTGAAAGATAATACTTATTTAGAACTTCCCTCAAAACGGAAGGGCTTTGAAAAAGTTTTTAAGTGAGAAAATAACGACTATTAGTTGTCGAATCGACGTTAATGATAGCAATCCATTTAGTAATAGTTTGATTTCGGACCCTTGTACCGAATTGGTGTACGTTTTGTGCTGCGCAAAGATTCAATCAGTTTAATTTTGGCCATTACAAGAAGTGGGTTATTGATGTAGACAAAATTAATGCTCATGTATCCTTTTCAGCTCATTTTCTGTCAGTCACTCAATAGTGTCTGACAGTGAAGTCTGGAAAGTAAACGGGTTTCATTGCATACTTTGAATATTAGGACACTGATAACGTTTATATTTCACATATACGACATACACCATGTACGTGACATGTTTATAATTCCTGCAAAGTTCTACAGAATTTGAGTTTTGCTGCAAATGGGACCCAAAATTCGCAACATCAAAAAAATTGATGACAAAATTTCACTTAAATTGTATCATAATGTGAAAGAGGATGTCACTACTACTACCACTACTACTAATTGGGACAGCGCCAGGAGCGTCACGACGTGACGGACATGTGCGCTATTTAAGAAGCCACCATTATTATTTTTATTATTACTATACTTCTACTACAACTTCTGCTACTCAGCATCTCCTCGTCCTCGCACTCCTCCTTTTACTACTAGTACTTTTTCTTATAATACTTCTACTTATTCTCTTTTATCGCTCATTCAAATTCACCTTTAACTAAAATAGAGCAAAATACACACTTAATAACTTAATAATTCTCTAAAAGATGGACGGAAACGCGTCAAGATTGCTCGAATGTCATGATTTTTGTTTTTTATACATGTACCTTACATGCGCTATACAAAAAGAAATGTTATATTAAATACTATAATCATAACTTACCATAAAGGTAACTCCTTTTTCACTTGCTATGTGCAGCAATAATACAACGAAGAGCCCGGCTGATAAAACTACCCATGAACCCTTCAAATGCGTCCTAGTGGCGCTAACAGACAATGAACTCAACTCAGTTCGTTTTAGTAGTTTCCTTTACGAGTACAGTGCGTCAAAAAAAATATTAAACTGGTATTTTATTTCATTGTCAATGATAAATCTTCCGTTATGGAATGTTTGTATAATTATAACATGTTGTCTATTTGTAGTTCACTAGCCAATTTTTCGTTTGACACCCTCTCCTATTCACAATGGTCTGCAGTTTGATAGGTGGAACTATATTAGCCGGGACAAACTCAATCCTTTGTCAACTGTTATTCCTTCTTTTGTATGTCTTTTAATGAACACAAGTTAAAAAAACATGATGTTCTTGCTGCCAATAATCAAATAAATATTATTTGACTTCGGAATGAAAATATTGCCATTTAACTTGACTGAAAGAAAGAAAAAAAAAGGAAGCCAACTCATTACTGTATGTCATACAGAAGTTTTGATATTGGAATAACTGAATTCAGTTCAATAATATTGACACAATTATCTGATGAAAGACCCGTGGTAAAATGAAAAGACGAGGCAGATTAATTTTCTCGAACAGAGGTCGAAAATAAAAATTATTCTGCTTTTTACTTGGGCGGACTGTAGCATTCTCTCATACCGGTCTGAGCACCGGAAATTATAAGAAAAGTGGGAAGGACGTGATCGTGAAACGGTTTAGGAAGATCAGAGACTTCCCTGTAGTTGGCGAATAAAGTGATGATTGTCTTGACGTTGGTTTCGAGAAACGGGCCCAATATATTAGCGTATAATGTCACATATAGATTAGTGAAATCCCCCGAAAGTTTCAGATTTGAAGCCGACATCCCATTTCCAGAGAAGAGTTATTTCCTTGATATGCAATATTTTTCATGGAAAGTAGTTTCCTGTAGTTTCAACTTTCAGGTAGTAGTTTTAATCAGTAGTTACATTCATGTAAAGTTACATTAAGAAAAAGATCGCTCGCAAGTTATTTCCTTGATATGCAATATTTTTCATGTAAGGTTAAGTTTCAGGTTTCAAGTTACAATCCATATAAGGCCATCAATTCGTGAATTCCATTGTATTTATCCGATGAGTATCAATCAAATGTAGGTTCGTGTCACAATCAACACAATTAGTTGGAATCAAAATCTTGTGTACTAAATCAAGGATTTAGGAGTGTAGGAGTGGTGTGTTTCGGCGCACGCACTTTTGTGTCATTACTTTAAGCTTCTAGATATCTTGTGTATACTGACTAGCCATTGTCATTCGTTTCTTCTGTATGTTGATTTTAGCCACTATCCTCATCGTTAGATGAACGGGTCCGTGATCCACCATTCTAACCTTGTATGCCACACTTCATTAATTGTGATTTCTGGAGATAAATTCTTTAAAAATTAATGATAGACCTACAACAAGTTCATTTCGACTAGAAACACCTTGATGTGTTGCCATCATTCATTTATCAGACAAGTAACTAAGAACAGTCTTTAGGACAATCTAAAAGGAACATTCTTCAAGTGCTTTTGAAGCTTCCAAGCTGATATATTTCCCACGTCTCCTGAAGATATCTTCGATGGATACTAACGCCACTGATTCTGAGAATACCAATGTCCAGAGAATGGGAGCCCTCTGTCTCTTTGCAACGACGTCGTTTCTGGGGACCGCCGGAAATATCCTGGTCGTCATAGCCGCCGCTCTGTCTCAACAACTGCAGACGTCTACGAACATATGCGTGATCGCTCTTTCCATCACTGACCTAATGACTTGCCTACTTCTACCTGTCCAAGTTATTTCCATTCTTGGAATTGGCGGATCGGTCACCTTTGATTGGATTTGCTCCGTCATCGCCGTGTGTTCGCACATCTTTTTCGGAATTAGCATCACCATCTTAACCCTGATCGCAACCGAACGATTCTTTCTGATTACGAGACCGCGAATAGATTATATTCGGCTGTTCACGAAAAGGAATATAGCTATCACGCTTGTCACTGTTGGCGGGATCCTCTCTGTTGTGACAGTAGCCTTTTCGGCAACAGGCCAGGCTACGTTCGGAAGTGATGAAGGCATATGCACACATGCCGAAGGAGCCTCGTTCGCTTACCTATCAGGCGTGTGGCTACTCCTCTGCTGCATTGTCATCGTGGTGTGCTATGTGAAAATCTACAGACACGTCAAAAACCAAATTCGTAGCATTGATGCAAGAAAGGGTAAAAGCATTCGCGGAAGTGTCCCTACTGATGCTTCGCGCACTGATACTCCACAAGTTATCTTACAGTCCACCGACTCGGCCGGCGAACCCAGGTTGGTCAACGCATCCTTTGTGAAGCGCCAGCGAGAATTTGAATTCAAGATCACTACGAATATGCTGATCATCGTCGTGATCTTCTTTCTCTGCACTTCCCCAACCCTCTTCACGCTCATCATACCCGGTGATCAGCAGGCTAGCGCTATCGTTGTGGCCATGATTGCCCTCAATAGCTGTCTCAACCCGTTCGTCTACGCCTGGAAACACCCGGTTTTCAGCCATGTTTTCAAATGCATTCTCAAGCGGAGGTTATCTAATATCAAGGAACCTACCCAGTTTGCTCGGTTTCTCCTAGGACTGCGCCCCAGAAGCAATGGAACCCGAGTCATTGTTTGACATGAGCATTCATGCCTGAACATTATGGCCCGAATTCACAAAGCAAGGTTTGAGCTCAGACCAAGGTTTGAGCTCAAACCTCCTTTTGTTCTTTACAAACCAGGTTTGTAAAAAAACGCGTAAAACGCGTCATATGACGTACGAAAACCAAGGTTTGTCGACAAACCTCCTTTGTGAATTTGGGCCTAATTGTCGTAATACCACGTTTGGTTGCAACAGCAACTCTTCAATCTCAGTGAACTCTCATTCGTTCACAATTCTATTTCGCCCTGTCTCTTGATTGTAAACAGACAAACTGAAGTGTCATCCATTAAAAGGGCAAGTCCAAACTATTTTCTTCCCTCGGATCAAAAGACAAAAGTTTGACAAAATGCTCTTCCTATAGCCTTCTATTAGTCTCTCCATCAATACACCAACCCACATACGATCGAGAAATGTTGGCACTGTTGTTCTCAGTTTTTAGTTATCGTAACCGCAGAAACGGCAGAATTAACAGTTTTAGTTCATGAAATATTGGCATCGATATCACATGTTCTGTGTAGAAGGTTAATTATTATCGTTTTGAAGTGATCAACATCTATAGCATTTGTGCTGATCAGACAATATCATGAATTCATATAACATGTAATAACGTATTGCGGATATTGATTTGTTGTTTAGTCAGGGCACTGTAATATTTTAAATAATAATAATAATATTGGCATTTATATAGCGCTCTTACAGACATACATGTGTATCACAGCGTTTTACAACATTACATTACTTAATTGACATTGATAGCAAACAATAAAATTACGTACACAAAAATATATAAATTCAACTATTAAAGAGAAAGGTTTTCAAGGAACGTTGAAAGATAGTCTGATCGATTGATTTGAATTAATCACAACTGTGTACTTAAGAGAAAAAAGTTGCGTTTAATTTCAATTCAAGTTGCGATTAATTCGAATAAATAACAACTTTTCAGCCATTTCTCGTCATGTTTTTGATATTGGGCCATGTAAAAGTAAGACTGTGCAGGGGAAATTTCTTCTGTGATATTCTTGAAAACTGACACAAAAGATTTAGAAAACTCACAACTTTTTCCATTTTTTAAAACCAGAACTCAACCTTTTGAATTGTCTCAAAAATAGATATAATACGAAGCAGGTCAAACTTGACGCACGGAACCTTAATATTTGCCCAAGGCTTCCCGAAATGCATTTCAAGTAGTTCAGATGTAGAGTTTTGTGCATGATTTATCAATTTAATCTTGTTTAAAATGTCAAGGAATGTTTTTAGGAGAATATTTGTTGTTATGCCTGCAGTATCTGTTGTTTTTATGTTTGTTGTAAATAGCTTTTTATTACCAGAATAACATTGTTATTCTCTCTCCCATCTCTCCATCTCTCCCTACATATTCATCTCGTGCATCAAGCATCCTTTTCCTCATTTCTTTGCTTCCTCAAACTGGTCATTTATTTACATTTTAACTTCACTATTGCATCTTTAATGTAAGACTCCAAAATGATGCTCATCACAGTCATACAAAATTTGATTTTCAAATGCTAGGTATCATAATTATTCCATGACATAGATTTTACGTATATTAAATCATAAGTTTGTAAATATTTATGTAACGAAGGCTTCTGTAATAAACCAACCCAGATTAGTTATGGGAACATGATATATCATACATTTGTAATCTTCCTCTCGTTTTTTATATGAACCGAGACAAACTTTTTTTTTCTTCATTTGAGCAGCAGTGATGCAGCAGATCGTGGAAAACTCACAATTTAGCTCACATCGTGTATTTGGATATAAAATTTATAATTATATATATATTTTAATATTAAGAAAGGAGAATTGTTTTCCTCGCAGTTTAAAGTGGCAAGCTAGACGACCTAATAGAGATTTGATCCAATGGTTAAAATGAGACATAACTTATTCTTTGGTGGTATCATCATTCGAAAGGAGAAAGTCAACCCAACTAAGAGAGGAACAACTATTGGGTGTAACCATCTAAAACATGTAACATATAAAACAACGTTTTGATTATTGTTTGTTTCTTTGTTTGATTTTATTTCTGCATTTGTCAACATAATAGACAGTAATATACAAAGTAGGTACATATATATTATTAACAAAAGATAAAATACATATATAATCATATCATAATATAATAAAATAAAATAATCAGACCTTTCAAAAAACACAGTCAAAGGTAATACAAATTTTTGATATGAGGTCATGAATTTGGTTCAAATGAACATATTGGAAGCATATGCGATTTACAATATTCAATGATCGTTGTCGCGGTTAAAATCGAGTCTAAAGTGATAAAATTGTAAATAATAAACTCTTTATGTTGATTAGCGCCCTCTCAAGACTGATATTACTTTAGGTTTAAAACAATGTTTCTTGATTACAATCGACCGATTTTCTATTTCCGTTTGGAAATTATATATCATAACTGCATATTCTGAGGTTTTTATGGTCGCAACCACCATGGAATGGCCTCAGGCGCTATTTGAAATATTTGAAATTTACCGGGAGCACCGGTAAATTGTTGATTATTCAATATCTCGAAAGCAGAAGTGTTTTAGGTGCTAAATTTTCTAGTGCTTATAATACATCCACAGGGGCATCCAAATAAATCAACATTTTAAAGAATTACTATCCATCCTATTTTTAAAATTTCCCCAAACTTTGCATTACCTTTACCAAATGCTTTCAAAATTGAAAAACATAGAAGACCGCCATCTTAAGCTGATCTTGAACGTGATGGCGGCCTCAGGTCAGGAACATTAGGGACTTTTAGATTCTGCACGACGAGAACGTGGACTGCCCTTTTAAGGCAATGTGACGTCACATTGCTTTAAAAAGGCTGTCTACGTTCTCGTCGTGCAGAATCAAAAAGTCCCTATTGTATGGGCGACCAAACCTATAACATTATAGTATAATAAAAAACCAATTAATTGTAACCAGGCGCGGATCCAGGATTTCTTAGGGGGGGGGGGGGGGCCCAAATTTCAAATTATGCGAGCCAAATATTGGTATGTAATAGTGACCAACAGTGACGTAATGCGGGAGGGGGGGGGGGGGGGGGTCGGTGCAAACGCGAAACGCGGAAGCTTTGACGTTTTATTAAATTATTCGAGATAGAAGACGACTCGTTGTACCGTTCTCGACTCTTAATCTTCGTCTGAATTTAGTTTTTTCCCTCCCGCGCGAAGCGCGAATTTTTTTACGATTCATTAAATTATTAGAGAAAGAAGACGATTCGTTGTAGAGTTCTTGACTCTTAATCCTCGTCTAAATTCAGCCCCCCTCCCCCTCCTGCGCAAAGCGCGGAAGCTTTGACGTTTCATTAAACTATTAAAGAAAGAAGACGATTCGTTGTACTGTTCTCGACTCTTAATCCTCGTATGAATTTAGTTTTTCCCCTCCCGCGCGAAGCGCGGAAAATTTTACGATTTATTAAATTATTAGAGAAAGAAGACGATTCGTTGTAAAGTTCTCGACTCTTAATCCTCGTCTAAATTCAGTCACCCCCTCTCCCTCCTGCGCGAAGCGCGGAAGCTTTGACGTTTCATTAAACTATTACAGAAAGAAGACGATTAGTTGTAGAGTTCTCGACTCTTAATCCTTGTCTGAATTCAGGTCCCCCCCCTCTCCTCCCGTGCGAAGCGCGGAAGCTTCTAAGTTTCATAAGATTGTGAGAGAAAGAAGACGATTGGCTGTACAGTTCTCGACTCTTAATCCTCGTCTGAATTCAGGCCCCCCCTTCCCACACGAAGCGCGGAAGCTTTTAAGTTTCATAAGATTATGAGAGAAAGAAGACGATTGGCTGTACAGTTCTCGACTCTTAATCCTCGTCTGAATTCAGGTCTCCCCTCCCGCGCGAAGCGCGGAAGCTTTTAATTTTCAGCAAATCATTAGAAAAAGAAGACGATTCGTTGTACCGTTCTCGAAAATAATCCTCGTCGGAACTTAGTTTCCCCCCATCCCGCGCGAAGCGCGGAAGCTTTTACGTTTCATTAAATCATTAAAGATTCGTATAACCGTTATCGCCTCTGAATCCTCGTCTGAATTCAGGTTCCCCCTCCCGCGCAAAGCGCGGAGGCTTTGACGTTTCATAAGATTATGAGAGAAAGAAGACGATTCGCTGTACCGTTCTCTATACTCTTAATCCTTGTCTGAATTTCAAAGATGTTCTTTGTCTGCTACTTTTTCTTCCTACGTCCTCTTCCGATTTGGGGGGACCGCGGTCAGATAAGCATTCAGGGGCCCGCCTTAGGGCCCCTGGTGGGGTCGAGGCGGCGGAGCCGGCCCAGGAAACTCAGGGGTTTTAGGCGTTTAATTAAGGTCAGATGAGCATTTTTTGTAAATACCTATTATTTTGTGACACTGGAAGGTCACTATTTGGCGTAGGTTCCAGGGGGCGGAGCCCTCCAAAAGAGGGGTTTTAGGCATTAAATTACCGTCAGATGAGCATCTAAGGGCCCGCCGTAGGGCCCTAGGTGGAATACATGGGGCAGAGCCCCCGAAAGCTTTGGGGTTTTAGGCATTTAATCACGGTCAGATGAGCAATCAGTATCAGTACGCCAGTATCTCCTCTTTTCCCTTTTTCTTTCCCTTTCCTTCCTTCTCTCTTATTTTTTTGATTGGGGGGGGGGGGGGTCAACAGCTTTGGAGGCAAGGCCCTTTCGGCCCCCCGATCTCCTTCTTCCCCCTTTTCTTTTCTTCTTCCTCTTCTTTCTTTCCCTTTCTCTCCCCTTTCCCTTTCCCTTCTTTTCCTTTTTTCTCTTTTTTTTTTTTTTTTTTTTTTTTGCGGGGGGGGGGGGGGCAAGGCCCGCTCGGCCCCCCCCCCCTGGATCCGCGCCTGATTGTAACCGCCACATAAGGAAGTAAATCGCTTTGTTTAGGCATAACATGAAATGCGTTAAGTGTGTGTATTGTGTAACCTGTATATTATGTAAGTGTATGTCTTCTGTGAAACGTTTCATTCATGTTCTTATTTATGTATGTGCAAGTGTGTGGGCGAGTGCAAGTGTTTGTGCGAGTGCATGTGTGTGGAGCGCTTATTAAATTATGACTTGTATGCTGATAATAATTTACGCTTCATGGTAAGAATATATTGGTTACTGATCTCTGAGCACTTTATACAGGGGTATAGCTTACCCATTTCTAACTACGTAATAATTATAAGTTTTTTTTTATAATTGAAGAAAGGATAATTTGTTCTTGAAGTGTAGAGTGGCAAGTTAGAAGAGTTACTTGAGATTTGATTCAATGGTTACAAATGAGACATAACTTGTTCTTTGGAGGTATGGGAAGAAAGACAGAAAGAGGGAGAGAGAGAGAGAGAGAGAGAGAGGGGAATTAAGATTTTATTTCGCTGAATATTTGTTATGAGTTTGGGAGGTTTCATTTCTTGATAACAACCAAAAAAGGATGGAATGAGAATGGAATAGAAGCGGAATGTAAAATATATAAATATGATAAGAATATTTTCACTTTGGTTGATGCTGTAACTTTATGCAATCTAATTCTAAAAATGACTTTAAAAAGCGTAATAAAGAGCAGAAAGAGCAGAGAAGAGAACAGCGACCATTGAAGGGACCATTACGGTCGCATCGCCGAGTAGGAGCTCATTCGGATCACAGCCTAACCATTGGATAGCCGTATTCAGCGGATATCCGCTTTGCACCTCGACAGCGCGATCGTTAAACCGGTAATAATCTGACCCCTTGAAGAAATAAGTAATAGAGTTGCTATACTGGAAGGCGGCATCTACACCATCACTTGGAAGCCCACTAAAATGACTCAAGGGTTGTGGGTAGAATGTGCTTTCTTGACCAGTGTAGCGATAGTACTGATCTCCTGTTAATATGAGAAAAGTAATATGGAAATCTATTTGAAAATGTGCTTTTTGTGAGTTAGGTGAATAAAATTGATAGTGAAATCTTCTCCTATTCGTTCTCACCTGTGAAACACGTCCAATATATCCAAATAAAATTGTTAGAATCTACATAAGGGTATATCGACCAATCGACCATTTCATCCTGTCACAACTTCGTCATGGTGAAAAATAATTTCAGCATCTAGCCCCCGGACTGCCATCTCCGACAAACACTTTTCCCAGCAAAACTTAACCCACGCCATTTCTTCCTAGAGGAATTTACTCTAATTTGTTTTGCGATTCCAACGAAGAGAAAGTTAGCAGGGTGTAATTTTTAGCAGGATAATTTTCTTACGGGCGGAGTTATCCGAGAGAAGGGATAGTTGCCCGGTGGTGTAATCTCATTGGCCAGGTGGGGGAGTTGTCTTAGAATCGTTTAAAATGGTTATGGTATTAATTTCTTCTCGTATATTTTCACGTGTGTATTTATGCAGGTTAAAGGGACTGTATATTATTTCTTTATTCTATTTACAGATCGAAGAATTAACAACAAATTGATAAAATCATGAGTTATCTTACCTTTAGTAAAATAGATTCTACCATTGCGGCTCCACACGAAAGCCGAATCAACATCGGTTGGTACACCCCGCCAGGCGGACATCGGTCTCGGATAAGTGCCAGCCATTTCCTGGTTTCGAAAACGCCAATATTGACTTCCCTGTAAATGAGAAAAATATGATAAAAAAATGTATTTAAAAATATGTATATTTAAAAAATAAACAAAATAATAATATTAGCTCAAGTGATCCATTATTTTAAAAATCGAAGAAAAATAAAGGGCACTATGTTTATGCGAGTGGGGGTGTTTTTCGATATAGAGAAAAAAGAGGTAAAGAGAGAGAGAGAGAGAGAGATGACATGAAATTAGAGCAATAAATATAAACTAATTAGCCTATTACACATTTCATTAGCATCAATGCTATCATAAAGTGGCATTAAACATTATCTTGTCATGGAAGAGGAGCGATATGGGACATATTGCTCCGATTGTCTCATTTTCGCTCGCTGGATCACTGCAGCACAAACATAGCTCGTTCGACGTCACTACCAAACTAGCCAATCTGCTGTCAATGACGTCATATTTAATGCGGCGGCAAATATATTTTGTGAAATTATCGAGAAATGGACTATTTCTAATTGCAAACTAGTTTTATTTTTGGATGGAAACGCAGCCATTGTTATCTTGAAATTCACTGAAGTCATCAAAATAGGGTAAGTAACGTCTCAGATGATTCAAGAGGTCTAATCTGTGGATAAATTTTCAATTTCTTAGAATGATCCGCTGTGTTGCAGGGTACCGGGTGTATGCCTTTGGGTGTGATGTGTTCGCGCGCAATGGCGCGAATTATACATTCTTCTTCTTCTTCGCTGTAAGTACAGGCCACCGCGCCGTCGGGTGTGAACATTCCTTTCCTTCTCAATACAATAACTTTCACCTGCCTAAGTTATTCAAACCATACGGAATCGTGGCGTCTCGCCACTTCCATTACGTAATCATTAAAAGGATCCGCATATACAACATTTTCCTGCTATACGTTGTACAGCAGGAAAATACAAATCTCCCTGGTAAACCTTACAGTCCAAACGATAAATATGTGCCTTAAACGAAGCAGGCGACAATCGGCGTAGCAGACGACACTTGATAGTAATTTTGTTTGTGAGATTGCTTTGCTAAATATAAATTACTTTGTTAATAAATATCAACTAAAATTTATTTTACATATCTTTAAACCATCATTGATATTTAATAATTCATGAGTGAGTAAAAGAAACATACCAAACTATATAATGATATGAAATACTTGGTGGCAATTAGGGGAGTTTGACGTGATGACCGATTGCACCCCTCTGTTAATAACCGAATAGTCCATGGTGTGTCATGAATATTCATGTTTTTTCATTGCTTACCTCGGCTAAATGTTTGCTTTTACTAAATGGAAAAATTACGGTGGGGGGGGGGGGGGGGGGGTTGGATGAAATGGACATAATGAACATAGCAGAAGTGATAATTGATAATTCATGCTTCTTATCCTTCGTGTGCTTGACCTATAATCTTACAATCGCTTGGCAGACTGAGTCCAAAGTTCGACTTGTTTCACATGTGTATTATAGGCAATGGCATTAAGCTTGCAACATATTTTGAAAAATTACGGTGGGTGAACTTTCAAAAGTCAATGAGACATGAGGGCTCCAATGAAAGAGCTAGTGATAACGTACGTCGGGGTGGATGTGCTTTTCGTTTAAACAAAAAATGAATTTTTAACGATTTTTTTTAAAAAACGTCCATAGGCTAACATGTTAGGCTGCTGACTCTGACGATAGGGGGCGTTGTGAAATGAGACTAAACGGAGCAATATGGTACGCTCCTTACTTCAGAGAGCAGCTATGACCTCCAGAAAAGTATTGCTGCTTGTTACCTAGTAGCATTAATAAGGATAGGCCATCATACACTTATTTTTTGTATCAAGTTTGATTTAGAAAATTTTAAACCGAGTGTTTCTACGATTTCTCAATGAAATTTTCATCTTAACGTTTTCACTCACCTTGAAAAAGTAAGTGAATGGAGAAATAAACACAGCAGCGTCTAGGTTGGTTGGAAGACCGGGGAATTCTTCATCTATCATCTTCGGATAGCCGGCAGGAATTATGTTATTCCTCGCTCGACGGAACACGTGCGTTTCTGTGCATAGGAAGAGGGTGTCGGTAAGTACGGTCAAATGTTATACCAAAGTTAATATTTCGTTGTTATAATGCTTAACACCGTGATTCGATCTGCATACGAAATTGATATGAAGTATTCTACGACTGTTGAGGAAGGGCACTAAAAAGTATGACGGGGGCCGCGGAGGGTATGAAAGGGCGGGGACTAAAAAGGCTCGGGGGCTCCTGGGACAAATTACATTTTCATTCTGTAGTTTGAATGTTCATACGGGCATATTCAGGTCCCTTGCTCCGTTCTCTCTATGAGGTGAGCCAGGTTTAAGTCATTGATTTGAATGCTATCTGATTTCTGAACACACCAGTTCAGAGGAATGGTCTTTAAAACAAGAGCAGACCTAAGATTTTGTGAATTGACAAGTGCTTCCGATAATGAACCTAATTGCATAATAAAACTGTATGACATAAATTGTGTTTCCTCGGTGGCTTAGCCTGTAGCTGCATGCGTGATGGCTAATGATCGCTCAATGTAAAAAGAACAGGAAGATTATAAAGATACATTCAAACCTGTTCATGGAGGCCACCCAAGAAAAACAGAGAAAGAGGCCATTGTAGACAGGTGGCCTTTCTAAACAGATTCTACAAAACACATTTCCTACTTGAGGGATACAACATACATGGCAACTGTAGTATACAAATAATACATAGCAGTGAGGGCATTAGTAAGAATTACCCACACGAGGTGCATTTGGAACAGTCTAACACTGTTTTGATGGTACGGAGTGTGGGTAATTTTACGAATACCTGAACAAAATGCTGTGTATTATTTGTTTTATAAGATTATGTTTTATTTGTTATATAAAATGATATTTTATAACATGATTTCACTAACGACCGGTCATTATAATTGGATAATGACCGGTCATAATCCAAATTACGCGTTAGGCAAATTATCTGCTTGGTCACGTCGTGTACGCTTTCAACCAATCTTTTGATGAGGATCCACGTCATCATAAAACAGGTTTAATTTCTTACCATTAGCAAAGTAGGCACTGCCATCTTGCGTCCGTGTCGCCAAAGAAATCTGAGGCATGCAGTTGTCCAACGGCGTAGAAGGCGTGTCTCTCTCTTCTGGCTCCCCGTTTCCTTCTCCTAAACAAGTCAAAACAAAGAAAAGTGTTTACTAGTCATCTTTAAAAAAAATGATGCTTGAACAGAAAAAAGTATGGTTTCATTTCAAAGTTTTCAGGAAAATTACTGCTAGATCACTTATTATATGATAACAACATGATATTAAAATTATCTTATCTACACAGGGTAGCGTTACCAGTACTTATGCTGTTCTTCCTGAGGGCCCTGCAATTATAGTGTTATTATCATCATCTTTAATAATATTAAATGCAATGCATCATCATTATAACTGTACACTCTTAATGTCAGCGAGTAAATTGTGCCGAGTAAAACAAGTTGAGTAACAAAATGAGCAATTCAGTACTCAAGCTGGAGTAAGACCTTAATTTTAGTGGTACTCGTCACCCGAGTAATTTGTTACCTTCGATAAAGAGTAAATCAATGACTCAACATTGACTAAGAACTTCGTTTGTGTCAATTTTGAGTAAACTACGGTTGTGTATTAGCCGTCTCGTGCATGCATATGCGCGTGCAGAGAGATATGCAAAAGAACTGAGATAGATGTGACACATTGGGAAGAAATTCTGAGCTCATGGATCGAGCTTAGAACAGCTCCAACCGACATTTCTAGGTAAGAAATCCTCATGATAATATTAAAAGAGCTACCGTGTGATATTTAGTCAAGTTTCAAGGACACTGTGTTGATCAACATTGTGAAATTATTGTTGTCACTGTCGATATGTCATTAATTTGATTGTGAACTTGGGCAATTCTCTAAGGGCGAGCGTGCATGCATCAATTTAGTGACCGGTAATAGCTAGCATACTTTATTGTATTTGTATTAAACACGTATTGGCCTGGGGTAGGCCTATTGATGCAGATGGTTGTAGGACAATTACCCCTGGGCAATCGTCCAATTACCAGCGGGACAATTACGCTCCCCCCCCCCACAGAAAATAACCCCCTGAAGACAACTACCCCAGAGGACAATTACTCCCTAGGACTCGGAGTAGGACAACTTCCCCCCGATTTATCAAAACCAATAGTTGTTATCATCCTATCGAAACTTAATGCACATAAATTAACCTCTACCTTGTTAATTCCTATCATGTTAACTACATATCGAAATTTTATCATCAGTTAGGAAGGAACTGGCTTGGATTTTTGTTTGGCCTCCTTCAGAGGAAGGAGCCAACTGCTTTTGATGGTACTTTGAGGAACACCAATGAAGCCAGGACAGTGTTACGTAGTCATCGAGAGAAGCGCCTATTCATGCTCTTCGTTGAAAGCAGCAGTTGACTACTGCTACAAGATGTTTCAAATAATACAGCTGGATTACCCTGCCCAGGTAGCTGTCATATGGGACTTCTTTGTCGTCTCATTTATGGAATTCGTACCAAGGATTTTATTAAACCATGGACCCTAGTACAGATGGACTAATAATGAGAGTCTTTCTTTGATCACATCATTCCTACCGCCACCTGATAATATGTATGTTGATGAGGACATTTATTTGACGCGACAATGTTTATTATGTAATCACGCATCATCACAGACAAAAGAACTTTTACATTTCTTCAGATTCTTTTCGCTAGGCCAGGGCCCAGAGTGTAGTTTCAGGATAAGTATCGTGATTTAAGACCAGTTGGAGGAGCAGTGAACCCCAAATTATGACAATTTGTGCGATATTATATTGATTATTAAAGAAGTGGACACTGCATGGTGGACATACATCTGGACTTGCAAAACTTTGAAAAATACTTATTCTTTACTGCCATATTACCTTCAATTCCTTGGAAATGGATGGATAAGTTTTAAAATGAAGTTTAAAATCATTGTGTTACAGCCAAATTTACAGGTTTCTCGTGTAAACTACTTCTAATTTTCTTTTGAAGACTCTATATACTTTAATATTCATATGTACGCCACAACTGCACATACATTTCCGTGATTTTAAGCGATTCAGCTTCTTTTGCGCAGGCATTTTTTTTAGAGTTCCAGGCAGAGTTTATGGCTGACTGGCGGCGGTCGTGATGAGATCAAAGCCTGGAAGCATGTTTGGAATGTCATTATGATACTTTTGACAGAGTCAGGTGCATGCATGTATTATGGTACCGATCAGTGTCCATTTTTAGTAGGTCCACGATTAAATGACCTCGCTTTCACTGGCTGCCTGCCGTAGCAACAAACACAATTGACAACTCTGTTTCGTTGAAGATCAGCCATAGAAAAAAAAGACCTCATGCATGGCTGGTTGTCAACGAAACGGTGTTAAGCCTTTTGTCAAATATGTTTGTTGGTACGGCAGGCAGCCAGGGGAAAAGAGTTCGTTTAATGAAATTATGGAAATGCAAGCATTACTTTAAACAAACATAACTTTTTATTCCTAGCTCATTTTTCCTGATTGAGGTGTCATACTAAAGGGCATAAAATGAACTTTATATAAATGTGATTTTATCTTTGAAATTCAGATACCGTCCGCCTTATGACTTGTTGGTATCCTTTCTTCAAATTTATTTTGATCACTCATGCGTGAAACATGCATCATGCTATGTGTTATTTATTAATTGTGATTAAGTTATGATAAAATATCGATAATTCTCGGTTTCGTTTTTTCTGGGACGAACTGTAAAAATATATATCAGGAGATTCCTATACTGAATTTAACTTTATTTTTTACTTAATTTTTAATTGAAGGCGTTAATCCTTGTCAATATGTGTCAAATATTTAACTTACAGAATTGATGCCAAAAACATGAAAGCTCATTACGATGATTCGATGTAAAGTAACATTGTTTTAAAATTGAAATTTTTAAACTACATACTTTTTAATATCATGATTAATGAGAAAACTCTGAGTTTTCACTGTGATTCAAACTGATTTTGGAAATTAAATTCCACAAGTTATGTTTAATACTGATATTTAACATTCAGAATTGATGCCAAAAACTTGAATGATGATGCGATGTAAAGTAACATTGTTAAACTACATACTTGTTAATATCATGTATGATGAGAGAACTCTGAGTTTTCACTGTGGTTCGAACTGATTTTGGAAATTAAAGTCCACAAATGATGTTACTGGTATTTAACACATAGAAGTGATGCCAAAAACTTGAATGATGTGGCGATATAAAGTAACATTTTTGTTTAATTGAAATTTTTAAACTACATACTTTTGGTATGGTATGGTATGGTATTTTTATTGAATCATGCATCGCAGTTACATATTACTGAATTGCACATAGATATAAGTTGCATTCCAAAAACGAGAGTACAGTTTAGAACAGTATCGTTTACATAATTATAAGTACACGTATTATGTCACATGTTTATCCTAAATTTTGTATATACCAAATGTAAAACAAAAGCAAAAATACGAAGGAAAAGGGGAATATCTACCTCAACAAATTATGAATTCAAAGTGAGGAAGAGAGAAAGAAAAGATGTAGACAAAAGAGGTTTTTAATATCATGTATGTTTACACTGTGATTCAAACTGATCTGGAAAATTAAAGTCCACAAATTATGTTACTGAATTTAAAATATCGTTGACTTTATGTTATTCGCATAGTGTGTGAGTGAAGAACTTCAAATCAATGTTAAATTTAGAAATCAGGCAAAATTATGGTTTATATTCTCTATTGACAAACAATGGTTACTTAACAGCTGTTAAAAAAAAACAATATTAATCAGCGGTTTAGTTAAACCAGGGACGTGATAGAGAAGGACTTGAATCAAGCCGTTCTCCTTTGACCCCATGCTCCAAGCCGCCGGAAAGTTATGCGCTAATCTGCAGCTGTTGACCAGGTGGTGAGATAAAAGAGCGCATGACATTTTAGGATTTAGAATTCCTACATCAGAAAATGGTATCACAGCAACTGTTCGCTGTCCCTTCCAATGATTTCTCATCCATTGTTGAATGTGTAAAGAGTAGAATAAGCGAACACAAACTTGTGTAATTTCATTCTTTTTTAAACTTGAAAAATACAAAAAACACGCGAAAACACGCATTAGCAAACTTAATGTTATTGAAGATTGTAAATCATGGATCAAATAACGGGACATTAAAGCATGCACAAATTAGCGCATCATCCTAAAATATTGAGTTTTTGACAGGATGTTATTTTTCTTTTACCAACTCTGGCACACAATTTAAAGGCAGGACGGAGTTCTAAATTTGAAAATTTGTTCGATGCACTATTCCCAATAAAATTCCCATATAAAGTTTTTAATTTACACTGTAATTTTGCCGGTAATTTAATATTTTGTAATAAATGTAAAACTGGTGCCTGGCTTCCGAAATTCCCCGCAGTGGAAGCGCGGTTCGGAGCATGGAACTTCAAAGCCAAGTGGAATGTTACACATCCCATTGTTACGCTTTAGAACTCAAGAATGCGTTTGAATAAATCACAAGAGTTTCGCCTCCTGTTCTTTCACCTCCCTGGTTAAACCCTTAGTCAAAAAGTTAAAACCCTAGTTGAATCCACCTTTGTTTTAATCAGTATTGAGTAAAAACATGTACTTAACTTAGTACATGTTTTTACTCAATATTGATTGAGCAACTAAGCGTTACCCAGATAACATCATACTCAATATTTGAGCAAAAAACTGCTCAAACAATTTGAGTCAAAACATGTACTCGTTAATTGAGTAAATTTTGGCTCAATTCATGAGCAGTTTCTTACTCGACATGAGTTGATTACGTTTCTACCCAGTACTGAGTAAAAAAGGGAACCGCTCAACAAAGGAGTAAATATTGAGTAAAGGTTGACTCATTCAAACTGAGTAGAGATTTAGTCTTTTATTGAGTAATATTTTAACTCAACAGATGAGTAGACTTGTTACTCAACACATGCTGAGTAAAGTTTACTCAAAAGTCGGGTGGTTCCCTTTTGACTACTCAAAAGAGCAACATTTTTACTCAAATTGAGCATTTTTTTTTTAGAGTGTATGTCTATCAGCGTGTCCACACACAAATTTGTTTATCCCGAAACCCTACAGCGAAACGTCGTATATGTACGCAGTTTGCCACTGCGGTCATGAAACGGAAGCGGAAATGAGAGGTCAGGTCTCCTACCGCGCGCGGTCACGTTAAGCCCCGCCCAGTTATACCGTTCTAGTTTGACGAGTTATACTAGTTACGTCCACACACAACACATTCCGTGATTCTTTATCGAGTTCTAGTTCGAAACGACGTATCGTTAGTAAGAGTACACACACACATGATTTCATCGTATAACTATCCCTAAACGTAATACCGTTTCGGGATAGTTATACGATGAATTTGTTGTGTGTGGACACGGGGTATATCTTGCAATTTGATTATCATGACGGGCACACAAACACAAAGCTTAGCAACTTATTGTACAATCGATTGGTTGTACAACATGGTCAATTGCAACAACAACAAAGTGCTAACTTATCTTCGTGTTACGTGCTCCTATTTTTGATTGTTTTAATAACTAGTGCATTTCAACCTAAGTTAGCCTAAAATGCCCTAAGTAAATGACGTGGGTTTAAAAATGTGGTTTAAAAAAGAACACTCACGAACAGCGATATAACTTACCGTAATGAGCTTGAATACCAGCAATATCATCTCGATGAAGCTGGAAGTTTGGTACGTATCCTCTGTAGTATGGGTACATGAGGGCATCCTCGATATCAGAGTGTCTAAGACCAAGACTATGACCGAACTCGTGAGCAGCGACTTGGAAAAGATTGATTCCTGTAAGTGGTTTTAAAGAAATGGATCGGTGTTGAATATCAAGTTTCTTTATTTGTTCTAAATTTATTGAATTAGTTTGTATTATTTGTTTGTTTGTTTTTATAGTTGCATTCCAAAATTATGCAGATGTGTTGTGGTCTAGTAGATAAGTAACCGAATGGATTACAGCCCGGCACTTTGGCAAGCAATTAGTCTACATTTGCCACTCTCCACCCATGTGTAAATGAGTACCTGATATGCTTGTTACTTTGGTGGCCCAGCTATATCAACTAGGGTAATAATGTTCAAAGTTGGATGAATGAACATGTACTTACTATGTTGATAGTACGGAAAAAGTAGGAACTTCTCACTGTTTCGTTATGTTTCTAATTCTGATTATGTTTATGATAATGAAATGTTTAAATTACCTCTAGAGGTGCCTTCCGTGAACATCTCGCCTTCATCGAAATGTGCGTCGCCTCCAAGTGAGCTTGAGGAGGGGAAATACGCATGCGCTAGAACACCACCACCACCATCGAACCTGGCCTCGACTCCATCCCCGTGTTCACCCGCAGCGAAGATGATCTTGATGTCAGGCTCATTCGTCGTCACTTTGCGGAAAGTTAGAGTGGTGACGTCACTCCAAGCCTGTAATTATTACAGAGAGACAAAACATGATACTGCTGCAACTACAACAACATCAACGACAACAGCACCAACGAAAACAACAACGACAACAACAACTAATACTACAGTATGCCTACTACTAGTACCATTACTACCACAACCACCACAACCATCACTACCACCTTAACTCTTGCTATTACTAGATGTACTATACTACCACTTCTACTATTATTGTCATTATACTTCTCCCACTATTACTATCGTTACCAACAACAACAAATTAATGGCCTTGGTACAATACAATACAATACAATAAAGTCATTTATATAGCGCTCTTACGAACTAACTAATTTTCTTTTCGTCTGCAGGGTAAGAACCAAAGACGTTTAAATAGCCTGCTATTACTACTACTACTCCTACTACGCTACCAACAACAACCAATCAATGGCCTTGAAAGAACCCCCTCCATACCCCTTTCAATGTCGGAGCCCCCTCCGTGAACCCCCCCCCCCCCCCACCCCACCCCCCCACCCCACCCCCCCGTAACCCCTTCCAATGTCGGAGCCCGTCCGTGTCTGGCCCAAACGCTTCACCACTGATATAAATGATGAGGGGCGCACTGACCAAGTCTTTCGAGAAAGAAAAAAAATAAATAAATGTATTAAATATGTATACTCTTTAAGTATAAAATACATACATACTCACACACGCACACACACGCACACACACACACGCGAGCACACACACACAAACACATACTTACACACAAACAAACATATTCTATGCCAATGACATCGGTAGATATCTTACCTTGAAAGCTCGTGCCATGATACTCTCTACTTGCTCACGGGGTAGATCATCGCTGTCTTCCAGGATATTCCATGTCAGGTCGGTCTGGCGCCACCTCGAACCCAGGGCATAACGTTTCTTTCTCATCATATCGGCAAAGGATTCCATGTCTTTCATGCCACAGCGAGGTGTGTTCATCAGCTCCATGGACTCCTCATCAAGGGTTCCTGAAAAATCATCAAACAAATGATAATAATATTAATAATTACAATAATAATGATAAAAGCTTTTTGACAATCTTTCGAACAAAGTCACGACTAAAAATACATCCAAATTAATAACTGATTACCTGTCATCGTCATATTTCCCATTTTCTGGAAGTATGTAATGGATTTTGTCTTGGTTTCCTCATCTTTTGGCATTCCATTCACCATGTCGTCCTCCATGATATAGCCATATTTCATCATGAATTCCTGTTCGTAGATAGAAAAAACAACAGTGACTCTAGTTAGACAAGTGATAATAGATTTATTTCAAGTTTGTTTCTGCGATTGTGTCAGACGTGAGAAGTATCGTCTTACGTGGGGGGGGGGGGCAGTGGTACATTGAAAATGTGCGTGTGTATGTGCGTGATTGCGTGTGGGTGCGTGTGTGTGCGGGTAAGTTTGTGCATGCGAATTTTACTTATTGATCAACTTTGTAAGATATAAATTTCTGATAATATCGATCGAGTAGCTGTAACTTGAGCTTTTTTTTGTTAAGTTTAGCGCCACCTTGTGGCGTCCGCCTGTTTATTTCTGAGAAAGAAATAGTTTTTATTGTGCGGCTATGTTCAGCCATCGCCCTACATTCTCTTTGCAAACGTGTATTTTGTTATCCTTTCCTGCTTGAAATAAAACTTCGTTTGGCATATTTGATCTACTGCATGACAAGGCTTTTGACCATTACTGCAGTGCTTGGTGATAAGATTATGTAATCTTGTCGGTTAGCGCCTTCCTGCCGAATCAAACGGAACCGAAACAGGAACTAAGATTGTGTCGATGGACAATTCAACTTCACTTAACGTAGGGAAATTAACACAAGAACATCCTGCTGATTATATGTTTATCATGAAAGTACATTCTTTATATCAGGCCCCAAAAAGATCATTCAATCAGTTTTAAAACAAGTTCAACTAATGCAACACAAACTGAATTAGACTCACTGTTTAAAGTTCAAAAGAAATGTTTAAGAATAGTTACCAATTCTCATTATCTAGCACCATCCGCACCTTTGTTTAAGAAGCTATCGTTATTGAATATGTATGATATAAATAAGCAAGAAATCGCAACGTTCATGTACAAATATAAAAACAAGTTGTTACCTGCCCCCTTTTCAGACCTCTTTCAATATAATAGTCAAATTCATATTAATTATAATACACGGCTTTCCAACAAATTTCATTTATGGTCTGTTAAGTCTAGTTATGAAGCTAAATCAATGAGTTATTAAGGTCCTAAACAGTGGAATATGATTCCCCAAGTAATAACGAAATCGTAATTCATATCTTCCTTTAGAAAACAATATATAATCTTACTGCTAAATAATTATTAATCAGCACAGTTGTTGGTTTTTTTTTCTTTCTAATTTTATATCTGAACCCTCTTTCATTGTTATCTTGTTTTCCTTTCCTTTCTTTTCCCCCTTTATATATTGTTTTTCTTCTCTCTATTTTACTTTCTCTTGTCTTATAGAGAGTTGAAGTATTTGTACTTTGCTTATTTTACTTAATTTATTGTTGTGTGCTTATAATGTTATATTTATTTTTGTATTGTTTTTCATTCTTTAATGGGCGATCCAACTTCACAGGTTTTCGTAACCTTCATGGAAAGCCCCGCATATAACCTTTGTAAACATAGTTAAAATTTACTGTTACTTTGTATATTTTGATTTTTATATTGCGAAATAAAATTGAATTGAATTGAATTAATTATGTTCGGTCTCGTGTCGGTCTCGTTGGTGAGACAGAAGTATGTGGGGGTCATTAGTAGCTACAGACCCTTAACAAACCTGGAACAATCTCCTAAAGATGCAGAATCACTCCACACCTTTAAGAAACACCTCGTAAACCTACACTCTGCAGATAAATATTTTCTTGTAGACAATATAGTTTATTCTTATAATATATCTGTAAAGCGCTTAGGCACATCGTTGGAACGGTGTATTGAGCGCTATATAAAAAAACGGATTATTATTATTATTATTATTTAATATGGCACGGATTCTTGTTACATTTTGTATTCTCATAGAAACAGCCAGAGAATGATTTTTCAATTGTATTTTTATTCTTGTGCAAGACCAATCAATTTGAACGTTCTCACCGATAACAAAATAACCAATGATCTCGAATCAGGTGATACGTTTTTAATGAACAGTTACAAAGATCTTTGCACCTAAAAGGCTCTGTGTTTCAATTCAACTTGAAAAATGAATATTTCAGCCAATATTGTAGTTCCCCTTCAAGATGAGATATATTACACTGTACAGGCCATAAACAATGATTGTGCATACTAAAGCGTCGGTGCATTCACTTTTATTACCGACTTTTTTTTATTTTATTTGATTTATTGATTTCTGCATTTTCTATATACAATAATAATCAGTAACAATATGGATATTTTGTACGTAGTGGTAATATTTGTTCAAATCACAATGAGTAACAAAATGTATGAAACAAGATGTTGGGACGGATTGACATAGCAAATGCAGAAGAGCTGCAACGTAAGCGTGTGCTTGAAGTGCATGCAGCTCTTAAATACTTATGATTATACACCGAGAGAAAAATATGATAATATAAACAGGCAAAAAATAAAAGGAAATGAAAGTAAAAACAATTACAACAATGACAAAAACAATATTTTAACGATATCCTCATGATCAGTATGTTACTCTCTTGTTATGAAATCAATATTTTGCACCGATACACATACAATGTCTACTTTATCATTGCTGTAATGCATGTCTTTTGAGTACAATTTTGTAAGATGTTACATTTTAGTTGTTATTGTTATTCCAACAATATGGACAACAGTATATATATATATATATATATATATATATATATATATATATTTATGCAGTATCGAACAAAAGATAGTATTCCCCTCTTACAAAACGATTTCATTTTGTTGAAAGTTATTTTATGTACCAAGTAACAGCATAATACATACCCAAATCTGTTCCTTCGTTTCAATTGGTTCTGCTGCCATAGAGCCGACAGCCGCCAGACAGCATCCCAGAAAGAGTACTACCAATCTCGGCATCATCTTCCTATCTTTCCCTCCTACCGTGTTTGTTCTCAAACTCGAAATGGAACCCTTTCTTCCTCGATGATATTCAACAATCCTTGCTTTAACTTCTCCTTGCCAGAGTGGTACTGGAGGTGACGAGTTTTATCCGAAATTAATGCCACTGTAAATACAATTCCTCTCTATATAGATTCTACTCTCGTATTTCGTTGATGAGAGAATTCCATTTATGGAATAAACGATATGATTGGATGCTCGTCAATTTTGCACGCGGCACTTTTTTCATGGAATCACACCCTGACGCATTGTTCCGAGGTTGAAAAGGCCTACGCATTATCCGGGGGGGGGGGGGGGGGGGTACTCAGATGTGGGTTGGACGGGGGTGTACCGCTAAAGCCTCGAAACCCTACCGATTTTTAAGGGTCATTTTGAGGGATTTTTCTGGAAGTAAAGCCCATTTAAAAAAAATACAATTTTTGAGTGTTTCCCATGCAAACACACGAAAAACAAAATTGAAAAAGCGGACTCATGCTAAGGGATACTTTTGTGAAAAAGAGGACCCATGTTGAGGGATTTTTTGGTGAAAAAGTGGGCCATGAGAGCGGCACCCGCCACCCATACCCCCCCCCCCCCGGCGCATTACCAGAGCAGAGCAAAGTTCGAAAAAAAAAGGCAGCCACGACCATTATCTTATCACATTGCTATATTATTTTCTAAATATATATCCTTTGTATTTCGAAACTATGCTTTTGAGGTCGATTAGATCCTGATCATGTCTTCAAGAATATAAAAGTTATTAGGCCTATCAGGCATTTGCCATTATTAGGTATCATTTGATATTGTCACCAATCATAAAAAGTTCTTGTGCATGGGAGTGATGCTCTATGAAAATTGTGAAATCCTGACTGATAACAAATTTAGGATTATTGTTTTTAGCCTCTAAGAAACGTATTTTTATCTTTTAAATAGCATGAAAGTCACATTGGGTGATAGGGCTTTAGTAACATTCATGTTTTAATGATGGTTGCGCGATGATTTTAAAAACAAGAACTCAACCTTTTGAATGCTCTCAGAAAATAGATATAATACGAAGCAGATCAAACTTGACGCACGGAACCTTAATATTTGACCAAGGCTTCAAGTAGTTCAGATGTAGAATTCTGTGCATGATTTATCAATTTAATCTTGTTTAAAATGTGAAGGAATGTCTTTATGAAAATATTTTGTTGTTATGCCTGCAGTATCTGTTGTTTTTATGTTTGTTGTAAATAGCTTTTTATTACCAGAATAACATTTTGTATGTACATTAATGGCATATGTGATCTAGCCTTGCATTCAACTACTAATATATCTTTGTACGCAGATGACACTGCCATTTTCTCCTTTGGTTATGGAGTACAAGCTGTTCAAACCCAGTTACAAAATGACATACTAGTTTCATGTGAATGGATGTATGAAAATGGACTAGTTGTTAACACAGACAAAACTAAAGTAATGTTATTTTCAAGTCGAAGGAAGAAGAATCCAGTCAAATTACAAATACAAATGGATGGTAAACTTATAGAAAATGTAACAAAATTTAAATATCTGGGTGTTATTGTAAATTAGAACTTAGATTGGTCTCCCCATGTCAATGATGTTGTCAAGAGGATTATGAACTCGCTTATATGTATGCGAAGGATTAAGCACTGTTTGACAAAACGTTTATTTACTCATTTATACTATTTTTTAATTCTTCCTCACATTGATTATTGTTCAACTGTTTAAGGAACACTGAAAATGACAGATTTAAAGCGACTACAAAAATGTCAAAACAAATATTGTCGTTTTAGTATTAGATGCAGATTATTATACGCCTGTACAATCTATGTTAAATTCTTTAAGGTTGCAATCCGTCAAACACAGATTGGAATACAACTATCAAGTACTTATGTATAAAATCCTGAATAATCTTGCTCCTGTTTATCTAAAACAAGCTCTACCTCAAAGTGCTAACCCGTATCCCACGAGATCAGTTTCAATGCATCAATTGTACCTTGCCAAACCCAGAACCGATTTAAACAAACAGACCTTCTCGTACACAGCAGCAAAGTTATTCAACTCACTACCCATACTTACCAAATGTTCCGCCTCACCACCCATTTTTAAACGAAATGTCCGTGAAATTCAAGTGAGTTGATTTTGCGATCGCTCACATGAAGTGTTCCTACCACCCTCTCTCTTTATCTCTCTCTCTCTCTCTCTCTTTCGTTTAATCTCTCTCCTCTTCCATTTTCATTTAATTTCCTATTTGTATAAAATGTTTTATAGTTTGTTTATATTATGTTTGTTTTTTAAATTATTGTATATTGTGTGTATTTGTTTGTGTATTGTAAGATATTTGAAATGTAATTTGTTTGTTACAGCAGGGCTCCCTTGTAAAGCAGGCCTTGCGGCTTGAACGGGACTACCCTGCTTTTTATAAAGAAAACATGAATAAATAAATTGTTATTCTCTCTCCCATCTCTCCATCTCTCCCTACATATTCATCTCGTGCATCAAGCATCCTTTTCCTCATTTCTTTGCTTCCTCAAACTAGTCATTTATTTACATTTTACTTCACTATTATATCTACAATGTAAGACTCCAAATGATGCTCATCATAGTACAGTCATACAAAATTTGATTTTCAAATGCTAGGTATCATAATTATTCCATAACGTAGATATGATGTATATTAAATCATAAGTTTGTAAATATTTATGTAACGAAGGCTTCGGTAATAAACCAACCCGGATAAGTTCTGGGAACATGATATATTATACATTTGTAATCTTCCTCTCGTTTTTTATATGAACCCCAACAAATTTTTTTCTTCTTCATTTCTCGTCATGTTTTTGATATTGGGCCATGTAAAAGTAAGACTGTGCAGGGGAAATTTCTTCTGTGATATTCTTGAAAACTGACACAAAAGATTTAGAAAACTCACAACTTTTTCCATTTTTTAAAACCAGAACTTAACCTTTTGAATGCTCTCAAAAATAGATATAATACGAAGCAGGTCAAACTTGACGCACGGAACCTTAATATTTGCCCAAGGCTTCCCGAAATGCATTTCAAGTAGTTGTAGAGTTCTGTGCATGATTTATCAATTTAATCTTGTTTAAAATGTCAAGGAATGTCTTTAGGAAAATATGTTGTTGTTATGCCTGCTGTTGTTTTATGTTTGTTGTAAATAGCTTTTTATTACCAGAATAACATTGTTATTCTCTCTCCCATCTCTCCATCTCTCCCTACATATTCATCTCGTGCATCAAGCATCCTTTTCCTCATTTCTTTGCTTCCTCAAACTGGTCATTTATTTACATTTTACTTCACTATTGTATCTATAATGTAAGACTCCAAATCATAAGTTTGTAAATATTTATGTAACGAAGGCTTCGGTAATAAACCAACCCAGATAAGTTCTGGGAACATGATATATCATACATTTGTAATCTTCCTCTCGTTTTTTATATGAACCCCAACAAACTTCTTTCTTCTTCATTTGAGCAGCAGTGATGAAGCAGATCGTTGCAAACTCACAATTTAGCTCACATCGTGTATTTGGATATAAAAGTTATAATTATATATATATTTTAATATTAAGAAAGGAGAATTGTTTTCCTCGCAGTTTAAAGTGGCAAGCTAGAGGACCTAATAGAGATTTGATTCAATGGTTAAAATGAGACGTAACTTGTTCTTTGGTGGTATCATCATTCGAAAGGAGAAAGTCAACCCAACTAAGAGAGGAACAACTATTGGGTGTAACCATCTAAAACATGTAACACATACAACAACGTTTTGATTATTGTTTGTTTCTTTGTTTGATTTTATTTCTGCATTTGTCAACATAATAGACAGTAATATACAAAGTAGGTGCATATATATTATTAACAAAAGATAAAATACATATATAATCATATCATAATATAAGACCTTAAAAAAAAAAAAAGTCAAAGGTAATACAATTTTTTTATATGAGGTCATGAATTTGGTTCAAATGAACATATTGGAAGCATATGCGATTTACAATATTCAATGATCGTTGTCGCGGTTGAAATCGAGTCTAAAGTGAGGAAATTGTAAATAATAAACTCTTTATGTTGATTAGCGCCCTCTCAAGACTGATATTAGTTTAGGTTTAAAACAATGTTTCTTGTTTACAATCGACCGATTTGCTATTTCCGTTTGGAAATTATATATCATAACTGCATATTGTGGTTTTCATGGTCGCAACTACCATGGGATGGCCTTAGGCGCTATTTGAAATATTTGAGATTTACCGGGAGCACCGGTAAATTTTTGATTATTCAATATTTCGAAAGCAAATGTGTTTTAGGTGCTAAATTTTCTAGTGCTTATAATACATTCACATGGGCGTCCAAATATATCAACATTTTAAAGAATTACTTTCCATCCAATTTTCAAAATTTCCCAAAACTTTGCATTGCTTTTACCAAATGATTTCAAAATTGAAAAACATAGAAGACCGCCATCTTAAGCTGATCTTGAACGTAATGGCGGCCTCAGTTCAGGAACATTGGGGACTTTTAGATTCTGCACGACGAGAACATGGACTGCCCGCTTAAGGCAATGTGACGTTTTAAGGCACTGTCAGTGACGTCACATTGCTTTAAAAGGGCAGTCCACGTTCTCGTCGTGCAGAATCTAAAAGTCTCTATTGTATGGGCGACCAAACCTATAACATATAGTATAATCAGAAACCAATTCATTGTAACCGCCACATAAGTAAATCGCTTTGTTTAGGCATAACCTGAAATGCGGTAAGTTATGCGTAAAATGAGACATAACTTGTTCATTGGAGGTATGGGAAGAGAGAGAGAGAGAGAGATGGGGCATATGGAAACGTTTGCTTGTATTTGTCTCATAAAAGAAGTTGACCAGAAACTGACTCCCACACGGTGTTGAGTGCTCAGGGGTCACAGGCCACTGGCTTCATCGGGCAGGTAGTTCCATTATGTGAATGGGTAAATTAACTATTACAAAATGAGGGGACACATTACATTGTACAATAGGGACACACACTGTTTTTATTGTGCAGAACATACTCTTTTATTGACTTACTTATTGCATGAAACTATAAAACCAAAATGCATTTTGTATTCTAACAATTGGAGTACAAAGAATAATAACAGGTGAATGAAATGCATAAACACCACAAACACCTGGGGAGGAAGCATTCATAAATTTGAATACATAATAGTTGATAAACGACTCCGATGAAACTATAAAACCAAAATGAAATTTGCGTTCTGGCAATCGGAGTACAAAGAATGATAGCAGGTGAATGAAATTCTTCAACAGCAACACAAACACCTGGGAAGCTAGGAAGCATCCATAAATTTGAATAATTTAGTTGATAAACGACTCCGCATGCATGTGGACGTTTGTTGGAGCAGAGAAAGCAGTGGATTCTTAACAACACGAACCCATTTAACAGAATGTCGGAACGTAAATTAAATTTGGCGCGGTTGGAAAATGCATCTTTCTACCCTGCGACTTTAATGGTACGATCCAGTAAATTAAAACAGTAAAATGGCTCTTATTTTAAAATTACTCATTAAATAAATCCCAAAACTTCAGTGATATCAGAACAAATGTGTTATATCTTACTAATAATTAAAAAATGATGTATAAACATTGTGAAAGTGTCGCATTTTACGATAAAAGACACCGATTTAGCGAAGATGACGTCATTAGTGCGCTTGCATCAGGGAATTCAAAGTCAAAAGGTCAATTCAAAAGCCCCAATGCTGGAAAGAAACGTACATTTTAGAAAACTTCACTTTTTCAGGGAAAAATGCTTATTTGTTCTTTGCACGCAAGTCAGATTGAGCGGATGATACAACGTTTCCATATGGTGGGGGAGGGAGGGGGGGGGGGGGGGGGGAGGGGGAATCAAAACTCTATTTCACTGAATATTTGATTATACGAGTTACTAATAACAAATTCGGGAGGTTTCACTCCTTGATGAACAAAATAAAATGGAAGAGAAGCAAAATGTACAATATATATATATGATTCAATTTTTTCACTTTGATTGGTGCACTCTAATTCTAAAAATGACTTTAAAAAGCATAATAAAGAGCAGAAAGAGCAGAGAAGAGAACAGCGACCATTGAAGGGACCATTACGGTCGCATCGCCGAGTAGGAGCTCATTCGGATCACAGCCTAACCATTGGATAGCCGTATTCAGCGGATATCCGCTTTCCACCTCGACAGCGCGATCGTTAAACCGGTAATAATCTGACCCCTTGAAGAAATAGGTAATAGAGTTGCTATACTGGAAGGCGGCATCTACACCATCACTTGGAAGCCCACCAAAATTACTCAAGGGTTGTGGGTAGAATGTGCTTTCTTGACCAGTGTAGCGATAGTACAGATCTCCTGTTAATATGAGAAAAGTAATATGGAAATCTATTTGAAAATGTGCTTTTTGTGAGTGAGGTGAATAAAATTGATAGTGAAATCCTCTCCTATTCGTTCACCTGTGAAACACGTCCAATATATCCAAATAAAATTGTTAGAATCTACATAAGCGTATATCGACCATTTCATCTCGTCACAACTTCGTCATGTTGAAAAATAATTTCAGCATCTAGCCCCCGGACTGCCATCTCCGACAAACACTTTTCCCAGCAAAACTTAACCCACGCCATTTCTTCCTAGACGAATTTACTCTAATTTTTTTTGCGATTCCAACGAAGAGAAAGTTAGCAGGGTGTAATTTTTAGCAGGATAATTTTCTTACGGGTGGAGTTATCCGAGAGAAGGGATAGTTGCCCGGTGGTGTAATCTCATTGGCCAGGTGGGGGAGTTGTCTTAGAATCGTTTAAAATGGTTATGGTATTAATATCTTCTCGTATATTTCCACGTGTGTATTTATGCAGGTTAAAAGGGACTGTATATATTATTTCTTTATTCTATTTACAGATCGAAGAATTAACAACAAATTGATAAAATTATGAGTTATATTACCTTTAGTAAAATAGATTCCGCCATTGCGGCTCCATACGAAAGCCGAATCAACATCGGTTGGTACACCGCGCCAGTTGGACATCGGTCTCGGATAAGTGCCAGCCATTGTCCGGTTTCGAAAACGCCAATATTGACTTCCCTGTAAATGAGAAAAATATGATTTAAAAAATCGAAGAAAAATGAAGGGTTCTATGTTTGGGCCTGTGGGGGTGTTTTTCGATATAGAGAAAAAGGAGGTAAAGAGAGAGAGAGAGAGAGAGAGAGATGACATATGAAATTAGAGCAATAAATATAAACTAATTAGTCTATTACACATTTCATTAGCACCAATGCTATCATAAAGTGGCATGAAACATTATCTTGTCATGGAAGAGGAGCGATATGGGAGTACGTCATTACTTCATAGAGCAGCTATGACCTCCAGAAAGTATTGCTGCTTGTCATCTAGTAGCATTAATAAGGATAGCCTATTTTTTGTATCAAATTTGATTTAGAAAATATCAAATCGAGTGTTTCTACGATTTATCTATGAAATGTTCATCTTCACGTATTTACTTACCTTGAAAAAGTAGGTAAATGGAGAATAAAAGACAGCAGCGTCTAGGTTGGTTGGAAGACCGGGGAATTCGTCACCTATCATCTTCGGATAGCCGGCAGGGATTATGTTATTCCTCGCTCGACGGAACACATGCGTTTCTGTGCATAGGAAGAGGGTGTCGGTAAGAACGGTCAAATGTTATACCAAAGTTAATATTTCGTTGTTATAATGCTTAACGTCGTGATTCGATCTGCATACAAAATTGATCTGAAGTATTCTACGACTGTTGAGGAAGGGCACTAAAAAGTATGACGGGGGCCGCGGAGGGTATGAAAGGGCGGGGACTAAAAAGGCTCGGGGGCTCCTGGGGACAATACAAAGACGAACTGTGACAAATTACATTTTCATTCTGTAGTTTGAATGTTCACACGGGCATTTCAGGTCCTTTTCTCCGTTCTCTCAATTGGGTGAGCCAGGTTTAAATCATTGATTTGAATGCTCTCTGATTTCTGAATACACCAGTTCAGAGGAATGGTCTTTAAAACAAGAGCAGACCTAAGATTTTGTGAATTGACCAGTGCTTCCATCGATAATGGATCTAATTGCATAATAAAACTGTATGGAATAAATTCTGCTTCCTCGATGGCTTAGCTAATTGTAGCTGCACCACTGTATCTCCTTGTACTTTAATAAGAGCTTTAATAATGTAAAACAACAGGGTGATTATAAAGATACAGTCAGACCTGTCTATTGAGGCCACCCAAAGAAAACAGAGAAAAGAGGCTACTGTAGACAGGTGGCCTCCTAGACAGGTTCTACAACACTAATTTCCTACTCGAGGGAGACAAAATAGGCAACTTTAGTATACAAATAATACACAGCAGTGAGGGCATTAGTAAGAATTACCCAAACAAGCTACCTTTGGAACGTTCTAACACGCCCGAGGAGGTAGCCGAGGGTGTTTGAACTGTTTTGAAGGTACCGAGTGCGGGTAATTTTTACTAATGCCTGAACAAAATGCTATGTATTATTTGTTTTATAAGATTATGTTTTATTTGTTATATAAGATGATGTTTTATAACATGATTTTACTAACGACCGGTCATTATCCAAATGACACGTTAGGCAAAATATATGCCTGGTCACGTGTACGCTTTCAACCAATCATTTGATGAGGATCCACGTCATCATCTTATAAACAAGTTTAATTTCTTACCATTGGCAAAGTAGGCACTGCCATCTTCCGTTCGTGTAGCCAAAGAAATCTGAGGCATGCAGTTGTCTAATGGCGTAGAGGGCGTGTTTGGCTCTTCTGGCTCCCCGTTTCCTTCTCCTACGAAAATCAAAACAAAGAATCTTTCTAATCTTCATCTTTAACAAATTGATGTTTAAAATGAAAAATTATGGTTTCAATTCAAAGTTTTCAGGAAAATTACTGCTAGATCACTACTTATATGATAACAACATGATATTGAAATTTTCTTATCTACACAGGGTAGCGTTACCAGTACTTATGCTGTTCTTCCTAAGGGCCCTGCAATTATAGTATTATTATCATCACCTTAATATTAAATGCAATGCATCATCATTATAATTGTATGTCTTTCAGCGTGTCCACACACATATTTGTTTATCCCGAAACTCTATAAAGAAACGTCGTATAAAGAATAATCGTATAAATTCCAGGGCGTCCGCACACAAGAAACGTCGTATAAAGAATCATCGCATGAATTCCAGGGCGTCCACACACACAAGAAAGGAATCCCGAAACTCTACAGCGAAACGTCGTATATGTGCGCAGTTTGCCCTAGGTGATGCCCTAGGTAAATGACGCGGGTTTAAAAAGGGGGTTTAACAAAGAACAATGATATAACTTACCGTAATGAGCTTGAATACCAGCAATATCATCTCGATGAAGTTGGAAATTTGGTACGTATCCTCTGTAGTATGGGTACATGAGTGCATCCTCGATATCAGAGTGTCTGAGACCAAGACTATGACCGAACTCGTGGGCAGCGACTTGGAAAAGATTGACTCCTGTAAGGGGTAAAAAAATAAATAATGGATCGGGTTTGAATATCAGGTTTCTTTGTTTGGTGATCTAATTTTATGGAATTAGTTTGTATTATTTGTTTGTTTGTTTTTATAGTTACCTGTCCAAAATTATGCAGATGTGTTGTGGTCTAGCAGATAAAGAACCGAATGGATTACAGCCCGGCACTTTGGCAAGCAATTATTCTACATTTGCCACTCTCCATCCAAATGAGTACCTGATACGCTAGTTACTTTGGTGGCCCAGCTATATCAACTAGGGTAAGTAACGTTCAAAGTTGGATGAATGAACATGTACTTACTATGTTGATAGTACGGAAATAGTAGGAACTTCTCACTGTTTCGTTATGTTTCTAATTCTGATTATGTTTATGATAATGAAATCTTTAAATTACCTCTAGAGGTGCCTTCCGTGAACATCTCGCCTTCATCGAAATGTGCGTCGCCTCCGATTGAGCTTGAGCTGGGGAAATACGCATGCGCTAGAACACCACCAGGACCATCGAACATGGCCTCGACCCCATCCCCGTGGTCAGCCGAAGCGAAGATGATCTTGATGTCGGGCTCATTTGTCGCCACTTTGCGGAAAGTTAGAGTGGAGACGTCACTCCAAGCCTGTAATTATTACAGAGAGACAAAACATGATATACTGCTGCAACTAGAACCACTTCTCAAATGACAACAGCACCAACGAAAACAATAACGATAACAACAACTAATACTACAGTATGCCTACTACTAGTACCATTACTACCAACACCAACACCCTAACTCCTGCTATTACTATACTACTACTTCTACTACTATTGTCATTATACTTCTCCTACTATTTCTACCGTTACCAACAACAATAAATTAATGGCCTTGGTAATTTTCTTTTCGTCTGCAGGGTAAGAACCCCCTCCATACCCCTTCCAATTTCGGCGCTCCCTCCGTGAACCCCCCTCCCCCATACCCCTTCCAATTTCGGCGCTCCCTCCGTGAACCCCCTCCCCCATACCCCTTCCAATGTCGGAGCCCCCTCCATGTCTGGCCCCAACGCTTCACCACTGATGTAGGCCTAACTGATGAGGGGTGCACTGACCAAGTCTTTCGAGATAAAAGTATGAATGTATCAAATATGTATACTCTTTAAAGATACTATGTCCCATTTGCAGGCCAAAAAATGAAAATGTTAAATTCCAACGGCATCTGAAAGATAATACTAATTTAGAACTTCCCTAAAAAAGGTGGGGCTTGAAAATGTCTTCAAATGGGAAAATAAAGACTATTAGTTGTCAAATCTACTTAGAAGCTATAGGGCCAATAAGTAATAGTCTTGATTTTCAGACCATTGTACCAAATGGTCATACGTTTTATGCTGCGCAAAGATTCAATCAGTTTGATTTTGGCCATCACAAGAAGTGGGTTATAGGTGTAGACAAATGCTCATGTACCCTTTACAGCTCATTTTATGTATGTTATTACCAAAGAAGAACAAAAGCCAGTCAGTAACTCAATAGTGTCTGACAGTGAAGTCTAGCAAGTAAACGGGTTTCCTTGCATAATTTGAATATTAGGACACTGCTAACGTTTAAATTTCACAGATAGGACATACATGACATATTCATAATTCCTGCAAAGTTCTACAAAATTTGAGGTTGGCTGCAAAAGGGACATAGTACCTTTAAGTATAAAATACATACATACTCACACACGCACACACACACACACACACACACACACGCACACCCAAACGCACACCCAAACGCACAAACACACCCTCACAAACATATTCTATGCCAATGACATCGGTAGATATCTTACCTTGAAAGCTCGTGCCATAATACTCTCTACATCAGCACGGGGTAGATCACTGCTGTCTTCCACGATATTCCATGTCAGGTCGGTCTGGCGCCACCTCGGACCCAGGGCATAACGTTTCTTTCTCATCATATCGGCAAAGGATTCCATGTCTTTCATGCCACAGCGAGGCGTGTTCATCAGCTCCATGGACTCTTCATCAAGGGTTCCTGAAAAATCATCAAACAAATGATAATAATATTAATAATTACAATAATGATAATAAATGCGTTTTTTGACAATCTTTCGAACAAAGTCACGACTAAAAATACATCCAAAATAACTAATTACCTGTCATCGTCATATTCCCCATTTTCTGGAAGTATGTAATGGATGTTTTCTTGGTTTTCTCATCTTTTGGCATTCCATTCACCATGTTCTCCTCAGTTATATAGCCATATTTCTTCATGAATGCCTGTTCGTTGATAGAAAAAACAACAGTGACTCTAGTTAGACAATATTATTGATAATAGATTTATTTCAAGTTTTTTTCTGCGATTGTGTCAGACGTGAGAAGTATCGTCTTACGTGGGGGGGGGGGGGCAGTGGTACATTGAAAATGTTCGTGTGTATGTGTGTGATTGTGTGTGGGGGCGTGTGTGTGCGGGTATGTTTGTGCATGCGAATTTTACTTTTTGATCAAGTTTGTAAGATATAAATCATTTCTGATAATACCAATCGAGTAGCTGTAACTTGAGCCCTAGTCCACTCGAAAAATAACTTCATTTCAATAGAACCAGAAAAATCAGACAAACAAATCAAAAAAAAGTTTGAGCAAAATCGGATAACTAATAAGAAAGTTATGAATTTTTGATGACATGAACAACTTTTAAAATCACTACACAAATTGGCAACTCACTCATGAATCTGTGACGTATAGTCCTCACCATCCACTCATTATTTTCTTTATATTGATAATATAAATTTCCTATTTTCACCCTAAGAATCTTATTTCCTCACACCTGCATCCAAGTTAGATTGTAAGTAATATGTGTTTGTGTGAATGCACAAATAAAGAGTAATTTTTGTCCAGTTAAATCATGAAAAAAATTGAATTTTGATGAACTATTTATATAAAAATCAATAATTGTGAAATACAATATTCAGAAAATAGTATCAATTCTACAAAATTCATAAAAGTTTTGGGGAAATGTCATGCACGCAATATGATACAAATCATATAACCTAGGCAAAGGCATGGGGAAATCATGTTTTGGGGGATAAAAAGAGAAATTAATGGGATTAAACTATGTAAAGCAATTAATAAGTTGTGAGGACATGACGTCATAAACTGATAACCATCTTGGCAATCCGTGTTGTGATTCTCATTGTTCCATAGTTTTACATAGTTTTTCAAAAATTCATAACTTTCTTATTAGTTGTCCGATTTTGCTCAAACTTTTTTTGATTGGTTTGTCTGATTTTTCTGCTTTTATTGAAAGTAAGTTATTTTTGGAGTGGACTTGCCCTTTAACTGCAGTGCTTGGTGATAAGATTATGTAATCTTGTCGGTTAGTGCCTTCCTGCTGAATCAAACGGAACCGAAACAGGAACTAAGATTGTGTCGATGGACAATTCAACTTCACTTTACATAGGGAAATTAACAAAAGAACATCCTGCTGATTATATGTTTATCATGAAAGTACATTCTTTACATCAGGCCCCAAAAAGATCATTCAATCAGTTCTAACAAAAGTTCAACTAATGCTGCATGTGCAGTCGTACCGCATATCTGACTTCACCGGATTCCAAACCGACAGATTCATGGCCATTCTATGTAATGACTTTTAATTTCCGGCCTGGTGCCAGTCCATGGTATGACTGAGGTTAAAGGTCACACCGCCAAACCGTGAGTCCAAACCGCGAGTCCAAACCGACGTCAAACCGATCAAGTTCTGGCCAGTCTAGGTGATGTAATTAATTATGTTCGGTCTCGTGTCGGTCTCGTTGGTGAGACAGGTGTATGTGGGGGGTATTAGTAGCTACAGACCCTAAGACCTGGAACAATCTCCTAAAGATGCAGAATCACTCCACACCTTTAAGAAACACCTCGTAAACTTACACTCTGAAGATAAATATCTTCTTGTAGACAATTTAGTTTATTCTTATTCCTTTAATATGGCACGGATTCTTGTTATATTTTGTATTCTCATAGAAATAGCCAGAAAATGATTTTGTATGCCAATTGTATTTTTATTCTTGTGCATGACCAATTCATTTGAACGTTCTCACCGATAAAATAATAATAAATGAGTTTGACTTAGGTGATACATTTTAATGAACAGTTACAAAGCTCACACATGAAATGATATTGATGGCGATAACTCCGAGGATCCGTCATGTGTTTCAATTTCAACTTGAAAAATGAATATTTCAGCCAATATTGTTGGTCCCCTTCAGGATGACATATAACATTGTACAACCCATAAACACTGATCGTCCATACAAAAGCTGCGGTGCATTCTCTTTTATTGCCAGCTATTTTGATTTGATTTGAACATTTGTGTGCATAGTGGTAATATAGTGGTAATATTTGTTGATATTACAATGAAAAACAACATTTATGAAACGAAATGTTGGGAACGATTGACATATATAGTACATGCAGAAGAGCTGCAGCGAAAGCGTGTGCTTAAAGTGCATGCAGCTCTTTAACTTATGATTATACACCGAGAGAAAAATATGATAATATAAACAGGCAAAAAATAAAAGGAAATGAAGTAAAAACAATTACAACAATGACAAAAACAATATTTAAACGATATCCTCATGATCAGTATGTTACTCTCGTTATGAAATCAATATTTTGCACCGATCTAAATACATTGTCTACTCTATCATTGCTGTAAAGCATATCTTTTTAGTACACTTTTGTAAGATGTTATATTTTTAGTTGTTATTGTTATTCCATTAATATGGACAACAGTATATATATATATATATATATATATATATATATATTTATGCAGTATCGAACAAAAGATAGTATTCCCCTCTTACAAAACGATTTCATTTTGTTGAAAGTTATTTTATGTACCAAGTAACAGCATAATACATACCCAAATCTGTTCCTTCGTTTCAATTGGTTCTGCTGCCATAGAGCCGACAGCCGCCAGACAGCATCCCAGAAAGAGTACTACCAATCTCGGCATCATCTTCCTATCTTTCCCTCCTACCGTGTTTGTTCTCAAACTCGAAATGGAACCCTTTCTTCCTCGATGATATTCAACAATCCTTGCTTTAACTTCTCCTTGCCAGAGTGGTACTGGAGGTGACGAGTTTTATCCGAAATTAATGCCACTGTAAATACAATTCCTCTCTATATAGATTCTACTCTCGTATTTCGTTGATGAGAGAATTCCATTTATGGAATAAACGATATGATTGGATGCTCGTCAATTTTGCACGCGGCACTTTTTTCATGGAATCACACCCTGACGCATTGTTCCGAGGTTGAAAAGGCCTACGCATTACCCGGGGGGGGGGGGGGGGGTACTCAGATGTGGGTTGGAAGGGGGTGTACCGCTAAAGCCTCTTTGTGTGTGTGTAATTGGGTTTTTACAGACGTGTACCAATCAGATATGATTATTTACGTCTGGGGACCGATTTTTAACGTCACCATCCGAAAGACGTGACTCAGTTTCGAACCTGCGTCCTCGGCTGAATCAGTTTGTAACTTCCATTGTTAGCTGGATTACAGGCGCACGCCACAACGCCTAGCTAAAGCCTCGAAACCCTACCGATTTGTAAGGGTCATTTTGAGGGATTTTTCTGGAAGTAAAGCCCATTTTTGTTGAAAAAGCGGACTCATGCTAAGGGATACTTTTGTGAAAAATAGGACCCATGTTGAGGGATTTTTTTTGTGAATAAGTGACCCATGAGAGCGGCACCCCCCCCCCCCCCCCGGGCGCATTACCAGAGCAGAGCAAAGTTCGAGAAAAAAAAAAGACAGTTACGCATTATCATATCACATTTCTATGTTATTTTTGAAATATTGATCCTTTGTAATTCGAAACTCTGTCTTTTTGAGGTCGAGTAGAAATGACATTACGGATCATGTCTTTAATTAGAACATAAAGTAATTATCACGCATTTGCCATTATTAGGTATCATTTGATATTGTCACCAATCATAAACAATCATAAAAAGTTCTTGTGCATGGGAATGATGCTCTATGAAAATTGTGAAATCCTGACTGATAACAAATTTAGGATTGTTGTTTTTAGCCTCTAATAAACGTATTTGTATCTTTTAAATATCATGAAAGTCACATTGGGTGATAGGGCTTTAGTAACATTCATGTTTTAATGATGGTTGCGCAACGATTATGACGTCATACTGTATATTAGGGAATGAGCGGGCAGAGGTGAATGCAATTTTACGATTAAAATCGGATCAGTGCTTCAGCGAAATTTCAACTTATTTCAAGTGCAAGTCATTTCCTCATGCATTGAATCAAGGACGTATTACTTGATTGAATCAATGATAATGTAAACACAAGGTAAGTTGATCTGTCTCGGTTCTGTTTTATTCTCGTGTTACCATTTATGGACTAATTATCGAACAATGTTTAAAAATAAAAAAAATTGCAATTCTAACTTTCAATTTTCATCCACACGATGTTTATGATACCTCAGTCACATCAACTCCACATCGACCATGTTCGTGTGCGCCAGTGATGGATGTTTTGGGTAAATTCAAAGTCTTTCTTTACTGTAATGGTTTTGTATAACTTTCTTGTCCTTTCATTATTGTTATTTGAACTTATACATATTGGTTTTTTGTTTGTATGTTTGTCTAATTATTACCAATGACTTGTAAATATGTAATTTTTTATATGATTGAAAATTTAATAAACACACAAATATATTTTAATAAAGTATTACAAAAATTCACTAAAAAATTCCACATCGACCATTTTTTGGTGCAATTCATGACATAGTAAAGAAATTTGCCGTTCTGTTTGGTGTCGGTCTCGTTGGTGTGACTGTGTTAACACGCTGTCAAACTTCCCCAGTGCTTCTCATACATAATATACCATTATGAAACTGGCGAACAGTTCATGGTGTGTTTTAAGAGCTTACTCACAGACAGGAAACATGTTGAAGCAATCGATGACCCTGCATCTAAAACGTGGTTTTGGTTATCAATGTTATGTTATGAATATACTTTGTCCTGTACTATTTATCATATAGTGCATGACTTGCGTAATAGTGTATCTTTTTTTTAAATCAAGGTACGGGTTCGATTCCCTGTCACAGCACTAACATCCTTTGAAAAGACATTAATCTACATTTGGCACACTCTACCCAGGTGAGGTACATGGGTACCCGGTCCGACTTTATTTCTTAAAATGCTCGAGCGCTGTAATAGCAGCTGTGATAAAGCCAGGGTACTAATGGAGAACCAGGAGTGGCAATAATGTGCCAGACATGGGCCATATACAAGACTCCACTATTAATTTTATAATTATGAATTACATTCCATTGGATTTGAGCCTTTTGAGGGATGTTTGTATACGTCATTGATTATAGCATCACTCTTGAAACTCTATATAAAGAGGTTACGGTATTGCTCTTGGTCTGGAAAATAACAATCCTCAAATACAAAGACCTTCAGATAAAATGTATCCAAACAAAGGCCCACAGGAACTTACTTACAAAGTTCTCCTGCTTTTCCCATCATGACCGGTATAACAATGCCGATTATTCAATCAATAAATTAATGACACGGTGACTATTTGTGCTGGTACAAAGTACAACTCAACATGTTACGTGCATTGGAAGAGCGGAGGAAGCTGAATAAATTATGTTGTATAAATCAAGATTTACATGGAATGAGGATACAGATTGCGTTTATATAATATATTGATACCAGGAAGTTTAGTCATTAATGTTATAGTGAGATTGAAAGTAACGTGCCATGATGATTAAGGTCATTTAGTGAGCCGGGGTGACAATAATTCGATTCAGTATTAGAGTCATGTAAGGCGGAACCACGTCCACCCCCAGTGAGGTATTGAAGAAAACTGATATCAATACCATAGCCCTGATTCACAAAACTTTATGAAACATTATGAATCAAACAAAAAGAATACATGATTAACTGAAACACTGATAAGAAATCTGTATCCCGTCACTCAAAACGGTCTAGATGAAATGTATTAATGAACAAATATTTTTCGATTGTTTCTAAACATGGTAAACTATTTTTGTCAGGCATTGGCAGCACAAGGCACCATTCTTTGATTATTTATGGGATATGGGTCAATATATAGTCATCGCAGGAAGTATAGTAAGGACAAAATGAGTTGGTTGCGTTTACCGACCAGAATGAGTTGACTGAATTTCAAGAAACATCAGTGGTATGTAAAACTTATGCTACGTTTACACTATGTTCCCGGCGGCCACGGCAACCACGTTTCAGGCCACCGTGGACGAAACGGGATTGACGTGACACAACGCGGGGGACCGTATGGGCAAACGTGACAGGCCGTGATTGCCGTGGATACCGTGTCAGATTTTTAAACTGTCAAAAAAATTGCCACGGCAGTCACGGTGCGGATGAGAAACCTAGTAGGCCGTGATAAACCGGGGTGAACGTAACAAAACGTGACAGTCCGTAATAGGCCGTAACAAAACTTGGGGGTGGTCCGTAGTGGGACGGTTTAAGCGCCCGGCACGCTACGGCGCGTTGCGTTCTACTACGGTCTGACACAACGCGAGGTCTCAGAATACCATGATTGCTATTGCTTGGGAGACCTTCTTTTTATACCGCCGGTGTGACAGCAGATCTTGTTACCTTGGCGGATCGTGTTCTCGGAACAAAATCTGCCTAGCAGATATCGTGATCAGCAGCGGATATCGTACCCGCTACAACCAAATCTGCCGTTTGAACACGGCGGATAATGTGCATTGGCGGATTTTGTTCCTATATAGCTACAGGCAGTGGCGAACCTGGCATACCGCATCAGGGGGGTGGGGGGGGGGGGGGTTGGGGGGAGGGTGTTTTGAGGGGGAGGGTTTTCCCCCATCCCACGGTATTTTGATGTTTGCGATCGCGCGATTTCATGCATACCCGTACCTTACTTATGTTTTGTTGATTTGAAAAGTCTTCATAATTCGAAAAAGATTGTTTTATTGGGAGGGGGGGGGGGGGGGGAGGGGGGGGGGGGGGGGGGTTAGGGTTAGGGGTGTGACACCCAAATTTGCTGCCAACTTTTAAGGGTGCGACGTCATCCAAATTTGCCGATTAACAAATGCATAGCATCTACCAACCTCCTTCCCTATCCTAAATGTTAATTATTCCATGGTTTAATTAGGCTCTTATCAAATTAAAAAACCTTTTGAAGTAATCATTACCCCCTATAATATTGAAACATGCAACTAATTTGTTTCTACATCGTGATCGACCTGAAAACAAATACAAAAAAGTAATTAGCCCCCTTTTTGTATCTGAATCCACATATCAGTGATAAAAAATAATCATGCGAGCGCGAGGCATTACGAACTGATTTTTCCCTCAACAGTGACAGGAACTGGGCTTATGAAGCCCTTCAAAATTTCTGTCGGCAAATGCGTCACTCTTTTCCTCTTTCCTTCCCTACTTCTTTCATTTTTTTTCTCTCTATCTCTCTCTCTCTCCTTTTTTCTTTCTCTTTTTCTTTCCTTTCTTTCCCTTTTTTCTTCTTTTCTTTCTTTTTCTTTTTCTTTCCTTTCGTTTCCCTTTTCTCTTTTCTTCTTTTCTTTCTTTTTCTTTTTCCTTCCTTTCTTTTCCCTTTTCTCTTTTCTTCTTTTCTTTCTCTTTCTTTTTCGTCGGGGGGGGGGGGGGGGTAATCCGGCCCCTTCCCCCCCCATAGGTACGCTAGTGGCTACAGGACATGGTATGTTAATTCTATCGTGAATAACATGGCGGATTGCTAGACTTAAATTGTCTGATTTGTTCGTATTGGACATCGAATCTGTAGGCTATTCCGAAAAGCATCCCCCCTTTATTGCATTGACGCCCACAGGCGACAAAGCCTTGTTGTCTCTCTTTCTTCTTGTCCATTTTTCTTGTCCATCGTTCTAATTTTATGTTAAAACCAGCATAATTGACATTTTGGCATTTTTGTTTTATTTATGCCCGAGTGGGTCTAATGGCCTCTAGAGGCCTATACATAAGACCTCCTCCCCAACTGCTGTTTTAACAGAAATAAATCATAATTTAATTACGTATTTATTTCATTTCATTAAACATTTTTCCTGTGATCCAGTCTCTGTGCTTTTTCATTTTCTTTCTTTTCATTTATAACTAAAATGAAGGCAGATATGGGAAGGGTCATGATTGGTCAGAGCAAATTGACGTGTTTGTTTGGAATCTTTCAAACTTTTGTATTACTGCATTTGTTAGCCAAGAAAACCTTTTAGAATAAAACAACCTGACTCCCATAGTAGCGTTTTAAACATTGGTAAGCCCCCCCCCCCCCCAAAAAAAAAAAAAAAAAAAAAAACCAAACAGATTCCTTTGATTTTATATGATAAATTGCAAGAAATAGAAATTATCAACGGCTTCGATCATTTCTTTAAAAATAGATTTATAAGCTAATAAAACAATATAGACCTAATAAACTTAAATTTGTTTTACCCCTATTTTCAAACTATTCTCGAATCCTTACAGAGTATAATTCAGGTTATTTTGCCACCTTTAGAAGTTGTCTGCATCCAATAGACGAAAAGGATTATATTGTATTTCTTTATCAATTTAAAATTTGCCATTACTGTGCATCCCTTACAGATTTATAACATTTTTTTTTATTCGGTTGTACTGATTACGAAACTTGAATTGTGGGGCCGGGGGGGGGGGGGGGTGATCGAGGCTCTTTGCATCATCCCATATCCTCCCTTCATTTTTTTTTTTTGGGGGGGGGGAGTGAACTTTAAGGTCACTCTACATGATAGAAAAAACAGATTTTAAATATCATAAACTATTTTCTTAATTGTAATGGGTTTCATCAGTATAGTTATTGTTCAATACTGTAAAGACAGTGTAGGACACGGGCGAGCTGATGTGGATAGCGAATTTTTGGAATCATTGGAATTTTTATTTCAAAATAATTATAGTGCAAATTCCCTCACAGTCATCGTCCTTTCATTAAAACTAACGGTGTAGCGTTTTGGGAAAATAAACCTTGAATTTCTGGTACACCTGCCCTCGCTTTCTATCAGCACAAATAGTGAAGATATAGCAATTCTGATACAGAAAGAGAAAAAGATTTGCGAGCGAGCGAGCAAGCCAAAATAATGAAGTTTTTTTCACAGAAATGTTTTTTCTTCTTTTTCATCCAGCATAATTCTATTGTCAAGGAGGGGTGTACAAATTGGCGATTATGGAGGAGGATTATTGTTTACTTTCCTATACATGTTGGTCGCCTTTCTATCACAATGGATTACCATCTTTATCAGAAAGGAACTTGGATTATGATAATAATCGAGAACATACTTTGTGAGCAAGCGAGTGATCTGGATTTTTTTTTAAAACTTCGTCATAGAACGCTTGTTTTTATATCCAGAGATATTTTTTATTCATATATAGATTGACTTTTTGAAATAGTGATAAAAAATATCATCATTGTCTGGAATATACTGTTACAATGAAGATCCTGGTGATAAATACAATGAAAATAAATAGTGCTTGAATGAAATAAGTATAACTAGAGATGATATATTCCTTTCCCTTAACTAAGATATTACCTTTAAATAAACTGATTTGAAGTACGGTGTTAAACCTAGTGTTGGTGCTTAATTTCCCGTACAACACCTCTTAACTAAAACTTGAAGTCACACATTCTTTCACTACACAAGTCCACAACAAACGGGTGCAAACACACTTAAACACATGCCTGTTGTGGAAGGTTATTAATACTACTCGATCAATGGTCGAAGGGGTCCTCCAAGCAATTTTACACAACAATGGAGAAATAGGTTGCTTTAAGATAGGCACTTTGTTTGGCTCTCACTCCATCCATAAAAAGCAAAGAAAACACTAACAGAATCGTACGAGACTCTTTGCAATAAAATCTTTTTATTTCCCAACAATGTCTTTACAATCTTAATCTTTTGAATCTTACAAAAACTGCCTAAGCCATTAAATACAAGTTGTTCACCCCGTGGTTGGGTACTCTGCATACGCTGATAATTACATAATGGATTTTATTCAAAAAAATGGCTGAGGTGATGGAAATCTATTACATTCTTTTTAAACCTTGCACTCAACAAATCCAATCCGTTCCTTTGAATTTCAAAGAGAGAGGACTTAGAGCCATAGAAATTAAATTACACATTATACAGGACATGATTAATCTTGCTCGAACTCGTACTCGCACTCAGCATCCATGGTGGTATACAGTATAGTACTACGGTACACATGCAATTGCAATCGAACGCAGCCTAGCCACCATGCATGCATGCAGCAAGCGGAGACAGTATACCACTCATAAAAACGATACCTTCATAATGGAACGATAGCTGCAAAACGGAACACTATCTGCCAGCCACTCTGCGTGGTGGGTTACAATATCTGCCGGCAGATTTTGTGACGGGAACAATATCTGCCGGCGGATTTTGTTCCGCGAACACGATCCGCCAGTCACAATAAACGCCGTCACACCGGCACAAACGTGCTCCAAAGCTGCCCTGCGTCCACGTTTCATCCGTACAAAGCCTTGACAAAACGTGAAAAACGTGTCAGAACTTGATCAGAACGTGGGAAACGTGAGGGACCCCATCAGAACGTGACGGGCCGGGAGGGAACGTTCTGGCATCCGTGGTAGAACGCGGGCCGAACCGTAGTGCGCCTTGGAGCCTCCGGGACTCAGCATCCCCTTCTCCCCACGGCCCTTCACGGATACCGTGGTAGACCGTGAGAAAACTTGGCAAGACGTAACAAAACTTGAATCCAGAGATAAAATTGGTCTAAATCCTACGGCGCACTACGTTTCGGGCAAACGGGGCTGCCGTGGCCGCCGGGAACATAGTGTAAACGTAGCATAAAATTATATAATGATGTGAGAGAGGATGTCTTTTAGCACACACATATGCAACGATTTTTTAAATGAATGTGTTTGAAGACGAATATTGATGAAAGAATACAAGTATCTGGGTTTTCTGCGTACAACAGAAAACTTAAATGTTGTATTCTTCCATCATATACTGGCCTTAAAATGTATATATTTTGAAAAGCATTCCAGAAGTGTGAGTTAAATAACATCCTCTTTCACATCTTTATAAAATTTGAGTGAAATTTTGCCATCAAATATTTGAGACTCTCAACACTTTAGAGGGGCTTTTAATTATGATAATGCGGCAGTAACATCGCCAAACTGACCGATTTCTTATTGTAATTGTTATGTATATTTTTGTTCGGTCTGTTCTTCTTCTTTAAAAGATCACAACTTGATTTCCACTTGCGCTCCCGTAACACATATGTTTGTAATCAATTGCAAAATGACAATGGCCAATTGAGATCATCGATGCATATACTAATTGTTCGATTGGCTGACTATGTGTATTAACCAATCGAATCGTCGTTGAATTTACAATTTATCGCGAACAGTAAATTTATGTTACAAAGCCCTGATTTTCTAAAAATGGACGCTTTTGAAAAGTCATTTCAAGTCTGTGAGCTTTAATCTTTCATATACGTTTCTTTTTCAAAATAAAGTAGTTGAGTTGTAGTTATTCGCCTCACCTACCGTCCCAGTATAGTTTCCTGAGTGAGCTGCCAAAGGAATCACCCAACCAAGTACCAAGTATTGAAAATATTTATTTCCTTGGTCTTTGAAAAAAGGAAATAGGGGTTACAGAATGATTGAATGAAAATACTTTGGTGATTAAGCATGTATTGGTTTGGTTTCGTAGAAGGGAATTACCTAGTGTTTTTAATTTCTTTCGCTTTCATTAATACTCTTACTTGTCTCATTCTGGTGCTAATGAAGCGAATGAGTTGTGTAAAACGAAAAAAAAACACCATAAAAGTGATATTTGAATATATGAGTAAAAACAAATTACACTGTTTAATATTCATGACTTTGTTCAAACTTTCACCAAAATGGTTATGACCAGGGGCGGATCCATCCGGCGGCAGGGGAGGGGGCCCGATTCAAATGAGAAAATATGTAGCGGCGAAACAGCCGGCCGATAATTCGCTCAGTGGGGGGGGGGGGGGGGGGGGAGGGGCAGTGAGCACTATTTTTTTTTTTTTTTTGCTCCCGAAAATTTGAAAATCGTGCCTGCCGAGATAATTCGCTCAGTGGGGGGGGGGGGGGGGGGGGGGGGGGGGTGAGCACTACACTCTTAAAATGTTGGGTAAATTTAGTTGGGTAATTGTTGGTTGGTTAAAAAAATTCGTTATTCTGGGCTATTATTACCCATTTAAGCATTTAAGTGTTTTAACCAATATTGGGCAATTATTTTTACTTAATTATTGGGCGGATATTTACCAACAGTATTGGTAAATGAGGGTTGGGAACCAGTTGCCCCGTAGTTGTGTAATTTTGCCACATTTCCTTTGCGAGTTGGGTAAATTTTGTTGGGCAACTGATGGTTGGGTAGAAATTCGCCTAGAAATTTACCAACATTATTTTGCAAATTAGGATTGAGTAATTTTTGCCTGTAGTTGTGTAATTTTGGCACATTCCCACTGCGAGTTGGGTAAATTTCGTTGGGCAACTGATGGTTGGTCGAGAAATCGTTTCCAAGGTTGGGTAATTTTTATCCCAATCTATTTCAGGGCATTATATTTACCCAATTATTATACATTTAGCAACAACATCGTTCCAAGGAGTTGAGAGCAATTTACCAAGTAGTTGGGTAATTGTTAGATGCTGAGGAATATTACTCATCACCACTTACCCAATTTGACTTTGCTCAAATTTTGTTTGCTCATATTTGGGTAATAATTGACCACCGCCTCTTACCCAATTTTACTTTGCTCAAATTTTTGTTTGCTCATATATTGGGTAATAAATGACCACCGCCTCTTACCCAATTTTACTTTGCTCAAATTTTTGTTTGCTCATATATTGGGTAATAATTGACCACCGCCTCTTACCCAATTTTACTTTGCTCAAATTTTTGTTTGCTCATAATTATGCTGAGTAATAATTACCCATCACCACTTACCCAATTTTACTTTGCTCAAATTTTTGTTTGCTCATATATTGGGTAATAAATGACCACCGCCTCTTACCCAATTTTACTTTGCTCAAATTTTTGTTTGCTCATATATTGGGTAATAAATGACCACCGCCTCTTACCCAATTTTACTTTGCCCAAATTTTTGTTTGCTCTTATGCTGAGTAATAATTACCCATCACCACTTACCCAATTTTACTTTGCTCAAATTTTTGTTTGCTCATATATTGGGTAATAAATGACCACCGCCTCTTACCCAATTTTACTTTGCCCAAATTTTTGTTTGCTCATATGCTGAGTAATAATTACCCATCACCACTTACCCGATTTTACTTTGCTCAAATTTTTGTTTGCTCATAATTGGGTAATAATTGACCACCGCCCCTTACCCAATTTATTTTGCCCATATTTGTGTTTGCTCATATGCTGAGTAATAATTACCCATCACCACTTACCGAATTTTACTTTGCTCAATTTTTGTTTGCTCATACATTGGGTACTATTTGACCAACGCCTGTTACCCAATTTCACTTTGCGCCTTTTTTTGTTTGCTTATATAGCCTATATAAGGTAGTAATTGACCACCGCCTTTTACCAAATATATTTAGCTCAATTTTCTTTAGCTCACAATATGCTGTGTAAATATTGCTATGAAAAATTGAAATTATCTCTCCTGTAATTGTAACCATTTACTTCTATTTTAAAATTATAATAACAGAGTGTTGAAGCGACGATGAATTTGTGCGAGTTTGATGCTGAAAGAGTCCAAGATTTATCTTTTGTGAAAACTGAGCCATCTTAACCATGTAGGCCTATAGAGTTACATAATCTACGTAAGTAATGATCATGGAACGTACACGCTATCATCGTCAATTACGCGCATGCGTAAATGGCAGTGGAAACCTTCGATGGGGGACTAGACTTACGTTTAACCAGACTTGGGTAAAGTTTGCCTGGTATTGGTCTTGGGGTAGCGCGCACATGGTCTGGTCGCTCGCGATCAGCATGCCATGCGCAGTACTATTTCTATTTACTCGGTATAGCCGGCGCGGCCGTCCCGGCCCGGGAGCTCGAGCTATATGATACACCAACGTAACTAGCAGCCTGTACGTACGTACGTATACGCATCATATCGGAGTCTTGCATGCTAGAGCCTGAGGGTCTAAAAATGGAGCTCGACAACTGCTGCGGAGATAGTTCAAGTGAAGATGGGTTCATAGACCCTCTCACCAAAATCGTTCAAAGGTGGGGATGTCCGTCAGTGTTAAAGATACTAGAAGGTACGTTCACATCTTATTGAGATTAGAAGTTTAGAACATGATCAACAGGTACTTGCTGTAGACTTGTTCCCATATCCATAACACATGGGCAACATGTAGACTAGTTCTATATGCCTCAGCAATGGTTAATGAATACGCTTCAATTCAATTGGTCTATTAAACTTTGCCTCAAATTTGCTCTTTTAATGCATGTGTTACTAATCCAAACTAATATTTGATTGATATAGATATCAAATTCAAATTGTACTGTTTCCATGAATTTTAGATCACAAATGAATAGATCTAGATCTATTTAAAAATATTTTGTTCAAGATTTTACAAAACCCAAAGGCCAAAACCCGGATTTCTGTGCTGTTTCCTGCTACAATACATACATAACACAATACCCTCCATTTTCTATGGATCATGGGTTGTATGGGGTCCAATCACAGAACTCTTAAATACGTAGTTAAGAGTTCTGTGGGTCCAATACATTGGACCACATACTTGTAGGTGTGTACCCAGATAGTATTACAGTACGTGGGACTGGTGTAATTTTGAACAATTATCTCTGTTATCTGAAATTGGTATTACTATACTAGATCTAGTCTAGGTCTAGATCTAGATCTAGGCCTACTTATATTTAATAATCAACACTGAACTGAATGATTCATCAGAAAATTGAAGTTGTCAAATAATGTACAATTTTATGAACATTATTTTGTGGAAGATTATCTTTCATTTTCCTGTAGATCTAGAAGTCTAGATTTCAAAAAGTGAGACAATTTTTCTTGCCCATTGCCATGTTAAGGATTTTGCCCTTTCATTTTCTACAGGACTTTGAAATCCAAACACTCTAAAAAAATGTTGGGCAAGTGCCCAATTTTTACCCAACATGAGGGCACTTATGTGTCCGACTAACTATTGGGTAAATTAAAGATTTTGCATGATTTACCCAGTGTTGGATGAAAAGAAAATACCCAACTTTTAACCAACAAAATTTACCCCAATAGGAAATTCACCCAATTCTCACCATAATGTGTAGTATATTCGACACTAGTTGGGCAAATTATTTCATCAGTAACTACATGGTTGGTAGAAAATAACCCAATTATTGGACAAAAATGACCAACTTTAATTTGCCCAAAAATATTACCCAATTATTTCATCGGTAACTACATGGTTGGTAGAAAATAACCCAATTGTTGGACAAAATTTGCCCAACATCAGTTTTACCAAGTAACACCTACCCAACTTATTTCTGACCTTTTATTAGGTAACTTCATACAGTAAATGGTTGGGAGAAATTATTTGACAAAAACGCGCCAAACTTTGATTTGCCCAGTAACATCTGCCTAACTACAGAGCATAGACTCTACATCCTCTTGGTTTTAAATGGGGCTATTAATTATGTGCTATTGCGATATTCCTTGTCACAACTAAAAGGCAGTTGACCCACATTTTAGCCCATATTAATAGCCTAATTCAAAACCAAGAGGCTGTGGTGGTTTTCGAAATTGCAGTGACCTCGCTGTAGTACACGAATGGGCACAATTTTTAACATGGGTACATTTTTTCTCATTTAAAAAAATCTTTTTCTGAAAATAATTTTTAAATATGGAAAAATTACAGATGCTTAAGCCACCAAATTATGCCCACAAAATTGTACACTATTTTACTACATGTCCAGATTTCAATGAAATCATTAGAAACTTGGGACATGTACATCTATCTTGCAAGTTGCAAAGCCAACGAACTGATTCGATTTTGGGATGGAGGTGCACATGGAGGAAGGACATTCGTTAGTACAGGATTAACTGTCCTATTTTGCTTCATATCAGTGAAATGTTCCAGCACATGCATTTTGTTTAATGTTTCACACCACTGAACAATAAGCTGTACAAAAGAATTATTAAACACCACAAATTATCTTTTCTAGGATAAACAATTGTCAGTTGCCTCTATTCAAGGTAACACACTATAATTTATATATGGTTGTATGGTACTGTAAGTGGCCTGTGAAAGGCTTGAGTGCTAGACTTTTTGAGAAACCCTGGTCAGATATAGCTAGGTTATTTGTCATACTAAAGCTGAGAAACATGGCTACTAATGCAGACAATATCATGGCAGCCGCAAAAGGTTGAAAAAAACAATTACCGGTATGGCAGTTTAAAGTTGAAGTAATAGGCATGACAGTGCACATGGAGAAGACACATATGATTATCAATGAATTAGTAATGTTAATTAACCAATCAGCATACATTGACCTCTATGCTAACTCTCAAATCATTCTGATTCATTTGGTAAGTTGAATGACTTTCTTTGAAATCAAATTCATTGCTGATGCAACTAATCTTTATACTTTAAATAGGCCCCTACATTGTTAAAAATTAGGCACAATTTGACTAAACTAAGGTGATTACTAGTATGACTTTAGAAAAGGTTTCCATTCTTAATTTGATTGTGTGGATGTTAATAACATCACCTGAAAATAAATAGCAATTAGTTGATACAATTCGCTAGTATGATCTAAAAGTAAGTTTTCTATACGAAGACCAAATTTTCGAGAAAATCGCATTTGAAAATTCAGATTTTCATAGACCCTTGTGGAATAAGAAAACATTGATTATGCGATTTATTCAAAATGGAAGATATTTTAGCTGGAACATGAGCAAATGTTTACAGCTTATCATTATCTAAAACATATACTTTTGTTTAATTTGCGCAACCATACGTGTTTGTGGTATTATATGAAAACAATCAGTTTATGCTGCACTAAGCCTTATTTATCAATCTCTCCCTCTTCTTCTCCAGAAAATGAAGTTGATGTGGAAACCCTTCCCCTTCTAAGTGAAAGTATAATCACATCCTTCATACCCAAGATTGGACCTCGATTGAAGTTTCTCGCTGGGTGGCGTGCAGAGGTAGGCCCTAGATGTGGCACAATATCTCACTATGGATAGTTACAGATGCTTTCAGTGTCTTGATTTAATTAGGGGGGATATTTCTTGCCTATTCCATCATTTAAAATACACACATACAACAACCAGGGGAAAAAATGTAAGTATAACATGCATGCAAGGGGCATGTAGACTAACATTTCGTACATTATCGGGATATAGAAAACATCTCATTTCAAAGCACGCTGCACGGATAAAGACGTCAAGCACAACTACAAAAGCAGTTCCAGATCACCAAAGTGAAACCTGTTATGAAGGATCTGTTCTAGGAAAGAATAACAACACTGAAGGGAATTTGGAACAACTGCACCAGGAAAAGGCATTGTTTGTTGGAGAAAGCAGTGAGCAGGAAGATGTCTCTTTTGAAACGCAAACAGAGAGACTACCTGATATTGCAGCAAAGTTTGTAGCAGAACTCAGGGCAAGGACTAATGTGCCTGCTTCACACACCAACAAGGTCATTCAAACCGCACAAGATTTGGTTATTTCTGTGTTACAAACTGTGCAACAGGATGTGATGGATATCTTAAGTGAGCCACAATATGCAGCTAACAGTGAGCTGAGATCTGATATACAAGATGCATGTATTCGAGAATTCAAAGAATCCATTTTCAGAGCTCATGTCAGATACTCAACAGAAAAAATATTTCTCTGAGAAAGGTGATTTCATTCAGCCTTGTGAGGTGTTGTTGGGAACTTGCTTAAAACCAAAAATTGATCAAAAGACAGGTGATCCACTGCAAAGCACACAAAAAGAAACCTTTCAATATATACCACTAGCTGACACTATTAAACAATACTTAGAGCGACCAGGAGTAATGAACGCCATACTGTCTCAAAAAGGATCAAAAGATAATGATGTTTTGTATTCATTCAAAGATGGTCACTATTATAAAAGGCAGGAAGCTACTGCTAGACAAGACTGTGAATTCTTAGTGCCTCTGTTGTTGTACAATGATGAGTTTGAGACAGCCAATCCGCTTGGGTCAAAACGCGGCAAACACAAGGTAAGTGCCTTTTATACAAGTGTGTTATCCCTTCCCAGGAAATACCAGGCTAGGCTGGAAAATATCATGCTCACAGCTATGATCACATCTCCGCTTTTGAGTAAATATGGCATCTCAGAAGTTTTGAAGGTAATCAAGGATGATCTGCAGCAGATGTGGACTGATGGACTCATTATCAAGTGCAAAGAGTTTGAGGGTAGGGTCAAACCCTACTTATTCCAAGTTGTAGGGGACAATCTTGGCATTCATGCCATGCTGGGATGTACAACCTGTTTCCGGGCCAACTATTACTGTAGATTCTGTAGAGGCCATCGCTCGTTGCTTCAGAAACAGCCAAAAGAGGATGCCCAATATCTCCGTGATGAAATAAACTATGATACAGATCTTCAAAAGCCCTTGTCAGAATCTGGCTTGAAGCATGCAACAGTTTTGAATGAATTGCCTTACTACCATTCCACTCAAAACTTATGTCCAGATGTAATGCATGATTTTACAGAGGGAGTCTTGCCCCTGGAAATGCACCTTGTTTTGAGTAAACTTGTTCAGAAGGGTTTCATAACACTGGATGAGGTGAACAGTAGAATATCCTCATTCAATTTTGGCTTTGTGGACCGCAAAAACAGACCAAGCCCAATCAGGCAGGCATCACTGAAGAATCCATATTCTACAAGTGGACAGACATCAGCACAGATGACGTGCCTTGCATACAACATCCCTCTCATGTTAGGAGACAAGATTGATGAGATGTGTGATGAGTGGGAACTCTTACTGTCAATCATTGACATCTTCAAAATCATTATGAGTCCCAGTATCAGTAAGTCTGCCATCTATGTCCTGAAGGCAATGATTGATGATCACCACAGGCTCTTCATGCAGCTCTTCCCTGAAGCTAGTCTAACTCCGAAGCAGCACTTTCTTGTGCATTACCCACGTGCACTGAAACACCTTGGGCCACTGACCCAGTATTCAGCATTGCGTTTTGAAGCAATGCACAGACCTTTCAAGCAGATTGCCAGTGTATCTTGCAACTACCAAAACATTGTCAAAACATTGGCTAACAGATACCAAATGGCACGGTGCTACAGGTCAGTATCAAATCAGTCACTGGATAGCCAAGATATCAATGTGTCACAGCAAGCTGCAGCAATGCTTGGTGATCTACTTGATGATGAGGCACTTTGCAAAAAAATTAACTGTGGAAGGGGAACCGAAGTTACAGTTGCTGGGAAAGTGGACATTCATGGATATGAGTTCCGGGCAGGTGTTGATGTACTTCTATATTGGACTGATGATGATGGACCCACGTTTGGACGTGTTCAGCATATTGTAGTGGTGCAAGAAAAGTTGTATCTGCTCCTTCGGCTGTATCAGACCTTGTACTTCAACAGACATGTTGAAGCATTTGCAGTACAGGTGGGCAGAGAGGAAGCACAAGCTGCTGTTGAATGGTGTGACCTGTTTGATCACAGGCCAGTCAATGCTGTCCAGTCCTATAGTGGAAGAGGGCGCTGCTTGTATATTGTGGTGCACCATTCATTCATCTAGGAACAAGAAGGTACGTGTAGGCAACCCGTTGCAAGCAAGTGATATATTTTTACAACTAGACATTACAGGTGCACTTGCAAATTTTGTCTTAGAGAACAGAACCAAAACAAAGCAAAAGAAAGAAACTGTTATTCCAATTACAATTATATCTATGAATCAGTTCTTAGTGTATCATTCTACACATTTTGATTGAAAAAATAGCTAAGAAGCTAACCTTGATCGATCTGTACTGACTTGCTAACAAATTTTGATTATTCCAATGAAAATTTTACAGTAAATATCTGGTTTGAATTTTTTAACTCGTTATTAACTTCATTGTTTCTGTATCTGAAAATGTGTCTGTTATATTTGCATTCATTCATATTATGTTGTAATTTCTTAAATGTACCATGACTCATGCCAAGTTTTTCTAGCATATGTACTTCATTGAGGCCCCGGAAATGTGCTATTTTTTACCAATGCATGTTCCTGCCTAAAGTGAAAGTTCCTAACTGGATATTATTATATTATAGATGTACTGAAGAAGCTTCCGCTCATGAGTGACCACTTTTCAATTATGGGTTTGCTTTAAATAGGACAAGGGTACAGAAACAGTGAGAATGATTTTCCCCTTCAAGGAATAAACTTGATACTAAAGTCTAACCTGGGGCTGTTTGTGTCATTAATAATGTAAAAAATAATCAGTCATTTACATGTACATTGAAAGTTCAATTATTTTTCATTTTTTTATTGTAGTATCATGCTGCAAATCAACAAAGCATGGAACAAGCATCAACGTCGACAAGAAGCCCATCAGTGTTCTCCTTAGATGACTGCTCAGATCTCTCTTGTGTAACAGGAAGTGAGTGGAGTCCCAGACAAAGCCCTTCCCAGCCCAGTTTGGATACGCCACTTTACGACTCCCCAGAATCCAAGAGTCCTGATCAACATCCTCCCCTGAAACGGGTCAAGAAAGTGCATTTCGTAAGTTTATGTATATAGTGGGCTGATACAATTGAAGAGTGGGCATGTCGAGTCACCATCATTCATCAGTTTTTATGCCTCCAACACATAAGGGTGCCGGAGGCATTATGTCTTGGAGTTATCTGTCTGTCAGTATTTCTGACAAGCAGCAGGGCTCAAAGGTGAAAGGTCAGTTCAAAGGTTATTCAAGTTTTTACTAAAAATACCATTTTATTTCTACATCTGCAGAATGGCTAGTGATATGATTTGGTAGGTACATTTTGGTATGAATGAATAAAGGAATGTTATGGAAAATGTTTGGTTGGGGTTATGGGTTTTAAGCTAGTCTAAGGTCAGTTTCAAGGTTTCATTGAAATTTTTTATCAGAACAAAGTTTGCAAGGAATGCCCAGTGAGTGATTTATGATGGGCTTATTGTAGGAGGTCGGACAGCCAGAGATATACCCACCGACTGCATGCTGTCACATTTCACTTGTTTATTCTGAATTTACTGATCTTTAAAAAAAAAATCCTTTATCTGTTGCAGAACATTGCTTGTATATTGAGAGAGACCACCATGGGAAGAGCAGCATTAAGGAACATCAATGCTACAAATCTCTGCAGCAAAAGGGACCGGCATACTGTTGTGGATATGTTGACTCAGTACCTGATACGGGAGTATGGTACCAAGCCAAGCTCATTTGTGAAGGCATCAATGGCCCATGCCATTGTGACAAGCTTTCCTTTCTTAAAAGATCCAGAATCTCCACTTGGCTATGTAAGTCCTGTCCATGAATTGCTTTCCTTAATATATGTGACCTCAGGTATGGCTCAGATCACCACTTTTTTCTGGACTGATTTATGGATTGATTCTTACCACAGCGGGCATTTATTACTTGGAGGTGCCTTAATTCTTAGGTTGTCCATCCATACCTCCATCTGTCCCTACCCCATAGACCCCATTTACAAGAAAGTGAAATTTTATGAGAAGTTTCTGTTTGAGCCAGAAGCAATAAGCTACTTTAAGGTCTAAATCAAATAAATTATGTGTTTATGCAATAACTTTTGGAATACTGGATCATATTATTTTGTGTAACTTGCTATGAAGCTTCCTCAATTTTGTTATTCTTGTATTTATTATATTGGAGATGCTCAATCAATTGCATGTTGTATCACATTATCACAAGCATTATAAGAGCATCTCTGGCAATAGTAAATTTGACAGTAGACAGGCCTGAAAAGCTTACAAATAATGAAAAGCTAATATGGCATCAATCACTAAATCGTGCAATATTTTTGTTTATTTTTACCACTTGTTTATAAGTTATATTATCCAGTAATGACACATCTCTTAATATTTAGACTTTTGTCTGCATGCCATTGAGTAATGGATATTCACAGAATTATCCATCATTCACTTTGTTTTTGCAATGACTTGATGACATTGCTGGAATATAACAGTGTGCAGTTAGAAATAGGTACTTAAGAGGACAAACCTTGTTATTGCAAACACTGACATATGTAACAAAATATTTAAATGTACAGTTTACACTGGAATTTTATTGTGCTTTTATTTGATTATTATTAATGTTTAACAAATGTTGTTGAGCATTACTGTTTTTGAAGTTGAATTATGAAGGAATTTTAATTTATTTGAGCAGGAGGCCTGGTACTGCGTGGGGGCCAAGGGACGGCCAGCAACAGGCTACCTGGAGGAGCATCTGAGGTACGTCAGAAAAAAGGAGAAGTCCCTGAGGGTACCAGTAGCTGAAGACGAGGCAGAGTCTCAAAAGCAAGGTATTCTGGCTACTTTTTCATATAGTTAAAGTTATGAGTTATTCAGATCCGTCTGATGAAGTCATGCTGTGCCATAACAAACTGGTGGGGCATGAGCAATGCCAACTAAAACCCCCCTTCCAATACAATCATCAAAAACTTGTTGATACATGCTAATTGTTGATTGTTCTGTTGCATTATATCCAGGAGATACTGATCTTGAGTCTGTGAACGATGATAACATCACGACAATGGAAGAATGGCTGCGTAACAACAAGGAGCCAGAGGACATGGTGAAGGACTACATGAAACAAACAGCAACAAAAAGACATGACTGGATCAAGAGAAGTGACTGTTGTGTGAAGAACATTCTTACCACATATCCCAGACTTCTCGATGCTGGAATGGTATGTGGACCTTGATTTTTCTTCTGCATGTGACAAGAAAGGACATTAAATTAAACTAGAGTCGCATGTTTTGAGAAGTAACTTTTTTGTTTTTTGGTTGCATGGGCAGGTTTACTTTAGCAGTCTCCTTAAAGGGATCGTTTAACAATCTGAGATACACGGTCCTACAGAAATCGTGCATCCCTATTGAACCGATAATTGTTAGTGTGTACCATTCAAATCCTTGCAAAATGGTAAAGAGAAGATGCAAATGAAAGATATCCTACCTTTCATCTGGCTTCTATAACTATCCTAACAATTACAGATTGAAGGAGATTTTGCAGAATTGTTCCCAGAGAAAGCAAACGCACTGTACCAGAAGTGGCCCACATTCTGTAACAAAGTAGTGGACTTCACCGAGAAAACTGGCAACTGGAGAAGTGCAAGAGCCGAATTCGAAAACATTCATGACCCTGGGAAACTCAGTCTTGGTATGTGGTGTCAGAACACACATTTGACAGTATTAGTGAAAATGACTTGGGAGAAAGTCAAAAGAATTTATTTCAATTACACTATATGATGTTTATTTTTGTGGCCAGGACCAAACATTGAGTCTAATATCCCCCCTGTAAGGAATTGAACTGAAATAAATAAAAGTGCTCTGAAACATATAATACATGTACAACATATGATAAAAACATGATTCCATGACAAAGGTTTAGCATACTTTTACTTGCTTGTTTTGTTTGTTTGCTTTTTGGGGTGGGGATGGTGGTTTAAAGCTCATTGGGAAGGCTATGCTGAAGTTTGTGCAATTTTGATTTCTTTACTCAGAAAGCTGAGCTCCAAATTACTGACTGACATTTACGTTGAGTGATTTTACCCATATTTGTAGAAAATAATTGTTGTATTCGACCGTTTTTTTTTAATTTGCTGTATATAACTGTACATTTTGTAAGATGTTCCATAATTGACCTGTTTGCTGTTGCACCTTTTCTTCATATGTAATTGGGACTTAATTACTTAACTCTTTCATTGTTTCCCTCTTTTTAGAGGAAAAGAGCAATCTTGGATTCTACATGCTCCCAGTCTTGTTCCGAGGAAGGAAAGATTCCAAGAGAGGAACGTACACCACTGCAGAAACATTGTCGTCCTTCATTGACGTTCAACCAGTAAGTATATGTGCTGGGGAGGTGGTAAAGTAATGACATGTAAGGCATATATTTTGGTTTGTGTTTAAAATCTTGCCATAGTAATCATATTTCATTACAAACAAATTCAATAGTTAATTTGTTAAGAGTTTCAAACCTAGGACAACTGATGAAATTGAGGTTGAAATGCAATACCTATGTTCTTACCAGATAAGGCATTGCCATAACATTTTATTTGTGTAAAACTTGAAAAGCAACCATTTTCAAGTTCCTAGTAATGGGCACGCTGGTCCCCAAGGAGGCCCTGCAGGGGCAACACTAGGCGCTTTAATCTTAATAAGTCAGTTCGTCATTATCTGTGGTACAACTACAAATGGCCTCAGATTTGTCATCACATCGCATTTCACTCATGAATGCAAGCAAGTCCTTTAACCTGCAAATGACATGTGAAAAATGCATGCTTATATTAACAGGCTGTATATGCCTTCCAGCTTAGTTGATGTAATGCTCTGAACGTGACCAGTTTGGGTACAGTTGACCTTTGCCGCAGGGATATTTAAGAATACCCAGTAATGTTTTGATGGGACAGGGATGAACATGCATAAACAAATTTGGGTGTCCTGTAGGTGATTGTGGATTCATAAGCAGAAGCATTCGACAAGCATCAAATATATATATATCAATCCATATAATTACAAATGATTTCTTCTTGATTTCTCTTTGGACTACAGGAGGTTCTCGACATCCAGACTTATGTTGATAACATTGATGAAGCAGTCAGGTCACAGCCATTTGTTGTTGTGCGTGGGAACATTCTCACACCAATACAGGCGTACGTCGTAGTAGAGAGGAGGATACTTCCTGCCGCAACACTGCTTAAAGCAGTCGACTTGTGCTTTAAGGCACTTTATGTGATGGATATCGAATATCAGCCGCAAAGCTGTTCTGTTTGGAAATTTCTCCAGATTGTGGTGTTCCAGTTTACCGATGGGGAGCATCTTACACCAAAGCTGCGGGAGGTCCGAGCCTTCATGAACATGCCATAAGCCATCATGATGTGTTCACGCCAAGGATGATTACTGGTGATATATTTCCTACAGATGAAACTGACACATCATCGTTTAGCACATTTTGGCTACTTGAACCAGTTTATTTTGGGAGAAAAAAAACTGGAAAAAAGTATTATTTTGGACAAAATAACCTTAAAGACAAACTGTTATGAGTTGGATTCAGCACATTATTTTACATAATTTAGACATGTTTGTGTAAGACTGAAGATTTGAGGGTGGGGTGAGGATCGCTGAATAATATAAAAAAAAGAGTGAATTTATACACAGCAGAAGTCTTTGTGTACATTTTAAAAATGATAAAGGCCTAATTGTTTTATCCCAATCATTGCTTAACATCCCCACCTTGAAAGTTTAAGAAAACAAATGAATATATGCCAAGTATAAATACAAAACATATTATTGGCTATAAATCTTTTGCACTGGCGTATACAAATGCTTATCGTGTTTGGTCTTAATCCCAAGAGTACTGTTTCATAACTCGTACATCAAAATGATATATTTCTTCATAAAACATGAGCTATGATATTTTCTGCGTTTAAAACAGCAAGTGGGGTATATGATTGTAAATTACATATACCATTAATTTTCATGTAATGTGTATCGTCCATTGACCCTACGCTGAACTCTCTGCTGAATGGACTGCATGCATTAATTTACATCGCGCAAAGCAGAAGTAGAGAAGTCAACATTTTCATCTACATTTTGCAAAATTGTATTGATATTATTGATAATATCAATAAAATCAATCAAACTGAGTATAGCAGGTAGGGTCAATTGATTTTTGTTGTCTTTAATCTAATCAAAAAGTTATAGTAGGCAGTGTGTATCCTTGTTATTTGATCAGTACCTGTTCACCATCACAGATAGCCAAACTTTCATGTGGTACTTCTGCACATGTCAAATAATCTAGAGGGATTTGAATTTATTTCCTCTTTTTTTTTCACTTCAAAAAAATGTGTGCATGTGTAACACTCTAAGGCAGAGTATTGGTGTGTCAGGATAAATGAACACTATGCCACACCCACAAAATATATATGATGCACATATTCATGTATGAAATCAGAGTACATGGGATACATACAGTGTACATCAAAGTTGTCATGCTGCACCAAAAGGGGCTATATTTGCATTTACTTTTTTTAAAAGGTTGTATTTTTTTCACCAAAAATTGTAATGTTGTAGTTGATGTTAACAAGTTTTGTTTTTACGTTTCTGATGAAAACAACAACATGTGTTTACTGTGTATGTTATTTGTGTTTCAGTTAAGCAATTATTACCCTTTAGATGAGAAAAAGAGTTGAGCAAATAGATGTTATGGAAAAAATGTTGAGCAATGATTATCCAACAGACGAATTAAAGAGTTGGGCAAATGGATATTGTGGAGAAATAGTTGAGCAATTATTACCCAATAGATGGTTGTTTTGATAGTTGGGCAAATGGATATTGTGGAGAAATAGTTGAGCAATTATTACCCAATAGATGGGTGTTTTGATAGTTGGGCAAATGGATATTGTGGAGAAATAGTTGAGCAATTATTACCCAATAGATGGGTGTTTTGAGAGTTGGGCAAATGGATATTGTGGAGAAATAGTTGAGCAATTATTACCCAATAGATGGGTGTTTTGAGAGTTGGGCAAATGGATATTGCGGAGAAATTGTTGAGCAATTATTACCCAATAGATGGGTGTTTTGAGAGTTGGGCAAATGGATATTGCGGAGAAATTGTTGAGCAATTATTACCCAATAGATGGGTGTTTTGAGAGTTGGGCAACTGGATATTGCGAAGAAATTGTTGAGCAATTATTACCCAATAGATGGGTGTTTTGAGAGTTGGGCAAATGGATATTGTGGAGAAATAGTTGAGCAATTATTACCCAATAGATGGGTGTTTTGAGAGTTGGGCAAATGGATATTGTGGAGAAATAGTTGAGCAATTATTACCCAATAGATGGGTGTTTTGATAGTTGGGCAAATGGATATTGTGGAGAAATTGTTGAGCAATTATTACTCAATAGATGGGTGTTTTGAGAGTTGGGCAAATGGATGTTGCAGAGAAATTGTTGAGCAATTATTACCCAATAGATGGGTGTTTTGATAGTTGGGCAGACTGGGAGTTGGGTAAAAACTGGTTGGGCATTTAATTAACCAACATTAAACTTACTCAAAAGTTGGGCAAATAGAAGGTTGGGCAATATCTAACTGGGTAAAATTGGTTGGGCAAGAAATTACCCAACTGAAAATATAACCAACTGTTAGGCAATTGTAGAGTTGGGTAAAATATGATGGGTCACCAACTGATGGGCAATTTAATTTGCCCAACCACATAGCAAACTGATTACCCAACATCAGTTGGGCAGATTTTAACCAATAGTTGTGTGGACCGTATGTTGCTCAGTGTTGGTTAAAAGTTGGGCATTTTTTTGCCCAACTATTTTAAGTGTGTAAGAGGTCAAAGGAGAGGAGTGTTGTGGGAGGCTCAGGGGGCTGCAACTCCCACCCCCATAGAAATCTAGGCTCCCAATAAAGATATGGAAAATAAAAGGGGATATGAAAAGACATCCTTTCCATATAATTTATTAGCCCTTCCACGTTCTTTTCTAATGATCAACATTTACGTTATTAGTACTAGTTTGTTTTTCATTTGAGGAGGGGGGGGGGGGCTATCTTTAACCTAATTTATTAAAAACAAAACGTGGAAAATATAATAAACGTGGTCCTTGACCAAACTAATCTACTTTTTTGCCTGATCTACTTTTTATTTTTAATGCGTTCAACGAATGAACAATGGAAATATAATTATGTACCTTTTAATCGATAGATCACCAGATGCGTGGGCGAAAACTAATTGTTTATATTGGACCTGGACAAACTGTTTTGGTTAAACGTGCGTAGTCACTCTCGACCTTTCTGGCTATATAGATATGGCCGCCAATATAACCCAATAGTAACAGTGAAAATAGTTAAAATTCCCAGTACATGCATGTGTTCATTTCCTGTTGGTTGATAAATCCGCTTTGTAATAATGTGGTCATAAAAAGTATAACATCGCTTCCTATGAGCGGCATGTGTCTTTTCGATTTTAACATTGTCTTTTAGTTAAAATCCAGACAATTCCAGGTAATTAAACCACATCGGAATGATACACCTCATAACTAGATTGTATACCAACATGTTTTGTTTGTATGAAGATTGAACTATTGGGCTGTTTAGATTCAGTAAGTGAATCTAATACTATGGATGGAAATGGGCATCAAAATCCCAAAATATTTGATATTGTCAGTTTAAAATGAAAAAGACATTACTTAATTGAACATATATGTGGCAAAGATTGGTAGCATACACATTATACGAAGTTTGCCCTCATGAAGGCTATTTAATGCCACGTTGCTATTTCAATTCCTTTCAGTATAATAACTGGAAATAGAACGACCAAGAACGGAATATGCACCTTTCTCGCCTCCCCACCCCTCTGGGGCCCCCTTTCTACCCCCCTCTCTCTCTATCTCTCTCTCTCTCACCGCTACGTCTCGCTGTCTCTGTCTCTCTCTTTCTCTTTTGTATTTCTTTCTCTCTCTTAATTCTTTTTGAAATGTGATTGTATCCTTCTCATAGGCTAAGGAGAGGGAAGGGGGGCAGCCCCTCGAGGATATTAAAAATTCCTATATATGGGCAGCGAGGTACCCGAAAAAATGTATTCTTAACATAGCCTCTATGAAGAAATAACACGTTTATTATAATAGATTGTAATTTATTTTGAGAAACTGGAAAGTTTATTTATATTCAAGCATGAGGGTGAGCCCCTCCTCCCCCACATCCACCAATCCCGTTGCGAAAATATGCCCATGCGCCTATTATATATCCTCTTATATATCCTATTATATAATTCTCTTTTCCCATTTAAATTATACTGAACAGCTAATAAATAAACAACCAGATAAGTAGAGTGACTTGATAATAACACGTATCAGCCATTCCCACTGATCATTTCCTTTCTCATCTGTGTTTACATATGCAGGAAGTGTTGTATTTATGCTAAACTTCTCTCTATCTATTGGTGTGGTAAATAAACTGGAATTATATTGAACTGATATCTCAGTAAGATTCAAATAGGATATATATATAAATATATTTGAACGAGATTGTTGATGACGCAATCTTCAATCACCAATCTAAACTGAGTAGTTGAAAAGTTAAAAGGGGCTACGAAGTAGCAGTTTTAGAAGGGTTGACTTGTGGGCAAAAGCCCCCCCCCCAAAAAAAAAAAAAAAAAAAAAAAAAAAAAAATCTTGAAAATGAATTAATTTAAACAAGAATTTTTTTTAAAAGAATATCGCAAGAACCCGAAGCCCCCAACTGCCGCCCCCCCCCGCAAAAAAGAAAACCACTGATGAACTAATACACTGCCACGATTGTTTTTTCATATTTTCTTCTTCCATCCTGGCAGAAATTGATAAACAACACGTGAGCCCGTAGAGGACCAATGATTCTTTTGTCGGGGGAGAAGAGGGCGGTGGGCACATGAGGGACATGAGGGAGCAGATCAAAATATTAAAGGTGTTCAACATCTTTTCATTATCACAGTCTCACATTTTCTCTATCTCTACTATATAGCCCATGTATGCATCCTGCTGTTCCAGTCCTAAGGCGACTTTGACAGGACCAGGCCAGGTGGGCCATGCCTTATTTAAACCTGAAGGCAGAGATTCGCTGGGTCCAAAGGAAGCTTGTTCTGCACTAAGTTAAAGTGATTGGTCTACATACATGGTCATCCTTCGATAGCTGCCGGAGTTAAAAGGGCTTTAGTACAGTGAAAAGAACTACTTTCCTCTTTGTTGCAGGTTCATGGTTATAGCCGGGGTGGAGGGGGTTGTCTTCTCGATTAGTTTTCTCTTACTCTGATAAAACCTCTCGTCTGATTTGCGGTGGCGCAATACCAAACAGAAAGTAAAGGTACGTTTGTATGTTTGTTTGGTCTGGTGTTAACAAGATGTGTTCAATATTACAGGTTTCCATGATAACAACACTTTCTATCTTTGAGGACAATGATCTCGATGAAAACAAATGACCATTACTCAACATTAATCAAAATTATGGATTGATAGTCAACACGCAAGTTGTATAAATTGCCTGTAAAACACAAGTAAATTATGATTGGTTTTTATTTGGTTTCACTGTCGTAAGAGCTTTTATGTCTCGTTTATGATCGCTTGTCAATAGCATATGATTAAAAAATACAGTATTAGATTGGAGTGCGTCTTTAAAATTAGTCACCTATCATTAATCTCAGACAAGAGGGTTTTACTTTCCATATTACGTAATAATTTCACTTTTGTGTTGTAAATAGATCACAGTCCTGCCCACCGATCTCAACGTGAGCTACTCATTTTTTCTTGTATAATTTGTATATGATTTTCTTCCTGAAAATGAGAATGTATTGTAATGACTATGGTGTATTCAGTTTTTGTTTGTACAACGTATTATTACAGCGCCTTGGGTGACTTATTTGTCAGAAAGTGCACGATGTAAATTCGATATTATTATTAATATGATTATTCTTATTATTATTCTCTTCATCAACATTATTATTATCATTATAATTAGGGTAGGTATAGGGAATTGGAGACCGTAGGAAATTGGAGACCACCAAGCTTGAACCCATCACTGTCTGTCCGTGCTGGCTCCAATAGTGCTATAGCGCCATATGTGGCCTTTAACAACACTACTGCATAATATCCAATCAATTTCGAAGACTACAATGCGTTCTTTCTCCGAGAAAATTGGCAAAATTGACCAAGATATGCAATTTTGATCGTAAAATTTTGCTCTGATATAAAAACACAATTTTCACTGAATGTTGTGGTGTATGCAGGTATTAAGGGGTGGCTATTAAAAAGTAGTTTTAAAAGGATGTTTATGAAGTGTGCCAACCATCACAGAAAACTTATGGCCATTGTGTGTTGTGAATGGGTGATGCAATGCACATTATGAATGGTGTTTGATCAGAAATATGTGTAGGCAATGGGGGACACTAGGTCCAAGATGGGGGGCCTACTTACCCCCAGTTGTTCATTACATGTTGAAAGGCACTATCATGAAGCAGATTTGGTTGTTTGTGTCACCATTCTTATTTGAATGCATTTCATTTTAAAGATAAATTTGAGTTCTTGTTTTAAAAAAAGAAAATGAATTCTCACAGAATCAAACGAAACTTACACTGAATGTTCAAGATTACAAAAAAAAAAATCATGTGCGAAACAATTTTGGTAGGAAATGTATACTGGCTGAGTAATGAGCATATAAAGATAAGGAAATCAAGGTTAGTAGCCCCGACACCATTTGTGTAGACCTATGTGCATCTTTCTGTGTACAGCGCTTGTTACTTTACCAAGACTGGGCCAAATTTCTTATGATTTTGATGACTCCAGAACCTTGCAGTACACACCAATACTTACATGCTACATGATCAACTTTTTCTGATCCATTCCACACCTTTTCTTTCACAATGCAATCACATGCCCAGAACTCAACTGTATCTTTAAGAAGTTGTTTCTATGCTGTGAGTTTGATCAATGCAAAAATCACATTGCCAGAACATTATTATGAAAGTATTTAAACATATTTTAAAGCACCTTTATTACTGCAAACAATATACTACAGAAATATTTTGGGTCACATTTTTTAAAAATCGTTTCAAAATGACAGTAAGTTCATTGGCTGCATGTATCTCTTTCAAAAATCGTTTGAACTAACTATTATAATCCCATTTTCATTCAAATTGTGTTTAAAATGTCTTCATTTGTAACTGTCCCTTGTTGCCTACACATGTAGGTAATGAGAAACATTTGGTGATGACGTCATTAATCATTGTTATCTTATTAATCAGTTACATCATGACCACAATTTTGTTACCAAATACAGAGAAGAAGTTACTGAAGAGAATACAAAACTTTCGGTATATGTAAAATTTGTCATGTTTATGTAAATTATGCAAATGTGCTTAAGGTTCTCCAATTCCCTACACCTACCCTATTATAATAATAATAATAATTATTATTATTATTATTATTGTTATTATTATCATGATCATGATCATTATCATCATTATTATTATTGTCATCATCATCATTATTATTATTAATATAGTGGTAGTATTCTCATCATCATGGGCAAAAAGAATTTCCTTTCGGTTTAATAAAATTTGGAGTGGACTATTATTATTATTATTATTATTATTATTATTATTATTATTATTATTATTATTATTATTATTATTATTATCATTACTATTATTATTATTATCATTATCATTATTATTCTTATCATTATCATTATTATTATTATTATTATTATTATTATTATTATTATAATTATTATTATTATTATTACTATTATTATTATTATTATTATTTTTAGAATTTGGCGGCGTCCTCATCATATCTGGTAGAAAAAAATAATTAATTCCGAAGAATTTCTTCCGCCCTTCATAACCATCAGCTCTTGAAATTTAATTTAAAAAAATTTTAAAAAATTCTGGAGGCATTTTATGATTCAGAAAGCTTTTAGAATGTCATTTAACGAAAGAGAGGAGTATGACGTTTTGCAAAGACTTTTAGATGGCGCTATTCAATCTTCTATTTGCGACGCTATCAACGGAACACGTTCGATAGGGGTTCGATCAAAGAGATATTGCAGCTTTCTCTCCCCCCTCTCTCTCTCTCTAGTTTTTCTCTCTCTCTCTACCTCTCTTTCTCTCTCTCTCTCTCTCTCTCTCTCTCGTTGATTTCGTCTAATGATTATGTCATATTACATAACAACTGCATTACAGTTCTTTTGGAACATTCTACAACTAATTTGCATTATGCTATATTTCTTTCTTTTTGTCGTGATTAAGTTGATAAATTCATTGACGTTATTGTTAATAACAGCATTATATAGTAGATCACCTTTGTGATATAGGACTTTTTTTTAAAGTTGAGAATCTGCAAGCAGGAAAGTGTATCTTATTTTATTTGCCATTTACCCGGTGTAAAACGCAAAGAGACTCATCAGTTCTGCATGTGCTTTGTAAATTCATCTTTATCATTATTATTAAATTACCATTATAATGATTCTTATCTAATATTAAGAATCCTGGGGAGATGAAATACAGGAAAGAGACAAAGTAGAAAGAGACAGATTTGTATTAGGGGATGGTGAGAAAGAGTGTGGCTTGATAGGAAAGAGGGAAAAAAGACATTGAGGGGGAGGGAGAGATAGAAAGAGAGAGAGAGAGAGATGGGTGATTTTGGATGCAGACACGGAGGCAGAGAGGGTAAGAGGGAAGGATGAAAAGAGAGAGTGTGTGAGAGAGAGAGAGAGAGAGAGAGAGGGGGGGGGGCAATGATAGTAACGATAGAAATGGAATATATTACATGCAGTAAAACCAGGGAGATGTAGTAGAATGCGGACGGATGCAGAGTTAGAAAAGGTAGGATCACCGATGACAGTAGTACTAGAGATACATTTAGCTATAGAACTGTATCCAAGAGAATAATAGAACTCTATGCCGAATTATACTCCAACATGGTAGAGGTGGGGTGGCATTAAGGGTATATCGTATTGGAGATTAGGAGTAGAACTATTGTAGAGGTAGGGTGATGGAAGAGGTAGGGTGGCAGTGGAGAATTAGAAACGGGCCGAACTTGCCGCTGTCAACCGATGTGAAAATGAGATGTTATTGTTAATTAGTCAGTTTTCTTTGTGTGTGTGTGTGTGTGTGTGTGTGTGTGTGTGCGCGCGCGCGTGTGTGCGTGTGTGTGTGTGTGTGCGCGTGTGTGCGTGCGTGTGTGGGTGCGTGTGTGCGTCTGTGTTTTGAAGGTGGGGGTATACATGTAGTACTCTCTGAACGAGGAAATAAAAATATGCCCGTTTCTCGAAAGCGTCATAAGTCTAACTCCTTGACTAAATCAGCGTTAGCAAGCTAAAGGTCCGCTACGTGTTTCACGGAGCCCTCTTTGCAAAGATCAAGGACAACATCCTGACTATACGTAGTTCAGGCGCGGATCGAGGATTTCTTCGGGGGGCAAGGCCCTTTCGCCCCCCCCCCCCATCTCCGTCTTCCTCCCCCTTTTTTCTTCTTCCTCTTCTTTCTTTCCATTTCTCTCCTCTTCCCTTTCCCTTTTCCTTCTTTTCCTCCCCCCTCTCTCTCTCTCTCTCTCTCTCTCTCTCTTTTGTCGTTGCGGGGGGGGGGGGGGGGGCAAGGCCCACTCGCCCCCTGGATCAGCGCCTGAAGTAGTTAAGATGCCTCCGACCCTGTCGTATTTCTGTCATAACTTTTTAGTCGATGTGCAGCACCATCTCATATCTCATTTACTGGGTAGCCTAAGGCTGACAAAAAGGACAAGAAATCCTCCAGCTATAATCTTTCTACACATTCACTTGAAAGTGAAAATTGAAAAGTGTGGCTCGTAATGGTAAGGGCCTCTTAAAACTGAAGTACGTCTTAATATAAGCTGGTTAGGGGGTTAAAGCAGTTTGGAGCAGTTTGGAACAATTAAACAAATTTGACAGTTTGAATAATATTTAAAGATAAAGATCAGTTATGGTCATGCGACTGCATTGTGAAAGACACGCTGTGGAATCGATCAGAAAAGGTTGATCATCTAGCATATAAGTATTGGTGTGTAGTGCAAGGTTCTGGAATCATCAAAATGATAAGAAATTTGGCCCAGTCTTGGTAAAGTTACAAGCACTGTACACAGAAAGATGTATATGAGAATACGCGATACGTGTGCGACACGTGCGCAATATCTATCATGTCCAAATAGATATAATATTTTACCAAATATATCAATTAGCAGGCGGTTTCTCGGCAAAATTTGTATCATTACGTATTAGTCAAAAAATATTCTTTCACATGATTGGTAATAACAGCTTCCATTTCATTTTTTTGAGAGGGGGGCGTTTCCGAAACTGGCCTTTACCTTTAAGGTAATAAGACTATTTCTATGTAACATGTGAAAGTGAAAAGTACCTCTTAAACTGAAGTACGTCTAATATCTTCAATAAAACAGTATGAAGCTGTGAGTTTTTTAATGTGTTTAACAATAAACATGACGAGGACAGTTAGAAAGATAGACAGTTAGAAAAGATAAACAAGAATTTGAAAGTCAGGATATATTTGATATGGCAGTTTGCTAGCTCGAGAGAGCAGCACACAGCCAGCTAATAATCAACACATTGAGCGTCCACACGAAGCGACTAATTGTTCAAGCCTATTTGCACTAGTTTGGCCTGGAGGGATTAAACCTCTTTGATAAAACATTGTTATATTCTTTTTTCATGTGAAGTCAATTCAAATGGATTATAAAATTGAAAATGATTTGTTATATCATATTCTCTTACATGTGATGTTAACTCTAATGAATAGTGAAATTGTGAACATGCAGAAATAAATAAATAGATAAAAAAAAAAAAAAACTTTAAAAAATACAGAACTCAACCTTTTTAATGCTGTCTGAAAATAAATATAATATGAAGTAGCTCAAACTTGACGCACTGAACCACAATATTTGCCCGAGGCTTCTGGAAATGCATTGCAAGTAGTACAGATGTAGAATTTTGTGCATGATTTATCAATTTAATCTTGTTTAAAATGTCAAGGAATGTCTTTAGGAAAATATATTTTTCTTATGCATTCAATATCTGTTGTTTTTATGTTTGTTGTAAGTAGCTTTTTATCAACAGAATAATATTGTTATTCTCTCTCCCCTCTCACCATTTCTCCCTACATATTCATCTCATTCATCCAGAAGCCTTTTCCATATTTCTTTGCTTCTTCAAACCGGTCATTTATTTCCATTTTACTTCACTATTATATCTACAATGTAAGACATTAAATAATGCTCATCACAGTCATACAAAATTTTATTTCAAATACTAAATATATATTATAGATTTATTTCATGAAATAGATATAAACTTTAATAAATCATAAGTTTGTAAATATTTACGTAACGAAGGCTTCGGTAATAAAACAACCCGGGTAAGTTCTGGGAATATGATATTACACAATTATAATCTTGGTCTCGTTTTTTATGAACCCCAACAAACTTTTTTCTTCATAGGAGCGGCAGTGATGCAACGGATCGTGGCAAACTCTGCACAATTTTGCTCACATCGTGTATTTGGGTATTAAAGTTATAATTATATATAGACCTATATTTTCATAATTGAAGAAAGGAAACATTTTTTCTCGAAGTGTAGAGTGACAAGTTAGAGGAGTTAATTGAGATTTGATTCAATGGTTAAAATGAGACATAACTTGTTTTTGGATGGTATCATCATTCGAATGGAAAAGTTAGAAACTAAGAGAAGAACCGAATTAAGGTATATCCATCTACAACATCCCTAACACATAAAACAGCATTTCGATTATTGTTTGATTTAATTTCAGCATTTTCAACGTAATAGAAAATAATATAAAAACTAGGTAGTCTACATTTCATTTCCCTCGGAGAGGACCTAAAGCCGTCGGCCGTCTGGCTGCTTACTTACAAGCATTCATGCTTTCTTAGCAGTCAGGTAAAATAACCACCACCAAAATATATATATATTTTTTTAACATAAGTTAAAATACATACATAATCATATCATTATATAATTAAATAATTATGCCTTAAAGAAAACACAATTGACAAATGATTTCAAAATTGAAAAACGCAGGAGACCGCCATCTTAAGCTAATCTTAAACGCGATGGCGGCCTCAGGAAAGGAACCTATATGGGTGACCTATTGCATATAGTATAATCAGAAAACAAATTAATTGTAACAGCCACACAGTGAAGTAAATCAGTTTTTCAGAAACAACATGAAATGAGTTAAGTGTGTGTGTTGTGTAATGTGTATATTGTGTTAGTGTGTGTCTTTTGTGAAGCGTTTGGTCTATGGTATGTGCATGTGTTTGGAGCGCTTATTAAAGGTAATACAAAGTTTTGGGAAATTTTGAAAATTGGGTGGTGGTGATTCTTTTCAATTTTGATATATTTGGATGCTCCTGTGGATGTAATATAAGCACTAGAAAAGTTAGCACCTAAAACGCTTCTGCTTTCGAGAAAAATTGAATATAAAAATTTACCGGTGCTCCCGGTAAATTTTGATAAATTTCAAAATAGCGCCTACGGCCGTACAATGGTAGCTGCGACCATGAACATTTCAGAATATGTAGTTGTGATATATAATTTCCAAACGGGAATAGCTAATCGGTCCATTTTAGTCAAGAAACATTGTTTTATAGATTAATTAATATCTTGACCTTGAGAGGGAGCTATACAACATAAAGAGTTTATTATTTATAATTTCATAACTTTAGAATCGATTTCAACCGCGACAACGATCACTGAATATTGTAGGGTCGCATATGCTTCCAATATGTTCATTTGAACCAAATTCGTGACCCCATACCAAAACTTTGTAATACCTTTAAGTCGTGTATGCTGATAATAATATTTACGCTTCATGGCAGCCTTGAAAGAATATATTGCTTACTGATCTCGAGCACTTGATACAGGGGTATATAGCTTACCCATCAGATATTTCTAACTATGTTCCTTTCATCCTCGTCAGAGCATTGATGCGACGGGTCATGACAGACTATGCACAATTTAGCCCGCATCGTGTATTTAGGTATAACAATTTGTAATCATTATTAATAATTAAAGAAAGGATGATTTTTTTTCTTGTAGTGTAGAGTGTCAAGCTAGAGAAGTCAATTGAGATTTGATTCAATGGTTAAAATGAGACATGACTTGTTATTTGGTGGTATGGGAAGAAAGACAGAAAGAGAAAGAGTGAGAAAGAGAGAGAAAGAGAGAGAAAGAGAGAGAGAGAGAGAGAGAGAGAGGGGGGGGGGGGGGAGGGGGAATCAAAAGTCTAATTAGCTGGATATTTGATAATAATTGTTTGGGAGGTCTCATTTCGTGATGAATACAAAAAGGATGGAATGAGAATGGAAGAGAAGCTAATGTACAATATACAAATATGATTTGAATGTTTTCACTTTGATTGGTGCTGAAACTTTATGCACTCTAATTCTAAAACTGACTTTAAAAAGCATAATAGAGAGCAGAAAGAGCAGAGAAGAGAACAGCAACCATGGAAGGAACCATCACCGTCGCATCGCCTCCGGTATCCGCGGTCGCGTCGCCTCCGGTACCCGCGGTCGCATCGCCTCCGGTATCCGCGGTTGGTCCGAGGAGAAGCTCATTCGGATCACAGCCTAACCATTGGATAGCCGTATTCAGCGGATATCCGCTTTGCACCTCGACAGCGCGATCGTCAAACCGGTAATAATCTGACCCCTTGAAGAAGTAAGTAATAGAGTTGCTATACTGGAAGGCGGCATCTACACCATCACTTGGAAGCCCACCAAAATGACTCAAGGGTTGTGGGTAGAATGAGTTTTCTTGACCAGTGTAGCGATAGTACAGATCTCCTGTTAATATGAGAAAAGTAAAATGGAAATCTATTTGAAAAGGTGCTTTTTGTGAGTTAGGTGAATAAAATTTATAGTGAAATCCTCTCCTATTCGTTCACACCTGTAAAACACGTCCAATATATCCAAATAAAATTGTTAGAATCTACATAATCGTATATCGACCATTTCAGCCTGTCACAACTTCGTCATGGTGAAAAATAATTCCAGCATCTAGCCCCCGGACTGCCATCTCCGACAAATACTTTTCCCAGCAAAACTTAACCCACGCCACTTCTTCCTAGAGGAATTTACTTTAATTTTTGTTGCGATTCCAACGAAGAGAAAGTTAGCAGGGTGTATTTTCATCAGGATAATTTTCTTACGGGTGGAGTTATCCGAGAGAAGGGATAGTTGCCCGGTGGTGTAATCTCATTGGCCAGGTGGGGGAGTTGTCTTAGAATCTTTTAAAATGGTTATGGTATGAATTTCTTCTCGTATATTTTCACGTGTGTATTTATGCAGGTTAAAAGCGACTGTATATTTCGTTTCTTTGTTCTATTTACAGATCGAAGAATTAACAACACATTGATAAAATTATGAGTTATATTACCTTTAGTAAAATAGATTCCGCCATTGCGGCTCCACACGAAAGCCGAATCAACATCGGTTGGTACACCGCGCCAGTCGGACATCTGTCTCGGATAAGTGCCAGCCACTGTCTGGCCTCGAAAACGCCAATATTGACTTCCCTGTAAATGAGAAAAATATGATTTAAAAAATTTAGAAAATCGAAGAAAAATGAAGGGCACTATGTTTGAGCGTGTGGGGTCGTTTTTCGATATAGAGAAAAGGGAGGTAAAGAGAGAGAGAGAGAGAGAGAGATGACATATGAAATTATAGCAATAAATATAAACTAATTAGCCTATTACACATTTCATTAGCACCAATGCTATCATAAAGTGGCATAAAACATTATCTTGTCATGGAAGAGGAGCGATACGGGAGTACGCTCCTTACTTCAGAGAGCAGCTATGACCTCCAGAAAGTATTGCTGCTTGTCACCTAGTAGCATTAATAAGGATAGGCCATCATACACTTATTTTTTGTATCAAATTTGATTTAGAAAATATCAAATCGAGTGTTTCTACGATTTCTCTATGAAATTTTCATCTTCACATATTCACTCACCTTGAAAAAGTAAGTATATGGAGAATAAAAGAGAGCAGCGTCTAGGTTGGTTGGAAGACCGGGGAATTCGTCACCTATTCTCTTCGGATAACCGGCAGGAATTATGTTGTTTCTCGCTCGACGGAACACGTGCGTTTCTGTGCATAGGAATAGGGTGTAGCTAAGTATGGTCAAAACCTCAAATGTTATACCAAAGTTAATATTTCGTTGTTATAATGCTTAACACCGTGATTCAATCTGTATACGAAATTGATATGAAGTATTTTACGACTGTTGAGGAAGGGCACTAAAAAGTATGACGGGGGCCGCGGAGGGTTTGAAAGGGCGGGGACTAAAAAGGCTCGGGGGCTCCTGGGGACAATACAAAGACGAACTGTGACAAATTACATTTTCATTCTGTAGTTTGTATGTTCACACGGGCATATTCACGTTCCTTGCTCCTTTCTCTCTATGAGGTGAGCCCGGTTTAAATCATTGATTTGAATGCTCTCTGATTTCTGTCCAGAAAAATGGTCTTAAAAACAAGAGCAGACCTAAGATTGTGTGAATTGACAAGTGCTTCTATAAATAATGAACCTAATTGCATAATAAAACTGTATGGAATCAATTTTGCTTCTTCGATGGCTTAGCTTGTAGCTGCACCACTGATTGTCCTTGTACTTAATGAGAGCTTTAATATTGTAAAACATCAGGGTGATTATAAAGATACAGTCCGACCTGAGGCCACCCGAGGAAAACAGAGAAAAGAGGCTACTGTAATAGACAGATGGCCTCCTGGACAGGTTCTACAACACTCATTTCCTACTCGAGGGAGAAAACATACTAAAGTATACGAATAATTCACACATATAGCTCCGTTTAGTCTCATTTGAGAACGCCCCCTATCGGCAGAGTCCAGCGGCCTAACATGTACGTTAGCCTATGGACTTTTACCCCCCCCCCCAAATCGTTAAAAAAAAAAAAAAAAAAAACATTTTTTTGTTTAAACGAAAAGCACATCCACCCCGACGAACGTAATCACTAGCTCTTTCATTGGAACCCTCATGTCCCATTGACTTTTGAAAATTCATCCACCGTAATTTTATCAAAATAGGACGCAAGCCCGCCATTGCCTATATAACACATGTACAACAATTCGAACTTTGGGCTCAATTTACCACGCGATTGTAAGGTTATAAGTCAAGCACACGAAGGATAACAAGCATGAATTATCATAGATCAGTTCTGATTTGTTCATTATGTCCATTTCATCCAACCCCCACCGTAATTTTTCCATCTAGTATAGGCAAGCAATTTGCCGAGGTAAGCAAAAACATGAATATTCATGATCGCCATGGACTATTCGATTATATTGGTACAGAGGGGTGCAATTGTGCACCACATCAAACTCCCCTACTTTAAGTCAAGTATTTCATTGTATTATTTAGTTTGGTAGGTTTATTTAACTAACTGTTTAATTATCAGATATCAATGATAGTTTAAAGATATGAAAAAGATTCTTGGATTTTTAGCAAAGCAATCTCACATACAAAATCACTATCAAGTGTCGTCTGATCCGCCGATTGCCGTCTGCTATATACGCGAACTAGCCTACGTTTGTGCTGGCGAAAATGAGACAACCGGAGCAATATGGCAGTGAGGGCATTAGTAAGAATTACCCACACAAGGTGCATTTGAAACAGTCTAACACTGTTTTGATGGTACGGAGTATGGGTAATTTTACGAATACCTGAACAAAATGCTGTGTATTATTTGTTTTATAAGATTATGTTTTATTTGTTAAATAAAATGATGTTTTATAACATGATTTTACTAACGACCGGTCATTAGAATTGGATAATGACAGGTCTTACCAAATAATGCGTTAGGCAAATTATCTGCTTGGTCACGTGTACGCTTTTAACCAATCATTTGATGAGGATCCACGTCATCATCTTATAAACAGGTTTAATTTCTTACCATTAGCAAAGTAGGCACTGCCATCTTCCGTCCGTGTCGCCAGAGAAATCTGAGGCATGCAGTTGTCCAACGGCGTAGAGGGCGTGTCTCTCTCTTCTGGCTCCCCATTTCCTTCTCCTAAAAAAATCAAAATAAAGAAAAGTGTTTACTAGTCATCTTTGAAAAAAATGATGCCTGAACAGAAAAAATTATGGTTTCATTTCAAAGTTTTCAGGAAAATTACTGCTAGATCACTTATTATATGATAAGAACACGATATTAAAATTATCTTATCTACACAGGGTAGCCTTATCAGTACTTATGCTGTTCTTCCTGAGGGCCCTGCAATTATAGTGTTATTATCATCATCTTAATATTAAATGCAATGCATCAACATTATTATTCTATGTCTATCAGCATGTCCGCACACAAATTTGTTTATCCCGAAACCCTACAGCGAAACGTCGTATACATGTATGTACGCAGTTTGCTACTGTGGTCATGAAACGGAAGCGGAAATGAGAGGTCAGGTCTCCTTCCGCGCGCGGTCACGTTAAGCCCTGCCCAGTTGTACCGTTCTAGTTCGAGGAGTTATACTAGTTACGTACACACACAACACATTCCGTGATTCTTTATCGAGTTCTAGTTCTAAACGATACCCAGACCCGCGTTTCGTCATACGATGTTTCGTTATACGACGTATCGTTAATAAGAGTACACACACAATTTTATCGTATAACTATCCCGAAACGTAATACCATTTCGGGATAGTTATACGATGAATTTGTTGCGTGTGGACACGGGGTATATCATGCAATTTGATTATCATGACGGGCAGACAAACACAAAGCTTAGCAACATATCGTACGATCGATTGGTTGTAAAACATGGTCAATTGCAGCAACAACAAAGTGCTAACTTTAAATATCTCCGTGTTACGCGCCCCTATTTGTTTGTTTTAATAACTAGTGTGTTTCAACCTAAGTTAGCCTAAAATGCCCTAGGTAAATGACATGGATTTAAAAAGGGGGTTTAACAAAGAACAGTGATATAACCTACCGTATTGAGCTTGAATACCAGCAATATCATCTCGATGAAGCTGGAAGTTTGGTACGTATCCTCTGTAGTATGGGTACATGAGTGCATCCTCGACATCAGAGTGTCTGAGACCAAGACTATGACCGAACTCGTGAGCAGCGACTTGGAAAAGATTGACTCCTGTAAGGGGTAAAAAATAAATAATGGATCGGGGTTGAATATCAAGTTTCTTTGTTTGCTGCTCTAATTTTATGAAATTAGTTTGTATTATTTGTTTGTTTGTTTTTATAGTTGCGTATCCAAAATTATGAGGAGGTGTTGTGGTCTTGTAGATAAAGAACCGAATGGATTACAGCCCGGTACTTTGGCAAGCAATTAGTCTACATTTGCCACACTCCGTCCAAATGAGTGACCTGATACACTAGTTACTTTGGTGGCCCAGCTATATGAACTAGGGTAATAACGTCCAAAGTTGGATGAATCAACATGTACTTACTATGTTGATAGAACGGAACTAGTAGAAACTTCCCACTGTTTCGTTATGTTTCTAATTCTGATTATGTTTATGATAATGAAATCTTTAAATTACCTCTAAAGGTGCCTTCCGTGAACATCTCGCCTTCATCGAAATGTGCGTCGCCTCCAATTGAGTTTGAGGTGGGGAAATACGCATGCGCTAGAACACCACCAGGACCATCGAACCTGGCCTCGAACCCATCCCCGTGGTCACCCAGAGCGAAGATGATCTTGATGTCGGGCTCATTCGTCGTCACTTTGCGGAAAGTTAGAGTGGAGACGTCACTCCAAGCCTGTAATTATTACAGAGAGACAAAACATGATAATCTGCTGCAGGCTACAACCACATCAACGACAACAGCACCAACGAAAACAATAACGACAACAACAACTAATACTATAGTATGCCTACTACTAGTACTATTACTACCACCACCACCCTAACTCCTACTATTACTACCGTTACCAACAACAATAAATTAATGGCCTTGGTAATTTTCTGTTCGTCTTCAGGGTATAAGAACCCCCTCCACACCCCTTCCAATTTCGGCGCTCGATCCCTCCGAGACCCCCCCATACCCCTTCCAATGTCGGTGCCCCCTCCGTGAACCCCCCCCCCCCATACCCCTTCCAATGTCGGAGCCCCTGCGTGTCTGGCCCCAACGCTTCACCACTGATGATGGCCTAAATGATGAGGGGCGCACTGACCAAGTCTTTCGAGATAAAAGTATAAATGTATCAAATATGTGTTCTCTTTAAAGGTACTATGTCCCATTTGCAGGCCAAACAATTAAAATTAAAACGGCATTTGAAAGATAATACTAATTTAGAACTTCCCTAAAAAAAAGGAGGGGCTTGAAAATGTCTTCAAGTGGGAAAATAACGACTACTAGTTGTCAAATCGACTTAGGAGCTAAAGAGCAAATAAGTAATAGTCTTGATTTTCAGACCATTGTACCAAATGGTCATACGTTTTATGCTGCGCACAGATTCAATCAGTTCGATTTTGGCCATCACAAGAATTGGGTTATTGGTGTAGACAAAAGCTCTTTTACCCTGTACAGCTCATGTCCTCTTACCCCCCCCCCCCCCCCCCGCTTATTCAGCGGCTGGCTGAGTCGTTGCGAAATTTTCGGCCCGATTAATAAATGTTAAACCCCCCCCCCCCCCTTGACCAAATCCTGCGTACGCGCCTGCTCACACAAGAACACACACACGCGCGCGCACACACAAACATATCCTCACACACTCACAAACATATTCTATGCCAATGACATCGTTAGATATCTTACCTTGAAAGCTCGTGCCATGATACTCTCTACTTGCTCACGGGGTAGATCATCGCTGTCTTCCAGGATATTCCATGTCAGGTCGGTCTGGCGCCACCTCGGACCGAGGGCATAACGTTTCTTTCTCATCATATCGGCAAAGGATTCCATGTCTTTCATGCCACAGCGAGGTGTGTTCATCAGCTCCATGGACTCGTTATCTAGGGTGCCTGAAAAATAATCAAACAAATTATATTAATACTAATAATTACAATAATGATAATAAAAGCGTTTTTTGACAATCTTTCGAACAAAGTTACGACTAAAAAACATCAAATATAACTGATTACCTGTCATCGTCATATTCCCCATTTTCTGGAAGTATGTAATGGATTTTGTCTTGGTTGCCTCATCTTTTGGCATTCCATTCACCATGTCGTCCTCCATGATATAGCCATATTTCTTCATGAATGCCTGTTCGTAGAAAACAACATTGACTTTAGTTAGACAATTGATAATAGATTTATTTCAAGTTTGTTTCTGCGATTGTGTCAGACGTGAGAAGTATTGTCTTATGTGGGGGGGGGGCAGTGGTACATTGGAAATGTGCGTGTGTATGTGCGTGAGTGTGTGTGCGGGTAGGTTTGTGCATGCGAATTTTACTTATTGATCAAGTTTGTTAGATATACATAATTTCTGATAATATCGATCGAGTAGCTGTAAACTTGAGCTTTGTTGTTAAGTTTAGCGCCACCTTGTGGCGTCCGCCTGTTTATTTCTGAGAAAGAAATAGTTGTTATTGTGCGACAATGTTCAGCCATTGCCCTACCTCCTCTTTGCAAACGTGTATTTTGTTATACTTTCCTGCTTGGAATAAAACTTCGTTTGGCAATTTTGATCTACTGCATGACAAGGCTTTTGACCATTACTGCAGTACTTGGTGATAAGATTATGTAATCTTGTCGGTTAGTGCCTTCCTGCCGAATCAAACGGAACCGAAACAGGAACTAAGATTGTGTCAATGGACAATTCAACTTCACTTAACATAGGGAAAATAACAAAAGAACATCCTGCTGATTATATGTTTATCATGAAAGTACATTCTTTATATCAGGCCCCAAAAAGATCATTCAATCTGTTTAAAAAAAAGGTTCAACTATAATGCTGCTGTGCAACCGTACCGCATAACTGACTTCACCGGATTCCAAACCGACAAATTCATGGCCATTCTATGATGTAATGACAATTCATTTCCGGCCTGATGCCAGTCCATGGTATGACTGAAGTTAAAGGTCACACCGCCAAACCGTGAGTCCAAACCGCGAGTCCAAACCGACGTCAAACCGATCAAGTTATGGCCATTCTAGGTGATGTAATTAATTATGTTCGTTCTCGTGTCGGTCTCGTTGGTGAGAAAGGAGTATGTGGGGGGGGGGGCATTGGTAGCTACAGACCCTTCAAACACATGGAACAATCCCCTAAAATGCAAGAAACACCTCGTAAACCTACACTCTGAAGATAAATATCTTCTTGTAGACAATTTAGTTTATTCTTATTCCTTTAATATGGCACGGATTCTTGTTACGTTTTGTATTCTCATAGAAATAGCCAGAGAATGATTTTTTTATGCCGATTGTATTTTTATTCTTGTGCATGACCAATTAATTTGAACGTTCTCACCGATAGAATAATAACCAATGAGCTTGACTTAGGTGATACGTTTTAATGAACAGTTACAAAGATCTTCGCACATGAAATTATATTGATGGCGATAACTCCGAGGATCTGTCATACTCTGTGTTCCAATTTCGACTTGAAAAATGAATATTTCAGCCAATATTGTTGTTCCCCTTCAGGATGACATATTACACTGTACAATCCATAAACAATGATTGTGCATACTAAAGCTGCGGTGCATTCATTTTTATTACCAACTTTTTTAATTTGATTTCTGCATTTTTTGTATACAATAATAATCAGTAACAATATGGATATTTTGTACGTAGTGGTAATATTTGTTCAAATCACAATGAGTAACAAAATGTATGAAACAAAATATTGGGACGGATTGACATAGCAAATGCAGAAGAGCTGCAGCGTAAGCGTGTGCTTGAAGTACATGCAGCTCTTTAACTTATGATTATACACCGAGAGAAAAATATAAACAGGCAAAAACAAAAGGAAATGAAAGTAAGAAAAATTACAACAATGACAAAAACAATATTTTAACGATATCCTCATGATCAGTATGTTAGTCTCTTGTTATGAAATCAATATTTTGCACCGGTACACATACAATGTCAACTCTATCATTGCTGTAAAGCATGTATTTTTAGTTCACTTTTGTAAGATGTTATATTTTAGTTGTTATTGTTATTCCAACAATATGGGAGAGCAGTATATATGCCGTATCGAACAAAAGATAGTACACCCCTTACAACAAGATTTCATTTTGTTGAAAATTATATTATTGACCAAGTAACAGCATAATACATACCCAAATCTGTTCCTGAGTTTCAATTGGTGCTGCTGCCATAGAGCCGACCGCCGCTAGACAGCATCCCAGAAAGAGTACTACCAATCTCAGCATCATCTTCCTATCTTTCCCTACTACCGTGTTTGTTCTAAAACTCGAAATAGAACCCTTTCTTCCTCGATGACATCCAACAATCCTTACTTTAACTTCTCCTTGTCAGAGTGATACTAGAGGTGACGAATTTTATCCGAAATTAATACCACTGTAAATACAATTCCTCTTTATATAGATTCTACTCTCGTATTTCGTTGATGAGAAAATTCCATTTATGGAATAAACGAGATGATTGGTTGCTCGTCAATTTTGCACTCGGCACTTTTTTAATGGAATCACAGCCTGACTCATTGTTCCAAGGTTAATGAAAAGGCCTATACGCATTATGCGGGGGGGGGGGGGGTACTCAGATTTGTGTTGGACGGGGGTGTACCGCTGAAGCCTCGAAACCCTACCGATTTGTCGGTAAGGGTCATATTGAGGGATTTTTCTGGAATTAAAGCCCATTTTTTTTGTTTTTTTTTTGGGGGGGGGGGGGGTGGGGGGGGGGGGGTGTTTCCCATGCAAACTCACGAAAACAAAAATGATGTTTTGAAAAAGCGGACCCATGCTAAGGGATACTTTTGTTAAAAATAGGACCCATGTTGAGGGATTTTTTGTGAAAAAGTGACCCATGAGAGCGGCACACTCCAATATGTTTGAAATAAATAAAAATCAATCAATCAATCAATCAATGTGCTTGAATGAAAGAATTATATTGTTTACTGAAGGTACATGTTTTGTTTTTACGGATTATATTAATTTCAATATTGCATTCCCAACCATATTCCCTGTTAGCCAATAATAGGAAGTGAGTCTTAGGTGAATTATATGTCCATTTTGTTCTCCATATACATGTACCTTGCACCCACATGAAATTATAGGCCTACTTTGAAGCATGCAAAACAGATAATTTTTTCTTAGCACTGATCATAATTAATTCAACTGTTATATTCTTCCTATGAATTTGCTTAAGACATATCGTAAAACACTTATTTTTCCACATACATTACCCACTTCCGTTATCCCACCATCAATATCCTTTGATCTAAGGTGAACCTATAATAATTGTTATGAATGTACTATTTTTTTTAATGACTTTGTAATACTATTGTATTTTGTGCAGTATCCTTGTGTTATTACTTATGTAAATTGGACTCAATTCAGCCGAAAGGCTGCCATGTAATAATAATAATAATAATACAGCATTTATTATGCGCCATCGATCTAGTAAACTATTCTGAGGCGCATGTACAATGTTTTTTATACCACAATAAATAAAAAAAAATAATAAAAAAAAATATGTGAGTACCCCTCCACCCCCCCCCCCCCCCCCCCCCCGGGCACATTACCAGAGCAGAGCAAAGTTCGGAAAAAAAAGGCATATTGCTATATTATTTTCGAAATATTGATTATTTGTTATTCGAAACTCTGTCTTTTAAGGTCGAGTAGAAATGACATTACGGATCATGTCTTTAATTAGATCATAAAGTAATTATCAGGCATTTGCCATTATTAGGTATCATTTGATATTGTCACCAATCATAAACAGTTCTTGTGCATGAGAGTGATGCTCTATGAAAATTGTGAAATCCTGACTACTAACAAAAATAGGATTATTGTTTTTAGCCTCTAATAAACATGTTTTCATATCTTTTAAATATCATGAAAGTCACATCGGGTGATAGGGCTTTAGTAACAGTCATGTTTTAATGATGGTTGCGCGACGATTATGAGGTCATACTCTTATAGGGATTTCTCGGGCAGAGGTGATCAGTGCTTCAGCAAAATTTCCACTTATTTCAAGTGCAAGTCATTTCCTCATGCAATTACATCGAGTCAAGGACTTATTACTTGATTGCCTAAATGATAATGTAAGCACAAGGTAAGTTGATCTGTCTCGGTTCTGTTTTGTTATCGTGTTACCATATATGGACTAATTATCGAACAATGTTTAAAAATTAAAAAAAATGCAATTCTAACTTTCAATTTTGATCCACACGATGTTTATGATACCTCATTCACATCAACTCCACATCGACCATGTCCGTGTGCGCCAGTGATGAATGTTTTGGGTAAATTCAAAGTCTTTCTTTACTGTAATGGTTTTGTATAACTTTCTTGTCCTTTCATTATTGTTATTTGTTCTTATACATATTGGTTTTTTGTTTGTATGTTTGTCTAATTATTACCAATGACTTGTAAATATGTAATTTTTTATATGATTGAAAATTTAATAAACACACAAATATATTTTAATAAAGTATTACAAAAATTCACTAAAAAATTCCACATCGACCATTTTTTGGTGCAATTCGTGACATAGTAAAGAAATTTTCCGTTCAGTTTGGTGTCGGTCTCGTTGGTGTGACTGGGTTAACACGCTGTCAAACTTCCTCAGTGCTTCTCATACATAATATACCATTATGAAACTGGCGAACAGTTCATGGTGTGTTTTAAGAGCTTACTCACACACAGGAAACATGTTGAAGCAATCGATGACCCTGCATCTAAAACGTGGATTTGATTATCAATGTTATGTTATCAATATACTCTGTCCTGTACTATTTATCATATAGTGCACGACTTGCATAATAGTATATCTTTTTTTGTTATCAAGGTACGGGTTCGATTCCCTGTCACAGCACTAACATCCTTTGAAAAGACATTAATCTACATTTTGCACACTCTACCCAGCTGAGGTACATGGGTACCCGGTCCGACTTTATTTCTTAAAATGCTCGAGCGCTCTAATAGCAGCTGTAATAAAGCCAGGGTACTAATGGAGAACCAGGAGTGGCAATGTCCTGGCCCCCCACTCCGAGAACGGACGGACCCCGTGCGTGTTACCAAAATGTCCGGTAAAGGGGTACTTTTCGTGCGACCAAGTCCGGCCCGAGAATTATAAAAAAAAAGGGGTGTATTAACTTTTCACCCGGAGATTTCTTTAAAAAGGGGGTGTTTTTTCTTTTTTCTCTCATCTCTTTGGACTCCTGAGAAATTATTTCGAATTTAGGGGGGTACATTGAGCATTTTTCATGATTTAGGGGGGTCTCCAAGGCAGGAAAAGCCCGCGAAAAGCCCGCGAAAGGGGGGTTCGGAAATGTTGGCAGTCCTCAGATAGGGGGTGCTTTAAAAAAGAGGGAAAAAGCATATGCGCACCCTAAATAACACTGAATGGGGGGGGGGGGGGGCAATGTGCCAGACATGGGCCATATACAAGACTCCACTATTAATTATTGTTATAATTATGAGTTACATTCCATTAGATTTGAGCCTTTTGAGGGATGTTTGTATACGTCATTGATTATAGCATCACTCTTGAAACTCTATATAAAGAGGTTACGGTATTGCTCTTGGTCTGGAAAATTACAATCCTCAAATACAAAGGCCTTCAGATAAAATTCAACCAAACAAAGGCCCACAGGAACCTACTTCCATGACCGGTATAACAATGCCGATTATTCAATCAATCAATTAATGACACCGTGACTATTTGTGGTGGTACAAAGTACGAATCAGCAAGTTACGTACATTGTAAGAGCAGAGGAAGCTGAATAAATTATGTTGTATAAATCAAGATTTGCATAGAATGAGGAAACAGATTGCGTTTATATAATATATTGATACCAGGAAGTTTAGTCATTAATTTTATAGTGAGCTTTAAAGTAATGTGCCGTAATGATTAAGGTCATTTAGTGAGCCGGGTGACAATAATCCGATTCTGTATTAGAGTAATGTAAGGCGGAACCACGTCCTCCCCCAGTGAGATATTGAAGAGATATTGAGATATTGAGGTCCTGATCAGGCGCGGATCCAGGGGGGGGGGCCGAGCGGGCCTTGGCCCCCCCCCCGGCAAAAAAAAAAAAAAAAAAAAAAAAAAAAAAGAAAGGAAAAGAAGGGAAAGGGAAAGAGGAGAGAAAGGGAAAGAAAGAAGAGGAAGAAGAAAAGAAAAGAGGGAAGAAGGAGATCGGGGGGGGGGGGGGCGAAAGGGCCTTTCCACCCAGGCTGTTGCCCCCCCCCCCCCCAATCAAAAAATAATAGAGAAGGAAGGAAAGGGAAAGAAAAAAGGAAAATAGGAGATACTGGCGTACTGATAGAGGGGGGAGGGGGGGGGGCTTGGGGGAAATCAAATTCAAACGTGTTTTATTTCTAATTCCATAATTGTGGATTACAAATAATGCTAAAATTACATAATTTCGGAGATTTTTCCTCACTTTTTAGTAAATTATACTTTTGTATGCGTTTGTTGGAAAATGACAAATTCCTAAATTTACAGCCAGGCAAGAAATACGATTCTTGAGATTCCTACATGTCAGGGACCGAGGAACGGCGGGAATCGGGAGCCTCAAGCCCCCCCCCCACACTTTAACAAAAAAAGTATATTAAAGAGAAAAAAAGAAAAAGAAAGAGAGCAAGAAAGAAAGAATAGTTAACTGCCAGTGTTAACAAATAAAGAGGCATCAAAATATGATCATCTGACCGTGATTAAATGCCTAAAACCCCTAAGCTTCCGGGGCATCTACCCCCTGGATTCCACCTAGGGCCCTAAGGTGGGCCCTTCGATGCTCATCTGACGGTTATTTAATGCCTAAAACCCCTGATTTTGGGGGGCTCCGCCCCCTGGATCCCACGCCAAATAGTGTCCTGCCAGTGACACAAAATAATAAGGATTATAACAAAATGCTCATCTGACCGTAAATAAACGCCTAAAACCCCTGAGCTTCCGGGGCTCTGCCCCCTGGATTCCACCTTGGGCCCTAAGACGGGCCCTTCGATGCTCAGTTGACGGTAATTTAATGCCTAAAACCCCTGATTTTGGGGGGGCTTTGTCCCCTTGACCCCACGCCTAAGTGTCCTGCCAGTGTGACAAAATAAGGATTATAAAAAATGCTCATCTGACCGTAATTAAACGCCTAAAAACCCCGAGCTTCCGGGGGCTCCACCGCCTCGACCCCACCAGGGGCCCTAAGGCGGGCCCTGAATGCTTGTCTGACCGTAATTATTGCCTTAAACGTCTGAGCTTCCGGGGTCGGACAAGGTATCAAAATGTGTTAATCTGACCGCAGGCGCGTAGCCAGGGGGGCGGTGGGGGCGGTACCCAAACAATCACCGCCCACCCCCCCCCCCCTAAAAAAAAGAGGAGAGAAAAGGAAGAGGACGTAGAAAGAAAAAGGAGCAGACAAAGAACATCAAAGAACATAAAATTCAGACAAAGATTAGTGTAGAGAACGATACAACGCATCGTCTTCTTTCTCTAATAATTTAATGAAACGTAAAAGCCCCCGCGCTTCGCGCGGGAGGGGGGAAACTGAACTCAGACGAGGATTAAGCATGGAGAACGGTACAACGAATCGTCTTGTTTCTCTAATGATTTAAAAAATTAAAATGTTAAAATGTAAAAGCTTCCGCGATTCGCGCAGGAGGGGGGGGGGTAGGACTGAATGTAGACAAGAATTAAGAGTCGAGAACGGTACAACGAATTGTCTTCTTTCTCTAATGATTTAATGAATCGTAAAAGCTTCCGCGCTATGCGCGGGAGGGGGGGGGATAACTGAATTCAGACGAGGATTATTTTCGAGAACGGTACAACGAATCGTCTTCTTTCTCTAATAATTTAATGAAACGTCAAAGCTTCCGCGCATCGCGCAGGAGGGGTTGGGGGGTTGGGACTACATTTAGACAAGAATTAAGAGTCGAGAACGGTACAACGAATCGTCTTCTTTCACTAATGATTTAACGAATCGTAAAAGCTTCCGCGCGGCCGGGGGGGGGGGGGAACTGAATTCAGACGAGGATTAAGAGTCGAGAAATGAATCGTAAAAGCTTCCGCGCTTCGCGCGGGAGGGGGAAAACTGAATTCAGACGAGGATTAAGAGTCAAGAAATGTACAACGAATCGTCTTGTTTCTCTAATGATTTAATGAAACGTAAAAGCTTCCGCGCTTTGCGCGGGAGGGGGTAACCCGTATTCAGACGAGGATTAAGAGTCGAGAACTGTACAACGAATCGTCTTGTTTCTCTAATGATTTAATGAATCGTAAAAGCTTCCGCGCTTCGCGCGGGAGGGGGAAAACTGAATTCAGACGAGGATTAAGAGTCGAGAAAATATGTACAACGAATCGTCTTGTTTCTCTAATGATTTAATGAATCGGAAAAGCTTCCGCGCTTCGCGCGGGAGGGGGAAAACTGAATTCAGACGAGGATTAGGAGTCGAGAAATGTACAACGAATCGTCTTGTTTCTCTAATGATTTAATGAAACGTAAAAGCTTCCGCGCTTCGCGCGGGCGGGGGGGAACCTGTATTCAGACGAGGATTAACAGTCGAGAACTGTACAACGAACCGTCTTGTTTCTCTAATTATTTGATGCAACGTAAAAGCTTCCGCGCTTCGCGCGGGAGGGGTGAACCTGAATTCAGACGAGGATTATTTTCGAGAACGGTACTATGAATCGTCTTCTTTCTCTAATAATTTAATGAAACGTCAAAGCTATCGCGTTTCGAGGAGGGGGAGGGGGAAACTCGCCCCTCCCTGCACCCCCCCCCCCGCATTACGTCACTGCTGGTCACCATTACGTTCCAATTTTTGGCTCGCATAATTTCAAATTTGGGCCCCCCCCCCCTAAGAAATCCTGGATCCGCGCCTGGTCCTGATTCACGAAACTTGTTATCAATATTAAAATATTATGAATCAAACAAAATAAATGCATGATTAAGTAAAACATTTATAAGAAACCTGTATCCCGTGACCCAAAGCGGTGTAGCTGAAATGTATTAATGAACAAATATTTTTCGATTGTTTCTAAACGTGGTAAACTATTTTATCAGGCATTCGCATCACAAGGCACCATTATTTGATTATTTATGGGATATGGGTCAATATATAGTAATCACAGGAAGTATGGTAAGGACAAAATGAGTTGGTTGCGGTGACCGACCACAATGAGTTGACTGAATTTCAAGAAACATCAGAGGTATGTAAAACTTAGGTTTGCAAGAAGTGGAATGGCTCACATGCAAAATTTGATGGCAAACTTTCACTTATAATGATGTGAGAGAGGATGTTTTTTAGCACACACATCTGCAAGAATTTTTTAAATGAATGTGTTTGAAGACGAATATTGATGAAAGAATACAAGTATCTGGGTTTTCTGCGAAAACTTAAATGTTGTACTCTTCCATCAAATACTGTCCTTAAAATGTATATATTTTGAAAATCCTTGCAGAATTGTGAGTTAAATGACATCCTCTTTCACATCTTTATACAATTTAAGTGAAATTTTGCCATCAAATATTTGAGACTCTCAACACTTTAGAGGGGCTTTTAATTATGATAATGCGGCAGTCACATCGCCAAACTGACCGATTTCTTATTGTAATTGTTATGTAAATTTGTTTGGTCTGTTCTCCTTCTTTAACTGATCACAAAGTGTTTTCCACTTGCGCTCCCGTAACACATATGTTTGTAATCAATTGCAAAATGACAATGGCCAATTGAGATCATCGATGCATGAACAAATTGTTCAATTGGCTGACTACATGTATTAACCAATCGAATCGTCGTTGAATTTACAATTTATTGCGAACCGTAAATTTATGTCACAAAGCCCTGATTTTCTTAAATGGACGCTTTTGAAAAGTAATTTCAAGTCTGTGAGCTGTTATCTTTCATATACGTATCTTTTTACAAAATAAAGTATTTGAGGTGTAGTTACTCGCCTCACCTACCATCCCAGTATAGCTTCCTGAGTGAGCTGCCAAAGGGATTACCCAACCAAGTACCAAATATTGAAAATATTTATTTCCTTGGTCTTTGAAAAAAGGAAATAGGGGTGATACATAATGATTGAATGAAAATACTTTGGTGGTTTAGCACGTATCGGTTTGGTTTCGTAAAAGGGAATTATCTAGTGTTTGTAACTTCTTTTGCTTTCCTTAATACTATTACTTGTCTCATTCTGGTGCTTATGAAGCGAATGACTTGTGTAAAAAATAAATTAATACAAAAAAACATAAAAGTGATTTTCAATATATGAGTAAAAACAAATTACACTGTTTGATATTCATGACTTTGTTCAAACTGCACCAAAATGGTTATGACTGATTTTTTCCCCCTCCATTTGGCCCAAATCCAACTTGTGAGAAAGGTATAGGATTATCCTATAACCGCGGCTCTCCTAAAACAGAGGATTGGAAAACCACCGTTTAAGGATTTGTATAAGGGATCCTTTACTTTGAAGTTGAATCCACTCCAGATATCAGTGGAATCCACTCTTAAGGAGTGGTTGAATCACTCTTTTGAGTGGATGCCACTATTCAAAGATTGGATTTCAATCCTTAAAAGTGGAATTTCCTCTCCTGTTATCAGATAGGAACTGAGGGAAAGGAGAAGTGGCAGCACCAGAACTTTAAAAAGAGGGGAGAGATAAAGTGAGTAAAAGCTGAGGACAAAGGAGAAGAGTGTATCAAAGCCTTTTGTGGGAGACTCAGGGGGCTGCACCCCCCCCCCCCCAATAAAAATCTACGCTCCCAATGAAGATAAGGAAAATAAAAGGGGATAAAAAAGCCATCCTTTCCATACTATTTTATTAGCCCTTCCAAGTTCTTTTCTAATGATTAACAGTTACGTTATTAGTACTAGTTTGTTTTTCATTGGAGGGGGAGGGGGGGGGGCTATCTATTACCTAGTTTATTCAAAACAAAACGTGGAAAATATAATAAACTTGGTCCTTGACCAAACTAATCTACTTTTTTTGCCTGATCTACTTTTTATGTAATGCGTTCAACAAATGAACAATGGAAACATATTTACTTTTTAGTCGATAAATCACCAGATGGAAAAGTAATTGTTTACATTGGACCTGGAAAAGCTGTTTTGATTAAACGTGCGTAGTCACTCTCGACCTTTCTGGCTATAGATATGGCCGCCAATATGACCCAATAGTAACAGTGAAAATAGTTCAAATTCCCAGTACATGCATGTGTTCATTTTCTGTTGGTTGAGAAATCCGCTTTGTAATAATGTGGTCATAAAATGTATAACATCGTTTCCTATGAGCGGCCTGCGTCTTTTCGATTTTATCATTGTCTTTTAGTTAAAATCCAGACAATTACAGGTGATTAAATCACATCGGAATGATACACCTCATAACTAGATTGTATACCAACATTTTCTGTTGGTATTAAGATTGAACTATTGGGCTGTTTAGATTCAGTAAGTGAATCTAATACTATGGATGGAAATGGGCATCAAAATCCCAAAATATTTGATATTGTCAGTTTAAAATGAAAAAGACATTAATTAATTGATTATAAATTATGTGTGGCAAATATTGGTAGCATACACATTATACGACGTTTGCCCTCATGAAGGCTATTTGATGCCACGTTGCTATTTCAATTCCTTTCAGTATAATAACTGGAAATAGAACGACCAAGAACGGAATAATTATGCACCTTTCTCGCCTCCCCACCCCTCACCGGCCCCCTTTCTACCCCCCTCTCTCTCTCTCTCTCTCTCTCTCATCGCTATAAGTCTCACTTTCTCTGTCTCCCTCTGTCTCTTTTGTATTTCTTTCTCTCTCTTAACTCTTTAAAAAAAAAAATGAATGTATCCTTGTCATAGGCTAAGGAGGTGGGGGGGGGGGGCAGCCCCTCGAGGATTTTTTAAATTCCGATATTTGGGCAGCGAGGTACCCGAAAAAGATTATTCTTAAAATAACCTTTATAAAGAAGTAATACATTTACCATAATAGATTGTATTTTTTTTTGAGAAATTGGGAAATGTATTATTCAAGGTTGAGGGTAACCCCTAGTCCCCCACCCCAACTCGTTACGAAAATATACCCATGCGCCTATTATATATCCTTAATTCTCTTCTCCCTTTTAAATACTGAACAGCGAATAAATAAACAACCAGATATGTAGAGTGACTTGAGGATAACACGTATCAGCCATTCCCACTGATCATTTCCTTTCTCACCTTTGTCTACATATCCAGGAAGTATTGTTTTTATGCTAAACTTATCTCTATCTATTGGTGTGGTAAATAAACTGGAATTATTTTGAACTGATAGCTCAGTTAGATTCAAATAGGATATATATATATATAGCCTATATTTGAACGAGATTGTTGATGACGCAATCTTCAATCACTAATCTAAACTTAGTAGTTGAAAAGTTAAAAGGGGCTACGAAGAAGCGGTTCTAGAAGGGTTGGCTTGTGGGAACCCCCCCCCCCAAAAAAAAAAAAAAAATAAAAAAAAATAAAAAAAATAATAATAATAATAATAATAAAAATAATAAAAATAAATAAATAAAAATAAAAATTAAAAAATAAAAAATAATTAAAAAATAATCTTGGAATTGAATTTATTTAAACGAGAAAAATGTTTTAAAAAGGATATCGCAAGAACCCCAAAGCCCTCTACTTCCCCCGCAAAAAAGGAAGCCACTGATGAACTAATACACTGCCACGATTGTTTTTTCATACTTTCTTCTTCTATCCTGGCAGAAATTGAGAAACAACACTAGACATGCCCGGTCCAGTGCAAGACGCAGGACTTGGCCTTGGTGTTGAAACCATCCAGGTCTTAGGGGGGGGGGGGGGGGTTCAGGATACAGGAGGGGGCAGATCAAAATATTAAAGGTGTTTCAACATCTTTTCATTCTCACAGTCTCACATTTCTCTATCTCTACTATATAGCCCATGTATGCATCCTGCTGTTCCAGTCCTAAGGCGACTTTGACAGGACCAGGCCAGGTGGGCCATGCCTCATTTGAACCTGAAGGCAGAGATTCGCTGGGTTCAAAGGAAGCTTGTTCTGCACTGAGTTAAAGTGATTGGTCTACATACGTGGTCATCCTTCGATAGCTGCCGGAGTTAAAAGGGCTTTAGTGCAGTGAAAAGAACTACTTTCCTCTTTGTTGCAGGTTCATGGTTATAGCCGGGGTGGAGAAGGTTGTCTTCTCGATCAGTTTTTTCTTACTCTGATAAAACCTCTCGTCTGATTTGCGGTGGCGCAATACCAAACAGAAAGTAAAGGTACGTTTGTATGTTTGTTTGGTCTGGTGTTAACAAGATGTGTTCAATATTACAGGTTTCCATGATAACAACACTTTACAATACCGAATTATTCCTCTTTATCGTACAAGCAATCTTTGATAACAATGATCTCGATGAAAACAAATGACCATTACTCAACATTAATCAAAATTATGGATTGATAGTCGACACGCAAGTTGTATAAATTGCCTGTAAAACACAAGTAAATTATGATTGGTTTTTATTTGGTTTCACTGTCGTAAGAGCTTTTACGTCTCATTTAAAAATAGATTGGGGTGCGTCTTTAAAATTGGTCACCTATCATTAATCTCAGACAAGACTCACAAGAGGGTTTTACCTTCCACTTTACGTAATAGTTTCACTTTTGTGTTGTAAATAGATCACAGTCCTGCCAACGGATCTTAAAGTGAGCTACTCATTTTTTCTTGTATAATATGTATATGATTTTCTTCCTGAAAATGAGAATGTATTGTATTGACTATGGTGTAATCATTTTTTGTTTGTACAACGTATTATTGCAGCGCCTTCAGTGACTTATTTGTCAGAAAGTGCGCGATGTAAATTCGATATTATTATTAATATGATTATTCTTATTAATTATTCTCATCAACATTATTAATATCATTATTACATTCTATTATTATCATTATCATCATTATTACTAATATCATTATAATCATTATCATAATCATTATCATTATTATAATTATTATTATGATGATCATGATCATCATAATTATATTTTGTCATCATCATCATCATTATTATTCATATTCATATTAAATTTATTATTATCATCATCATCATTATTTTTTAGTAGTAGTAGTAGTATTTATATATATATTTATTTATTTATCTATATTTGTTGTTGCTTGGTTGTCTACCTGCCTGTTTGTCACTCTTCTTGTCAGTTTGTGTACTCTAACTCATGCGATTGAGATTGTTCCAGCAAACATCACGGATGATTTATAAGCACATGAAGCTGAACATGATAAATTATTTTTTGGGGATGGGATTAGGGGCGTCCTCGTCGAAGAAAAAGAAAAAGGAAAATCCGAAGAATTTCTTCCGCCATGCATGACCATCAACTGTTGAAATTAGAATGTTGTGGCTTCATCATGTGCCATTTCAACATTTCTGGAGGCATATAAAAAAGGTTTGAGAATGTCATTTAACCAAAGACAGGAGTATGAAGTTGGCAAAAAGTATTAGATGGTGCTATTCAATCTTCTCATTGCGAGGCTATCGATTGCAGCATAGACCCAACCCATGATTGCAGGATACCCCTCTCTCTCTTTCTCTCTCTCTCTTTCTCTCTAGTCTCGCTCTCTACCTTTCTCTCTCTCTCTCTACCTCTCTCTACCCCTCTTCCTCTGATTTCATTTAATGATTATGTTATATTACATAATAACTACATTACAGTTCTTTTGGCAAATTTTTACAACCAATTTGCAATATGCTATATTTCTTCTTTTTTGTCGTGATTAAGTTGATAAATTCATTGACGTTATTGTTATTAACAGCATTATATAGTAGATCACCTTTTTGATGTAGGATTTTGTTTTAAAGTTGAGAATCTGCAAGCAAGGTAGTGTATCTTGTTTCATCTGTATTTACCCGGTGTAAAACGCAAAGAGACTGATCAGTTCTTCATGTGCTTTGTAAATTCATCTTTATCATTATTATTAAATTACCATTATAATGATTCTTATCTAATATTAAGAATCCTTGAGAGATGAAATATAGGAAGAGACAAAATAGAAAGAGACAGACTTGTATTAGGGGATGGTGAGAAAGAGTGTGGCTTGATAGGAAAGAGGGAGAAAAGACATAGAGGGGGGGGGGGGAGAGATAGAGAGAGAGAGAGGGGTGAGTTTGGATGCAGACACGGAGGCAGAGTGGGTCAAGAGGGAAGGATGAAAAGAGAGAGAGAGTGTGAGAGAGAGAGGGGGGGGGGGGGGTAATGATAGTAATGATAGAAGTGGAATATATTACATGGAGTAAAACCAGGGAGGTGTAAGTAGAATGTGGAAGGATGCAGAGTTAGAAAAGGTAGGATCACCGATGACAGTAGTACTAGAGATACATTTAGCTATAGGACTGTATCCAAGAGAATAATAGAACTATGCCGAATTCTAGTCCACTATGGTAGAGGTGGGGTGGCATTATGGGTATATCGTATTGGAGATTAGGAGTAGAACTATTCTAGAGGTATAGGGTGATGGAAGAGGTAGGGTGGCAGTGGAGAATTAGAAACGGGCCAAACTTGCCGCTGTCAACCGATTTGAAAATAAGATGTCATTATTAATTAGTTAGTTTTCTTTGTGTGTGTGTGTGCGTGTGTGTGTGTGCGCGCGCGCGCGTGTGTGTGTGTGTGTGTGCGTGCGTGCGAGCGTGCGTGTGCGTCTGTGTATTGGAGGTGGGATATACATGAAGTACTCTCGACTGAACGAGGATATAAAAATATACCCGTTTCTAGAAAGCGTCATAAGTCTAAATCCTTGACTAAATCAGCGTTAGCAAGCTTCACGGAGCCCTCTTTGCCAAGATCAAGGACAACATCCTGACTATACGTAGTTCAGGCGCGGATCGAGGATTTCTTCGGGGGGCAAGGCTTTCGCCCCCCCCCCCCCATCTCCTTCTTCCTCCCCCTTTTTTCTTCTTCCTCTTCTTTCTTTCCATTTCTCTCCTCTTCCCTTTCCCTTTCCCTTCTTTTCCTCCCATGGATACGCGCCTGAAGTCGTTAAGATGCCTCCGACCCTGTCGTATTTCTTCCATTACTTTTTAGTCGATGTGCAGCACCATCTCATATCTCATTTACTGGGTAGACTAAGGCTGACAAAAAGGACAAGAAATCCTCCAGCTATAATCCTTCTACACATTCACTCGAAAGTGAAAATTGAAAAGTGTGGCTCGTAATGGTAAAGGGCCTCTTAAAACTGAAGTACGTCTTAATATAAGTTGGTTGAGTAATTATTTAAATTTATCAATAAAGTTTGAAGCTTTGTGGTTTTTCAAATGTTTAGCAATATAGCCTACATGACGAGGAAACTTTGGAAAAGATAAACAAGAATTTGAAAGTCAGGATACCCTGAGTAAAGCCTCAAGATGGTGAATTATTAGGGCATATTAGTAGGGGGTTAAAGCAATTTGGAGCAGTTTGGAACAATCAAACAAATTTGACAGTTTGAATATTATTTAAAGATAAAGACCAGTTATGGTCATGCGACTGCATTGTGAAAGATACGTTGTGGAATCGATCAAAAAAGGTTGATCATCAAGCATATTAAGTATTGGTGTGTACTGCAAGGTTCTGGAATCATCAAAATGATAAGAAATTTGGCCCAGTCTTGGTAAAGTTACAAGCACTGTACACAGAAAGATGTATATGGGACTACGCGATATGTGCGTGACATGTGCGTGACATGTGCGCAATATCTATCAGGTCCAAATAGATATAATATTTTACCAAATATATCAATTAGTAGGCGGCTTCTCGGCAAATTTGTATCATTACGTAAAAGTCAAAACATATTCTTTCACATGATTGGTAATAACAGCTTCCATTTCATTTTTTTTGAGAGGGGGGCGTTTCCAAAACTGGTCTATACCTTTAAGGTAATAAGACTATTTCTATGTAACATGTGAAAGTGAAAATTAAAAAGTGTGGCTCGTAATGGTAAGTAGGCCTACCTCTTAAACTGAAGTACGTCTAACATCTTCAATAAACAGTTTGAAGCTGTGTGGTTTTACAATGTGTTTAACAATAAACATGACGAGGACAGTTAGAAAAGATAAACAAGAATTTGAAAATCAGGATATCATTGATATGGCAGTTTGCTAGCTCGAGAGAGCAGCATACAGCCAGCTCATAATCAACGCATTGATCGTCCACACGAAGCGACTAATAGTTCAAGCCTATATCTGCATTAGTTTGGCCTATAGAGGGATTAAACCTCTTTGCTAAAACATTGTTATATTCTTTTTTCATGTGAAGTCAATTCAAATGGATAATAAAATTGAAAGAGATTTGTTATATCATATTCTCTTACATTTGATGTTAACTCTAATGAATAGTGAAATTGTGAACATGCAGAAATAAATAAATAGATAAATAAATAAATAAACTTTAAAAAGAGACAGAACTCAACCTTTTTAATGCTGTCTGAAAATAAATATAATATGAAGTATTTATTTATTTATTTATTTATTCGGTTTAAAAACATCAACACGTAAAGTTCAGGAACTCATAATGGTTGATTTACAATGAAATTGAATAGTGTAAACAAGATTTAACCAACAAATATACACTTAAGAAGAACATATTGTTTCACACACATGAAAATATGTTTACAATACAATATACAACGGCTGGCTAGATGGGGCTAGACCAAGGCGAGATATGACAAGGAAATCGAAAAGAAGATAAATGACTAAAGAGAGAGAGAGAGAGAGAGAGAGAGAGAGAGAGAAGAAGAAGTGGTGAGAGAGAAAGAGAGGGACGAGAAGGGGGAGGGTAGACAGAAAAATAGAGAAGGTAGAGGGAAAGAGAGGGGAGGGGAGATACGGAGGGGAAGTGAGGGAGAGAGAAGGAAGAGAGAGGAAGGTAGAAAGAGGGAGAAGAGAGACAGGGAGAGAGTGAGGTATAGAAAGAGAGAGAGGAGAGAGGAGAGAGAGAAGTGAGAGAAAAGAGGGGAGAGAGAAGGTGATAGAAGAGAGAGAGAGAGAGAGGGAGGAGAGAAAAAGAGAGACATGGAGAGGGAGAGAGAGAGAGAGAAGATCTTTAAAAGGCAAATTAAGAAACAAGGTAGATAAACGTAGCATTAAAAACATTAATACATTTCTTATACACATCTACACAGGAGAAGGCGCACCGGAGCGTTCAGAGAAGACAACAATGGATTGGCCTGCAACGCATCGTCGCGTCGGCTCCGAAGGCCACGGTGCGCCTGCACATGATGGTCAACATTTCAGCATTTTCAAGAAATTTAGAGTAGCTAGAATGTACAGGCAATTTGGCAGTAAATAGCAAAATATAATCAATACCCTCTCCGACAATGTTGTGCAAAACATGTAAAGCTAATTGTTAAAGAGTTGACACCTCTATTAATTAATGGAGTAGCTCAAACTTGACGCACTGAACCTTAATATTTGCCCTTACTACTGTGGGGTCCACTGGACCTAGGTTTTGGAATTCCATTGAACCAAGAATAACGCAATCAGTCAGTATTTATGTATTTAAGCGCAAACTGAAGTTACTCTATTTGAGTCGATATCGTCTAGATTTATAGTTGTGATCAATATTTAAGGAAATTAATTACTATATAGGTCAGCATAATTCTACTCCCATCTCTCACATCTATTCATCTCTCTGTCTTTTTTTGTTTTTGTCTGTGTTTCAGTCCTGTTGCTCGTTGTATTTTCCTGTTTCTCTTGTTTATAGTCATTATTTAGTAGTCAGTAGATTTTATTATACTTATTTATGTTTATATTTTATCAGTTGTTTAGTTAGTTTAGTTTTGTCAACACTTAAATGTATGTTTTATTCTTATCTTACGAGTTTTGTTCTTTTAGGACGTATTCATAAGCCACTCATGAGGGACCTTAAATCCACAAGCCTTGCTTTCAACCAAGGTCACCTCATCTTTCTTTTGTAACGCCATATTCTGTAAACTTGTTATATTCATGTCATATTTGTAAAGTGTGTTATGAAAGAAAGATAAATAAAACTTGAAACTTGAACTTGAAACTTGATATTTGCCCGAGGCTTCTGGAAATGCATTGCAAGTAGTTCAGATGTAGAATTTTGTGCATGATTTATCAATTTAATCTTGTTTAAAATGTCATGGAATGTCTTTAGGAAAGTATATTTTTGTTATGCCTGCAATTTCTGTTGTTTTTATGTTTGTTGTAAGTAGCTTTTTATCAACAGAATAATATTGTTATTCTCTCTCCCCTCTCACCATTTCTCCCTACATATTCATCTCATTCATCCAGAAGCCTTTTCCATATTTCTTTGCTTCTTCAAACCGGTCATTTATTTCCATTTTACTTCACTATTATATCTACAATGTAAGACATTAAATAATGTTCATCACAGTCATACACAATTTGATTTCAAATACTAAATATATATTATAAATTGATTTAATGAAATAGATATAATGTTTAATAAATCATAAGTTTGTAAATATTTACTTAACGAAGGCTTCGGTAATAAACCAACCCGGATAAGTTCTGGGAATATGATATTACACAATTATAATCTTGGTCTCGTTTTTTATGAACCCCAACAAACTTTTTTCTTCATAGGAGCGGCAGTGGTGCAACGGATCCTGGCAAACTCTGCACAATTTAGCTCACATCGTGTATTTGTGTATTAAAGTTATAATTATATACAGGCCTATATTTTCATATTTGAAGAAAGGAGAATTTTTTTCTCGAAGTGTAGAGTGACAAATTAGAGGAGTTAATTGAGATTTGATTTAATGGATACAATGAGACATGACTTGTTTTGAGTGGTATCATCAATCGAATGGAAAAGTTAAAACTAAGAGAAGAACCGAACTAAGGTATATCCATCTACAACATCCCTAACACGTAAAACAGCATTTTGATTATTGTTTGCTCGTTCGTTTGATTTTATTTCAGCATTTCCAAGGTAATAGAAAGTAATATAAAAACTAGGTAGTCTACATTTCATTTCCCTCGGAGAGGACCTAAAGCCGTCGGCCGTCTGGCTGCTTACTTACAAGCATTTATGCTTTCTTAGCAGTCAGGTATAATAACCACCACCAAAATATTTTTATTTTTTTTAAACATAACTTAAAATACATACATAATCATATCATAATATAATTAAATAATTATGCCTTAAAGAAAACACAATTGACAAATGATTTCAAAATTGAAAAACGCTGGAGACCGCCATCTTAAGCTAATCTTAAACGCGATGGCGGTCTCAGGAAAGGAACCTATATGGGTGACCTATTGCATATAGTATATTCAGAAACAACCACACAATGAAGTAAATCAGTTTTTCAGATATAACATGATAAGAAATGAGTTAAGTGTGTGTATTGTGTAATGTGTTGGAGCGCTTATTAATTATGTCGTGTATGCTGATAATAATATTTACGCTTCATGGCAGCCTTGAAAGAATATATTGCTTACTGATCTCGAGCACTTGATACAGGGGTATATAGCTTACCCATCAGATATTTGAAAACTATGTTCCTTTCATCCCTCGTGAGAACATTGATGCGACGGGTCATAGCAGACTATGCACAATTTAGCCCGCATCGTGTATTTAGGTATAGCAATTTGTAATCATTATTAATGATTAAAATAAAGGATGATTTTTTTTTTGTAGTGTCTAGTGTCAAGTTAGAGAAGTCAATTGAGATTTGATTCAATGGTTAAAATGAGACATGACTTGTTATTTGGTGGTATGGGAAGAAAGACAGAAAGAGAGAGAAAGAGTGAGAAAGAGAGAGAAAGAGAGAGAAAGAAAGAGAGAGAGAGAGAGGGAGGGAAGGAGAGAGAGAGAGAGAGAGAGAGAGAGAGAGAGAGAGGGGGGAGGGGGAATCAAACGTCTAATTAGCTGAATATTTGATGATATGAGGTTTGGGAAGTTTCATTTCGTGACGAATACAAAAAGGATGGAATGAGAATGGAAAAGAAGCTATTGTAAAATATACAAATATGATTCGAATGTTTTCACTTTGATTGGTGCTGAAACTTTATGCACTCTAACTCTAAAGATGACTTTAAAAAGCATAATAAAGAGCAGAAAGAGCAGCGAAGAGAACAGCGACCATTGAAGGGACCATTACGGTCGCATCGCCGAGTAGGAGCTCATTCGGATCACAGCCTAACCATTGGATAGCCGTATTCCGCGGATATCCGCTTTCCACATCGATATCGCGGTCGTTGAACCGCCAATATTCTGACCCCTTGAAGAAATAAGTGAAACCGTTGTTATACTGGAAGGCGGCATCCACACCATCACTTGGAAGCCCACCCCAGCGACTCAAAGGCTGTGGATAGTATGAGCTTACTCCACGGTAGTAGCGATAGTACTGATCTCCTGTTATATAACAAAATTGATATGGGAATCCATTTTGAAAAGATGCTTTTTGTGAGTTAGATAAAGAAAAAAGAGTCTCTCCTTTTGTTCAAACCTGTGAACACGTCCCATATATCCAAAGAAAGGGGTTAGAGTCTGCATAAGCGTACATCGTTGGAACATGTTTGCGATTCCAACTAAGAGAAAGTTACCAAGGTAAAATTTTTAGCAAGATAATTTTATTGTGGGTGGATTAACAGGGAGTTGGGTAATTCTTCTAAGAGAAGTTATCCGAGAGAAGGGATAGTCGCCCAGTGGTGTAATATCATTGGTCAGGTGGGGGAGTTGACTTAAATCGTTTCAAATTGTTATTTTATTAATTTCTTCTCGTATATTTTCACGTGTAGGCTATATTTCTTCTGGTTAAAAGCGACTTTGTGTTTTTCCTTATTCTATATACAGATCGAAGAATTGACAACAAATTGATAAAAATGATGAATTATCTAACCTTTAGTAAAATAGATTCCGCCATTGCGGGTCCATACGTAAGCCGAATCGAGATCACTTGGTAGACCTCCCCAGTCGGATAACGGTCTCGGATAAGTGCCAGCCATTGCCCGGTTTCGAAACCGCCAATATTGACTTCCCTGTAAATGAGAAAAATAGGATAAAAAAAAAAAAATCAAAATCAATATCACTCAAGACAATTGATCCATTATAGAAAATCGAAGGAAAACGAAGGGCGCTGTGTCTAGGCGTGTGGGTGTTTTTCAAGTAGAGAAGAAAAAAGAGAGAAAGAGAGAGGTGGCGTATAAATTAAGAGCAAATAATATAAATTAATTAGTCTATTACACATTCTATTAGCACCCATGCTATCATAAAGTGGCATAAAACATTATCTTGTCATAGTAGAGGAGTGATGTCGGATATACGCTCCTCACTTCGGAGATCGGCTATCGTGTCCTCCCCTAATTGTTGTTGCTTGTCACCGAGCAGTATTAAAAAGGATATGCCATCATACACTCATTTTTTTATTTGATTTTTTTTTATAAATCAAACCGAGTGTGTGTAAAATGAGAATGTTTACAATTTATCAATGTAATGTTCATCTTAAAGATAAACTTGAGTTCTGGTAAAAAAAGAAAATGAATTCTCACAGAATCTAACGAAACTTACACTGAATGTTCAAGATTACAAATAAATGGCATGTGCCAAACAATTTTGGAAGAAAATGTATACTGGCTGAGTAATGAGCATAGAAAGATAAGGAAATCAGGGTAGTACTAGCCCCGACACCATGTGTGTTGTCCCATATACATCTTTCTGTGTAAGTGATTGTTACTTTACCAAGACTCTGCCAAATTTATGATGATTTTGATGACTCCAGAACCTTGCATTACACACCATTACTTACATGCTATATGATCAATTTTTCTGATCCATTCCACACCTTTTCTTTCACAATGCAATCGCATTACCAGAACTCAAGTTTATCTTTAACCATTCACTCACCTTGAAAAAATAAGTGTATGGAACATAATAGAAAGCAGCGTCTAGGTCGGTTGGAAGACCGGGGAATTCGTCACCTATTCTCTTCGGATAATCGGCAGGAATTATGTTATCACTCGTTCGACGGAACACGTGCGTTTCTGTGCATTGGAAGAGGGTGTAGGTAAGTACGGTCAAATATTATACTAAAGACAAAGTTAATATTTCGTTGTTATCATATCTGCATACGAAATTAATTTAAAGTATTTTCCGAATGTTGAGGAACGGCTTTTAAAAAATAAGAGGTTATAGCAAGGTTAATTCGTTGCTTTATTATTCTTAAAGGTAAAATTCATAGAAGATCACAAATATTTCAACTAATGTATCACTAGAAAATGGTAAGCTAACAGATGGCCATCGGACAAGTTTTAGATCAACTTTATATCGGGTGATTTATAAAAATACAAATACAACCACCTCCATAGCAGCTGGGATATACGAGATATTTGCCGGAAAAATAACGATGTTTTATTGACGTCACTATATGGACCAACACTGCCCAAGCAGACGACATCCTATAGAGAATGAACATAATTGCAACGCTATTATTTCTCAAATTATAATGAGTTTAGTGTATATAAATGTAATGGCATGTCAAACCATTCAAAAGGGAATATGACCCGATTCTGATAACTTAAATCTTTTGCTTGTAAATACACAAGATAGGGGTTAATTAACAATCAAAGAAACCAGACTTTCAAATTGAGAAACCCCGGAATGATATTAAGGACGGCATTTTGTTCCCTCTTGAAACGCCGAACATACCCCGGTGTGTGCAGCTGAATATACAATGGCATCTTATTTTGTTTACAAGCGACAGATTCCTTTATTTTTGTATCGCTGTATTTGTCATCAAAATAAAACCATGCGCGGGGTTTAGAGTGAGGCAATAGATTATACATTTAGCCTGACGGTAGTGAAGTAAGAGAAAGAACTCAAGAGAAGATAAAAACACAGGCACTGAAAATGTGTGAGATGTCATGGGACATCGTCTGCTTGTGCAAGTCATGTCCATACTGTGATCTCACACATCTCAGCAGTGTTCGGAGAGCTCTTCAGGTGCTATGCCGGTGCTGTATTTAAGCGTTTTGTTATTTATAATAATCATTACTTCGAATGTTTCCAAGTATTAAATTTTGATAACCTTGTCGAATCAAAGTTTCAACTTTGCAATAATGAAAATAAAGGTAGTTTTTTTAAATCAATGAATACCTACTTTAAGAACATCAGACGGGGGCCGCGGAGGTTTTTGGAAAGTGCGGGGGATAAAAAGGCTCGGTTTTGGACGACATTTTGGAGTGGTGATAGGAGTGGGGGCTCCTGGGACAATACACCGACGCATTTTGACAAATTACATTTTCATTCTGTAGTTTGAATGTTCCCACAGGCATATTCAGGTCCCTTGCTCCGTTCTCTCTATGAGGTTAGCCAGGTTTAAATCATTGATTTGAATGCTCTCTGATTTCTGAATACATCAGTTCAGAGGAATGGTCTTTAAAATAAGAGCAGACCTAAGATTTTGTGAATTGACAAGTGCTTCCATCGATAATAAACCTAATTGCATAATAAAACTGTATGGCATAAATGTTGCTTCCTCGGTGGCTAAGCTTGTAGCTGCATGCGCTTTCATGATAAAGGGTGATAACAAAGCTACAGTCAAACCTGTCTATTGAGGCCACCCAAGAAAAACAGAGAAAGAGGCCAATGTAGACAGGTGGCCTTTCTAAACAGATTCTACAAAACACATTTCTTACACGAGGGACTCGGAGGGAGAAAACAAACATGGCCACTATAGACAGGTTTAATGTCTTACCATTAGCAAAGTAGGCACTGCCATCTCTCGTCCGTGTAGCCAAAGAAATCTGAGGCATGCAGTTGTCCAACGGCGTAGAGGGCGTGTTTGGCTCTTCTGGCTCCCCGTTTCCTTCTCCTAAAAAATAAAACAGAGAAAATTATTTACTCTTCATCCTACAAAATTGATGTTTGTGGAAACAAATTATGGTTTCATTTCATGATGATATACTTGAGAAAGAGGGAAAAGAAAGTTTTTTATCTAAAAGATAGCAAGTTTTCAGGATGCTAGATCACTTATTATATGATAACAACATGGTATTACCAAGGCTAGTAACTTCTTGGTATTACAATTATCTTATCTACATTGGGTAGCCTTACCAGTACTTATGCTGTTCTTCCTGAGGGCTCTGCAGTTCTAGTATTATAATCACCATCTTAAATTAATATTAAATGCAATGCATCATCATTATAATTGTCATTTTCTGCACTATTATCATGATCTGGGTCACACAAACACAAAGCTTAGCAATTTATCGTACGGTCGATTGGCTGTACATCATGGTCAATTTCAACAACAACAAAGTGCTAAGTTATCTTCGTGTTACGGGTGCATTTCAACCTAAGTTTAATAGCCCCCAAATGCCCTAGGTTTATGACGTGGGTTTAAAAAGGGGGTTTAACAAGAACCCTTACAAACAGTGATATAACTTACCGTACTGAGCTTGAATACCTTCAATATCATCTTGATGAAGCTGAAAGTTTGGTACGTATCCTCTGTAGTATGGGTACATGAGTGCATCCTCGATATCAGAGTGTCTGAGACCAAGACTATGACCGAACTCGTGAGCAGCGACTTGGAAAAGATTGATTCCTGCAAGTGGTTTTAAAGAAATGGATCGGTGTTGAATATCAAGTTTCTTTGTTGATCTAAATTTATTTTTTATCTTTTTTAATATTTTTTATATATTTGTTTTGTATATTTGTTTATAGTTGCGTATCCTAAATCATGTAGAAGTGTTGTGGTCTAGCTTTATACGTAACCGGATGGATTACAGCCCAGCACTTACGTCGTTTGGCAAAACATTAGTGTATGTTTGCCACTCTCCACTCAGGTGTAATTGAGTACCTGATATGCTAGTTACTTTGGTGGCTCAGCTATAAGTATAACTAGGGTAATAATGTTCAACACTATGATACAAGAAGCCATTATTTCTTCTTTATAACAGTGCAATAATGGGGGGGGGGGGGGTGTTCGTCTCTTCTGTATCCTGGAATCCTGGATAGGCCTACGCCTGTAATTCCGTTACCCGTTGCACAAGAGGCTTCATTTATATTGCCTAAAGATCTTTATTAAACTCATTTGATTTCATTTACTCAGGTCTCAAATGAGGACGTGATATTTTCGTTTACATTATATAATAATAATATAGTAATAATAGCCTAATAGTCCACTCCAAATTTTATTAAACCGAAACGGAAATTCTTTTTGCATATTAAAATAAATTGCAATAGTTTCAATTAAACCCGGTCTCCCATGAGGTAAATACACAACGTACATGAACTAGAAATGTAAGACAGAAAAAAAGTTTTACAAATTAGAAACAACATTTAAAAAAAAGAAGAATAAATGTAACTCTAATAAAATTGTTAATACATTTAACAAGATTTCTAGTGTTTTACGGATGTACATATACTATGTTGATAGTACTGAACTAGTAGGAACTTCTCACTGTTTCGTTATGTATCTAATTCTGATTATGTTTATGATAATGAAATCTTTAAATTACCTGTAGATCTGCCGTCCGTGAACATCTCGCCTTCATCAAAATGTGCGTCGCCTCCAATTGAGTTTGAGGTGGGGAAATACGCATGCGCTAGAACACCACCACTACCATCGAATCTGGCCCTGAACCCATCCCCGTGTTCACCCGCAGCGAAGATGATCTTGATGTCGGGCTCATTCGACGTCACTTTGCGGAAAGTTAGAGGGGAGACGTCACTCCAAGCCTGTAATTATTACAGAGAGATAAAACATGATATACTGCTGCAACTACAACCACAACAACGACAACAACAACAATTACTATCATTAATACCACCACCACCACCACGGCCACCACCACCACCATCACAACTCCTGCTATTACTACTATACTTCTCGTATTATTACTACTACTAGCAGGACCCGCGGAAATCCGCGGGATTCTAGAGCGCGCGGGTGGGGCAGGGGCGGATCCAAAAGGCAGCGAGGGAGGGGCCCAAATTTGTGAGTAAATATCAAGCCGCAACTCGCTCTGGACGTCGACACGGAGGTGGAAATCGGGCGGAGCATAGCCAATTTGATATAGAGTAGACTCTCCGGCGGCTGATGGCACCGTGCACCGGTACCCCAAGGAGACGGTTTAGAAGGAGATAGGCGCACAAATTTCGGCTGCAGATGTCATTAAAAAACAGACACTATGAATATGACTGACAAAGAAAGCGGACAAAATATACAGTTCCTCAGGTAGACAAAAAGTGAATAGGGTCTATGCATAAGTTAACATTACATACTTAGATCCAACTATATTAATGGAAATGTAGTTCTAGTTTACTTAGAATAGATTAATTATTGTGGAATTAATCAATTAGATTAATTAAAATAAAAGTAGATCTCTTCTTCTTAAACGTTAGAAGTTAAACTCATGAGAAGTAATGTTTCTATTAATAATCAGAGTTAACCAAATACCAAGGCCAAGGGCATTTCATTTTTTGTATTCCCGGTCTTCAGTTTCTAAATGCAAACATTGTAGTCTGCAGACTGATGTAGATGCATATTATATTTTGGTGGCAGTATTTGGCTTGCCCCGATGTTTTGCCCTACCCGACCCTCATCTCTTGTTTTCGCTCATGTCACGTAGATTATCTTATGATTACGTTATACAGTAACCCCAGGTAGCTTCGCTGACGCTTGCGGCGGCAGAGCTCCTTGGAGTTAGTTATAAATATATTATGTAGGTCTAGGTGATGCATGAAATCTGAAATCTGTTATTTAATGTAATAAGACAATTTTACTTATTTAAATCAGCTGCAAGCGGGCGTTTGAAGCAGAAATTAAACTTGTGTTATCGAACAATTAATGAGTAGTCTAAGGTGCTTTTATTTAATCGAGAAGAGGTTCACCAAGTCGAGGTATAACTATCAGTACGTTGAATGAAAGAAGCTTTGTTTATATTTGATTGTTGGCGAAAGTCGCTATAGTACACATGCACAATGCAATAGGGACTTTTAGGTTCGCACGAAGACGGTCGACGTCCTTTTAATGCACTGCCTTGAATGGACGTCACACGTATCAGTCCACGCAAATCTAAAAGTCCCTATTGTAGAACATGAACACACGTGCACACACGTTGAATACATACACGCGAAGATGAATAGCGCTTTTTGTGTGTCATGTTGAGCATTATCATGTACGTACCCCGCACACACTTGTTATTAATTAGAACAATGCATGTACAGAACAGCCGAAGTCCATGCTTTGTTCGATTGCCATTTACACTATTTGAACTTTTTTTGTTACTTTTTGCGTATATTCAATATAAATCTAATCAGGATTGTAAAAATATATTACCAACAATTTTTTTTTATCATATCATGTATTTGCTAAAAAATCAAACACAAAATGTTTATTTCTGATTTTGGCAGACATCATAGATCGAGGTCGGACTGTGCTGCTCAAAAGAATAAGCTAGGTCGTTGCTTTTGCGTGATTGTATATCTCCGTTTTATCACATTGTTATTGACTGTATATTTTGTTGAATATTTTTGGTTAGAATATTGCCATTTACACTATTTGAACTTTTTTTGTTACTTTTTGCGTATATTCAATATAAATCTAATCAGGATTGTAAAAATATATTACCAACAATTTTTTTTATCATATCATGTATTTGCTAAAAAATCAAACACAAAATGTTTATTTCTGATTTTGGCAGACATCATAGATCGAGGTCGGACTGTGCTGCTCAAAAGAATAAGCTAGGTCGTTGCTTTTGCGTGATTGTATATCTCCGTTTTATCACATTGTTATTGACTGTATATTTTGTTGAATATTTTTGGTTAGAATAATATCAAATTAGAATAAAAACAATTTTTTAGGGGCAATGGATTGAAACAGTTCGAGGCTCATGCATGCATGCAACAGGTCATGCATAATATTCATGAGCGTGTCACATCGTTTTTTACGATTTCCTGGTCGATGGCGGGACAGAACGGGTAAAAAAAACCGGCCGTTTCCACGCAGAAAAGAATTCCTCGTCCCCCGGGTCGGGTCCCGTCCCCCCTCGACCCGTCGTCCGGGAGGAGATAGCTCTCCCGACGTCGAGCCCGGACCCTCGTTAAGTGACGCAGATCGACGCGTTTCGACGCGAAATGCGTCATGGGACCGCCCACAATCGGACCCGTGGAGCTTGTCGTATTATTATAATAGATACTCATATTACTACTACTACTCCTACTACGCTACCAACAACAACCAATTAATGGCCTTGGAAGACCCCCCCCATACCCCTACCATTGTCGGTGCCCCCTCTCCGTGAACCCCTCCTTCTCCAATACCCCTTCCAATGTCGTTGCCCCCTCCGTGAACCCCCTTCTCCTCCCATACCCCTCCCAATGTCGGTGCCCTCTCCGTGTCTGGCCCCAACGATTCACCACTGATATAAATGATGAGGAGCGCACTGACCAAGTCTTTCGAGATAAAAGTATAAATGTATAAAATATGTAAAATACATACAAAAACACATACACACATACGCGCGCACACGCACACACCCACACACACACGCACACACACACCCACACTCACCACACACACGCATCCACACATCCTCACACAAATGCCAATGACATCGGTAGATATCTTACCTTGAGAGCTCGTTCCATGATACTCTCTACTTGCGCACGGGGTAGATCTCCGCTGTCTTCCAGGATATTCCATGTCAGGTCGGTCCTGGGCCACCTTGGACCCAAGGCAAAACGTTTTCTTCTCATCATATCGGCATCGGATTCCATATCTTTCATGCCACAGCGAGGCGTGTTCATAAGTTTCATGGACTCGTTATTTAGGGTGCCTGGAAAATCATAATGATGATAATAATATTAATAATGATTTTTTTTTTTTCTTCCAAACAATCTTTCGAACGAAGTTACGACTAAAAATACATCCCAAATAACTGATTACCTGTGATCGTCATATTCCCCATTATCTGGAAGTATGTAATGGATTTTGTCTTGGTTTCCTCATCTTTTGGCATTCCATTCACCATGTCGTCCTCAGTGACATAGCCATATTTCAGCATGTATTCCTGTTCGTAGATAGAAAAAACAACATTGAATTTAATTAGACAAGTTATGATAAATCTTTGTCAAGGTTGTTTTTGCGATTGTGTTAGACGTGAGAGATATCGTGGTATAGTGGAAACGTCCTCTGACTATGGATCACATGGGTCGCGGTTCAAGTCCCACCGCTGCACTATATTGCCCGTTGGCAGTACATTAATGTACATGTGCCACTCTCCACCCATGTGTTAAATGGGTACCGGTATAAAGAGCGATTCCTTGATTGCTGTTAGAACCGAAAACGGGGAAATTTTGAAACGCCTTCAAAACCTTGCGTAATGAATGTGAACTTTAAAAAATATAAATTTGTCTTATTATTATTATTTGAATTAATGATTTTTTAAAAAAAATATTTGTTTTAAAAATAATAATTATCATCATCATTACGGACCGGGGGGGGGGGGGGTGTTTCATAAAGCTGTTCGTAAGTTACGCACAATTTTACGCACGACTGGTGATTATGTTCTTGTGCTACATGTAAATGATTGAGAATCTGATTAGCACCCAGAGAAGAAATGAGAGGTCGAGGAGGAAGGGATAGTGATGAAAGACTCGGAAAAAATAAGATTGAGGACGAGCTGGGTGGGAGGAGGCCGGGAGGAGGCGAAAACTCTAGCTAAGAACCCAAACCCAATGAAAGACGAATGTACCTTGCACACCAATGGTCCGCAAAGAACTTACTAGGGAACTAAGTGGTACATTAAAAATGAGCATGTTGTGCGCGTGTGTGCGTGTGGATGAGGGTCGGTTTGTGCATGAGCATTTAACGTATTTGATGCAGTTTGTAAGAGATAAATGATTTCTGATAATATCGATCGAGTAGCTGGAACTTGATCTGGCGTCGGTCTCGTTGGTGAGACAGCGGTGTTGGGGGGGGGGGCATTGGTACCATCAACAGACCCTAAGACGTGGAAGGATGCAGAATCACTCCACACCTTCCAGAAATTCTTCGAAAACCTACACTCTGCAGATTCTTGTAGAAAACAGAGTACATCATTTCTGGAGAGATCAATCATAACGACTGCCGCAAAGGCTTGAAATGGCCTCCAATGCTTTATCCGACTCTTAATTTCATGAAGTGCCTGTGACAATTTTAGTATATTTTTATGGCACGGATTCTTGTTACAATTTGTATTCTCATAAAATTCTCATTAAATCCGATCATTCCAATTCAGCGAGACTTAAAAAAAAAAATACAGTGACTGTTAATTAAATACGAAAAAGCCAACAGAAAGCTTAGGGGCTATTTTTGTTGAAAATTGGACCCATGTTTAGGAATTTTTGTAAAAAATTGACCCATTAGAGCGACACACCCCGTATGACTTAAGCGAGAGAAAATATGATTATATAAACTGGCAAAAAAAAACCCCAGGGATTCAAAGGCAAAATATGTTAAAAACTGACAAAAACAATATTGTGAACAATATCCTCAGTATGCTATACTCTTGTTATGAAATAATTATTTTGCACCGATACACATACAATGTGTACTCCTCGTTGTCTGCATTGCAGTAAGGCATGTCTTTTTAGTATAGTTTTGTAAAATGTTACATTTTAGCTGTTATTATTCCGACCTCATGGACAACAGTATATATATAACAATAATAATAATAATAGGCATTTCTATAGCGCCGTCTATCTGGAAATTCTATTCCGAGGCGCATTTATTATTACTCCGGCTTTAGCCTATAACTGCCATTAAAGCGCTCTATAGCCTTTTCAAGGAGTTAATTCCTGCCGATTGTGGCAAATGATGATTAATGTCTTGCCAAAGGACATTAGTGCCGTATCGGGGATCGAACCACGACCTTTGAATTCCATGTCAAAATGTTTATCCACTCGACTACGACACTTCTATATATATATACAGTATCGGACAAAAGATAGTACACCCCTTATAACAACAACAAAAACATTTTGTTGTAAATTATTTTATTAAACAAGTAACAGCATAATACATACCCAAATCTGTTCCTGTGTTACAATTGGTTCTGCTGCCATAGAGCCGACCGCCGCCAGACAGCATCCCAGGAGGAGTACTACCAATCTCGGCATCATCTTCCTATCTTTCCCTACTACCGTGTTTGTTCTCAAACTCGAAATAGAACCTATCACCCTCGATGATATTCAACAATCCTTGTTTTAATTTCTGAGTGATAATGGAGGTGACGAGTTTTATCCGAAATTAATGCCACTGAAAATAAAATTCCTCTATTATATAGATTCTACTCTCGTTATTTCTTTGATGTGAGAATTCCATTTATGGAATAAACGATATGATTGGATGCTCATCATTTTGCACGAGGCACTGTTTTCGTTGAATCACAGACTGACTCATCGTTCCAAGGTTGAAAAGGCCTACGCAATACCACAGCAAAATTCGAAAGAATATATATATTTATTCAAAGAAACTCATTTTGTTGTACGAAAGGTTGAGGTTGCAGTCATGCACGAAAACTAAATTTTTTAATTTTCTGGTTGTTATGATCATTCCTCTGCTGGCAAACATTACACAATTTGCTATGTTTGTAACACTTATGTAAAAAAAAATGTATATCCTTGTATTTGTTATTGAAACGCATAAATAAAATCAATCAAACAAACAAACAGTCGATACAATATAGGCATGGATTGATTTACTTGTAGTTTACAGTAGAAATATATTACAAAAAACGCATCTCGGTCTGTCTCCGCTAATAATTGAACTCGACAGCAAGAAATGGTGTCAAATAGCTGAGAAAACCCCAATGAGTTGGGTGAAGGAAAAAAATGCATATTGTGGTGAAAGGGCCGTTTCAGCTGCAGCACCTAACTCTCTTTGGAATAATTTACCATTTAATTTGAGAATCATAACTTCCTGAGAGACCTTTAAATGCAAGCTGAACCTGTACTTGGCACTATGACACTCATCCAAACTTTCTTATTCTTTCTATTTTTCTTGTGTGCCTCGGAATAGAATTGTCTAGATAGACGGCGGTATATAATTATGTCTAGTCATCATTATTATCATACTAGATGTTAAGCTTGCAAGAAGCTTACCTCACATTGTTATGATCACCCTACGGATATTTTTGTATGATTATGATGTAGGGTGATTGGGTGTAAGTTTTACTGAGCATTTAAAACTTCTAACGCCATTAGAAAACGAGGCTTATATGGTACAAATGTCCACACTCTACCCAGTATCCAAGGCAGGTGAGGTACCCAGCAGCTGTGATTAGGCAGGGGTACTAAATGGAGCACAGGAGTAGCACTGTGCCAGACATGGGCTCTATACTGTATACAGTGTGAGTAAAAAAAAAAGTTTACACCTAGAAAATTGCTTATTAATTTATAAATCATTAGTCATGCCACACATTGTCAAAAATTAATATCAAATATCAACGATCATTTGTACGTGTGTGTGTGTGAGTGTGTGTGTGATTGTGTGACTTTGCTTCTGCAAAAAAGCATATGCAATGCATCTCACTTAATACATTAAATTCATTCTCTCACTTTAATCCCAACATATCACATACTGTAGGCATCACTTTGACGCAAGTCTATTTTTGCACTCTCGCAAACAATGTGTCCAGTTCATCCAAGCGTGAACCCATATACCACACAAAAATGATACCAAATGATTTGGGATAAAACGCTTTTGCATAAGATGTATAATAATTTACTGTTCATAGATGGATTTTTAAAATAATTAGCAATTTTGTAGGTGTAAACTTTTTTTTGACTCACATGGTATATAAGACTCCACTATTAATGTTATTCCTGTATAACATTCACATATTACATAATGTCTTTCATTTGTATAACTTATATTCAAAATGGATTTGAGGGATGTGTGTATACGTCAGTGATTAAAGCATCACTCTTGATACTAAGGCCTTGCGATAAAATTTAACCAAGAATAATAATTCTATTCAGTTCTTGTATAGCGCATAATACATTATGAAATAACGTCTCTTTACGCTTCCAAAGAGCTTTGAAAGCTTTTACCTTAGCTTTAGGTCCCATGAACTTACTTACAAAGTTCTCCTGCTTTTCCCATCATGACCGGAATAACAATTCCGAGTATTCAATCAATCAATAACTAATTAATGACACTAATCGAGATGGTAAAGTACACAAAGTACAAATTGCAAGGGAGGAGGAAGCTGTATAAAATTATGTTATATAAATTATATTTGCTTGGAATGAAGTAACAGATTGCGGTTATATAATATATTTATAATTATCAGGAAGTAATGTACCTTGATGATTAAGGTCGTTAAGTGGGCTGAGGTGGCAATAGTCTGATTCGGTACACCACGTACCTCCCCCAGAATGTGATATATGAAGAGAAAAATATCAAAACAATTTGAACACACACACTGATATAAAGACCATGGCCCTGTTATTGTTATAACAAAACATTATGAATCATACAAAAAGAGTGCATGATTGACGGAAAAAATAAACTGTATTCCGTGAACCAAAACAGCCTAGCTGAAATTTATTAATGAACAAATATTTTTCGATACGGTTTCTAAACGTGGTAATTAGTATTTCCTCATTGGCAGCGCAAGGCACCATTATTCAATTATTTATGGGATATGCATGAGCAAAGGCGAAATGTGTTCAAACGTTTTTGGGGCCGAACACACACACACAAAACAAAAAATCATCATCACCACCAGATGGCATAAAGTGCAATTTGTTTAAGGGGGAGGGGGGCAGGCGCGTAGCCACGGGGGGGGGGGGGGGGGCACGGGGGGGCACGTGCCCCCCTAAAATTTCCAGGATCGGTTGAAATTTTGTAGACCCCTTTTTTTGACCTCGATCGATTACATGTATGTGCCCCCCCAAACATCAAACTCTGGCTACGCGCCTGGGGGGGGGGGGGGGGGGGGAGTAATGCGGATATTGATGATAACGGTCAAGATGTGGGCCTACAAACTACGTTTTAGTTATAGTTTACTGTTCTTTGTTATGTTGATTATTCATGAGGCCAATAACGAAAAGGAAAAGGGAAGGGGATAAGAAAAGGCATCCTTTCCATATTATTTTATTAGCCCTTCCAACTTCTTTTCTAATGATTAACAGTTACGTTATTACTACTAGTTTTTTTCAAGGGGGGGGGGGGGTGGGGGCCATTTTTTAATCAAAAACAAAACGTGAATACATAATAACTTGGTCCTTGATCAAACTAATCTTTAACAAATTCTCCATGATCCACTTTGTGTTTTTAATGCGTTAAACGAATGAACAATGGAACATGATTATGTACTTTAAATTCGAATAATCACCAGATGCGGGGGCAAAAACTAATTGTTTTTTTCACGGGAGATACGTTTGATATATTTCCCTCTTGGGTATGTGTATACATACCCAATCTATAGATTCTATAGATTCGTTTATGCTAGACAGTGACTGTACTTGACATAGGTGTTGCACTGAGTAGTTGTTTTTGAGGGCTAGCACATATTGCAGTAATGCAGTGTTATTTGTTTGATGTTACAAAATATTAAGAAAAAATCCACAAGATTTGATATTCATAGTTCCGCGGTAAAGTTGATATTTATTTTCTTTGAATTGTCGAGTTTTAGGAAATCGTGATAAGAGAAATGATGTTTTAGAATTCGTTAAGGCAAAAAGTTTCTAATTTGTCACGGTTTGCTTGCAAGATACACATTTTGTAGCTGAAGAAGAAGCTTCTATAACGATTTGGGGGAGAAATTGTTGTTAGCGTCAAATGCCAGAGGTGTTGCTATGTTGTTTGGAAAAGGGTGCAATTGAACGTTAATATATTTTTGAAGGATCATAAGAAGGGAATTTTGTTGGTTTAGACATACAAGTATTTAACAATGACATAACGTTAATAATCATTGCATGGCCTAATCACGACGATGTTAGTTTTTATGCAGATATTGAGAGACTTGCTTTGAATTTTGTTAATAATAATAATAATAATTATTGTGCTTCAACCAAGGTCTCCTCGTCTTCCTTTATTCTACATTGTACTGTTATGATTATACTCTATTATATTTTATCACATGTGTTTTCTGGAAGACAAATAAACTTGATACTTGATACTTGATAATGGTGGATTTTTGTATAGCGCTGCGGCTCATGTCTGTATAAGACTTGACACTCCTGGCGCTCCCGATTATTACCCTGGCTTTAACAATTTTATGCGGGGATTGGAACCCCGCCCCCCCCCCACTCAATGTTATTTAGGGTACGCGTATGCTTGTTCCCTCTTTTTGAAAGCACCCCCTATCTGAGGACTGCCAACATTTCCGACCCCCCCCCCCTTTCGCGGGCTTTTCCTGCCTTGGAGACCTCCCTAAATTCGGAAAAATGCTCAATGTACCACCCTAAATTCGGAATAATTTCTCAGGAGTCCAAAGAGATGAGAGAGAAAAGAAAAAACAACCCTTTTAAAGAAATCTCCGGGTAAAAAGTCAAATACACCCCCTTTTTACAATTTTCGGGCCGGACTTTGTCGCACGAAAAGTACCCCTTATACCGGACATTTTGGTAACACGCATGCGGTCATTCCGACCCCGGAGTGGGGGGGGGGGGGCGGAATTGGAACTTGGTCCAATTAGATTTCGATAAAGAAAACATCTTCGTCTTAATAATCCTAATACCAAGAAAAAAGTTGATCAAAATGAAGAATGATTTAGATTTGATAGACCCACGGAGAGAATTACATGTCCAGAAAAAATATTTACATGGCGTCAACCTACTCCCTTTAAAGCCTATCTGCACTAGTTTTGCCAAGAGGGATTATACCTCCCTGCGTGGTCACTGGCAGGTGGTTATCTCATCAAATCAGCTCTCAATGAATTAACATAAGCAAAAGGGGACCATGGGGGATCAACGGGAACCGCTTCATATTCTTGGCTGTATAGAGGGCGCAGGTAGGTAACAGTATAGTGCAGTCCCGCTTTAAGGCGGCGAGATTGGATTATTTGTTGGTCTCCACTGAATTACTGTCTGACTCACTCGTTAATAGAATAGAGATTTTACCTGGATACAGATCGATCATTAACTGGTCAATTTATCTTTGAATTTAAATCATTGTAGGGTAGGTCCAGGTTACTGGAAATTTAATAATTCATTGTTGGATGATAGTTGGAAAAAAAAAACGTTATTCAACAAACGCTTAGATCTATTCGGTCCAATTATGATAACAATTCATTCTAGTGAATTTGCTGTAAATGATCAATTCATTTTTGAGACCTTGTTTACGATAATCAGAGGTATGCAGCCACTAAAGAAGAAAATATTGGTGAACTTAGAATATGATTTAGAGAAGGAAGTCGTAGATTTGGAGCTCTATAGGCATACAAAAATGCAGAGCCAAGTTGGTCAGTGGCGGATCCAGGGGGGGGAGTGCAATTTTTCAAATTTTCGAGGGGCCCCAAAAAATAATTAGTGCTCACTGACCCTTCTCTCTCCCCCCCCCCCCCCACTGAGCGAAATATTGGCCGGTACGATTTTCATATTTTAGCACACGTACACTAAATTTCAAATTGATTTCAAATTTCGGCCCCCACCCCTAAGAAGTCCTGGATCCGCGCCTGGCTTTGGTTATATTAAATGAGAAGAAAGTTCAGTTAGAATCATTAAGAAAAGAAATATGGAAGGAATAAAGATGAGGTCTAAAATCAAATGGATGGAATATGACGTTTTTTTTTTTTTTTAATTCAGAAAAAAAGAAAATGCTGGAAATAAACGGGGGTGGGGGGGGGGGGGGGCGGGGGGATGATAGTAGATAAAGACTGGTGTAACATCTCAACCATACTCTGTGCACTGACCCTATGACTCGTATAGGGCGATCAATCGTTGAATCTTCATTGCGACGCACTCTCCTACAATATGCCCGACAAACGTAATTTCCTAAAATAGGAAGAACTCGTCATTTTTATAAGCCTTGAGATTGCGTTTCGTCAGTTGATATTGAGCAAAAAGGAGGCTGAGATAAAAGAACATTGACTGAGTAAGTTTAATTTGCCTTACATAAGAGATGAAAATGAGTTCCGAGTGTGAATTAAAGAAAATTCATTCTATTTACAGATACTACAGTCCCGCTTGTAAGATATGATGTGTTCATCTGTGAGTGATGATGATGATTTGCGCAGTATTTTGGGGGAACCACACATAGCTGCATTACTATCCTGGCTGTGTCTTAAAAACTGTTCTATTGGTTCTCAACATTTCAAACACCACTGTACAAAACTCAACTGAGCTGAGATCACTCAAAATCGTTACTTTAGTGACAATTGAAGAAACCTAAATAGCAGTAAAATACAATCTTTTTAACTTTCCGATGTTAGATTTTACTTAAAAAGAATATTTTGAAAATTCAAATCGTGAGTCTACTGTCAAACTTGCCTATCAGGCACCACTTCATATTCATTGTGTGCATTATCGTGCAATTGTGTGTTATATCTTAGTTATTATAGAGGTCAATATGCATTAGCATTGACTCTATGCTTTGCTGGAGTGGGATGGGGGAACCCATCATAATAACGGCATTACAAGACACCATCTATTGATTATCAAAACTCTCAATTTACAAAGTTCAAACTTCAAAAGTCAATACGCATTAGCATTGACTCTCTATGCTTTGCTGGAGTGGGGGAACCAAGCTGCAAGCAGCCACCCCTACAATTTATTTTTTGCTCTGTGCCTGCCGTTAAAGAGTTTTTGATGAATGTGGAACCACAATTTAAAATTTTACAGAAAAGAGCTTGCTTACACAAAAAACTGGCGCTAGTTCAGAATCATATCCAGACTTTGAGTCTTGACCGGTGACTCTGGCGTAGAGATACCCTACTCTTACATACCAAAAATCAACTAAATCCTCATCAATTGTTCAGATAATGGTCATGATTTAAAAGTCATTATTTTTCTTACCTGTTTTGTATCAATTTTCATATCTTTTGGGAAGTTTTTTTCCTAAAAGCGATGAACTAGCGCCAATAAAAACTAGCCTTGCGCTGGCCATGCTTGCAGGCTTCAGCTTGTGCAGATGCTGTTGTTGTTGAGATTAATGGCGTTTCTATCGTCGTTGGATGATTTTCACCAAGCGATGTGTATATTCATAATTTAACACAAGCTGTCAATTTTGTCAATTAATATTTACTAAAAATTACTAGAATGGTAATGATTACAGTCTCGGTCTCTAAATTGGGTTTATATTATATCATATGATTTGATACCGGGCATTGTGGCTCAGTGGTTAGAGCGCCCGCCTCATGAACGGGAGGTCGTGGGTTCGATCCCCGGCTGAGTCATACCAAAGACTTTTAACAATGGGACCTTCTGCCTTCTAGCTAGGCGCTCAGCATATTAGATTGGAGAAGGGTAGTAATAACATATTATGTTATGCAGGGCCCGCTGGAAGAGCAGTTTCATAACTGAAGTGGCTACCCTGGGTAAATGAAACATTATTATTATATTATATTATATCGGGAGAACTCATCAACTCAAGATTACATACATGTACCTATAACTTTATTACTCAGGTGACTTTTATCAAATTGGCAACATGGTGATGCAGCAAGATCCGAGTATTGAGCCAGGCCAGCGGGTCCGCAGTCTGGCAGAGCACGGGTCTAATATCGTGGTGGATGGGAACCTTCCGATCAGAAGGTACTTTAGATCAGGCCAGGAGATGATCAAGATGGTAAGCGAACTGGGGGTGTTTCACAAGATCCTAAGTCGAACTTAACTCTAAGTTGGACTTAAATATTATGGAGAGCCATTTGTAGCCTTAAAATAAATTAAAATATTCAAAATAAAAGATTGAAGTATTTTAGACTTTTCATAAGTTCCACATCAAGAACATGAAATCTCCCATGATAATAGAAAATATGAATGATTTGAATCAACATTTTATGCCTTTTAAAATATCTTTTATGAATATGTTCAAGAATGGCTTTCCATAATTGTTAATTCCAACTTAGAGATAAGTTCAACTTATCAAACACCCCCAGATTATATCCTCTCTTTATTTTCTTTGTACATCCAGCAAGTGCAGTGTAAGAAATATTAAATTTTCATGCAGGCTTTAAAAACAAATATTGCGAAATTTCCTCAGAGATGATCAATGAATTTGTCTAAAGCTTTAAAAAAAATTGTTTAGGATTTTTGTTTTATTTTGTTTTGTTTAGTCAAGATGAATATTGAATCATAAAATTTTGTTGATATTGTCAATTAAGATTTTGTTTGGTTTAAACCTGTAAAAACAAACACTGTTAGCAACTAATCAGATGTACAAATTAAAAAAAATTGAAAGTTGAACAAAAATAAAAAGGGAAGCTTAACTGTCCTAAAAAATACAAAATTCAAGTTCTTTTCCTAGGGATCTTATGTTTCATTGAATCTTAAAGTAACTACATTATTACTCAGCATAGTATTTTTTTAAAAGAAGTATTTTGTTTCTCTTCTTTTGGCAGGCAAACATTTACTACGAAGAGGGGAACTGGGAGAGTGCATTCATTTTGTATTCCAAATATATGACGTAAGTGTAATGAAAATGTCTTTTTCTTTTCTCACTCTGAGTCAAACATTTGTTATCTTAACAGTTCTTGATCATGTTTTAATTTTATACCGGTATGTGATTTATTAACAAAGTCTGAATATTGTACTTGATCTCTTTACAAAGAATATTCAAAGTTAGCCTGATAAGTCCACTCCCCTGTAAATTGCTGTTTTTGTTTTTTATCGTAGAATTATTATTGTTGTAGTAAATTCATGCCTTCGTCAATATTTTGGGAAAAACCCACCATGACAATATCAAAGTGATGTTGATTCTTTCTTTTTGACTTTGCAGAATCTTTGTAGAGAAGATACTAAAACATCCTCAGTACAAGGCAGCCAGACCAGAAGATCTGAAATCTGCAAAGAAGGTAAGCAACTTGAGGAGATCGAATCTCACCTTCATCTCTTTTAAATAATTGTGAATAAAAGTATTCAAGTGTACCAATCACCTTAAAAAAAATGTGTACAGCTTAGAATTTATAAAATCAAATCTCAGAAGACTTCACCCAGCTTTCTGTTGGCTAACAAATAAGGAGTGTGAAGAAAATAAAGAATAAGCAAATAATTACCTAAGTGAAGGTGATGGAACAAACTATCACTTCCGAGGCGATCTGGATGTAGCTATCTTTCCGAAGTGAAGCTGAGAAAAGATAGCGTATACATTCTGATCGACGAGGAAGTGATAGTTTACCACGCCTGGAACCAAAAGGTGATTATTTGCTTTATATTCCACATCAGAAACATTTCACTTCTTCCGTCAATTTCGAGCAACAAGTCATCAATTAACAGCTAGCAAACGGTGTACGATACGTACAGTGCAGGCAGTATGGTGGTGTGACCATAGTTCGCGCATGACCAAAGTTCGGGTACTAACACTAAAAGCGCTTAAAGAGGAGAGCAAGACGCGTATATAATTAAAATGCATTGCACTGTGTAAATAGTACTACTATCTACCGAATGCAACGCACTTTCACTGGAGATGGTAGTACTATCTACACAGTGAAACAAACTTTTCTTCTCCCATCAATGATGGGCGAACTATCTTTCATCACCGTAGAGCAAGATTCTTAGTATGTGGAATATAATAACGTATAACTGCTCACATGGCATTCAAGTCGGACTTGGCTTCTGTATGAGCTTCAAAGAGTTGATGTTGTCTTGTAGTGATGTGGTATAAAACAACTGAATGTTGCACTTCCAAACCAAAATGAGAACTTAAAACATTCTGAAATAAGTGCTTGAAGAATTAAAAATACAGATTCTAATGTTTTTGTTATCAATTGTTAATGATTGGTAAGTTTAACGTGCCTAGGATAGATTACAACTGAATACATGGTTGATCGTATTTTCTTCCCTAGAATTTAAAGTCGGCCTTTCCCAATGCAGAGGAAACAAAGAAGAAATTAAGAGAGAAGTATGCGGAGGAACACAAGATATGGCAAGTTCAGGAGGTACGATCAGCTTCCATACTTCATTCCCAAACAAACATGTTTAATTGAATCCATGAATCCTTGGTTCCAGTAAAACCCCATTTCTCTGTAACAAAGGTGAATATGTAGAGATGTTTCATCACATAGTTTTAATTCTTGACAATTTTTTTTTTTTTTTTTTTTTTGGGGGGGGGGGGGGGTTGCTGTGGAGTTTGGTAAGAAAAACTTATCTTTGTGTCTATTTATTTTTGAAAAATTACCTTTGAAGTTACAGCTCGTAGACATATGTTTAAAGTAGATAATCACAATCAGGTGATTTCTGATTTGAGACAGTTCATAACAAAAGGTGCATTTTGGGGATGTAGTTCACCCCTCATAGATGTATGGAAATAAGAAGGATCAGGCTTATCTCAAGGAACATCTTTGAACAAAATGTGATTATTTACATTCAATTTACCTGATCCTTTGTGAATATAGTGGGTATTTTTTCACGAAAGTTTGTGTAATCCAATAACCCAACTCGACGTAAAGACTTGATGGAGTGAAGTAAGCCTATGACAAATTCAAAAGATTACCTTCCACATTGGTGCATTGAATTAAAAAATAAAGTTGAGTTCTGGTCATGCGATTGCATTGTGAAAGAAACAGTGTGGAATCGATCAGAAAAGGTTGATCATCTAGCATATAGCTATCTGTGTGTACTGCAAGGTTCTGGAATCATCAAAATGATGAAAAATTTGGCCCAGTCTTGGTAAATTTGCAAGCACTGTACACATAAAAATGTATATGGGACTACGCGAACATGTGGCGTAAAAATCTGTCACAATTTTTATGCTGTTGCTTGCCATATTTAGAATATTAAGGCATTTGAAGAGCCATGCTTTTCTTGGAACATTTTTTAATCTGATGTTCTTCCACATTTGCATAATAACAATGATAACGCTCACAAATCATTTTCCACCTCATCCCAGAACTCGACCTTCTCTTTAAGCAATCATTTGAAGTATGTATCTTCATGTATGTCATTTGATTCCGTAGGATGAAAGGAGAGCAGAGGAGGCGCGACGAGAGGCAAGGGAAGCCCTCAGACTGGAGGAGGAACATGCTAGGAGGGAGCAGGAGGATACTGCAAGGTTTGATGAACAGAGGAGACAGCTGGAGGAACTCGAGAGACATTCAATCGATCAACAACAGAGGGAGCTAGATGGTCAGAAGGCTGCCCTCATGCAGGCCAAGGCGAAGCAGGAAGCTCTAGATCAAGAGAGGAAGGTAATACTAATTATAATAATAATAATAACAATATTTTATATAGCGCTTAATACAAATGTCTCTAAGCGCTTTACAAATATATTACCCCGGTCATTGAATTCAGTGCTTGCCCGCACACGTTCAATCTCCACTCCCTGGGGAGCATTCCAGCCAGGTGTTACATAATGCTCAAAAACTGTTTGACCAACATTGACGGTCACATCCTACCCAGTACCCATTTACCTCACCTGGGTCGAGTGTGGCAAATGAAGATTAATGCCTTGCCAAAGGACATTAGTGCTGTATCAGGGATTGAACCATGACCTTTGAATTTCAAGTCAAGTGCTTAAACCACTCGACTACGACACTTCTACAGAGTATTACTAAAGTTGTAAGTGCTTTGGTTGTCTATGTTGTACTGGTAAGATGCTTTGTAAGAAACAGTTACTATAGAAAAACTGCTCATAGAAATAAGAAAACTGGATTTATAGATGACCATGCGATTTACAGTTGCCCATTACATACAGGTTTACATGAGAAACAGTACTGATAGCATAGATAGAATATACTCTCCTACTCCTTAATTATTTAATTCACATAATTAGGTTTAATGTAGGACCCATCCGTTCCCTGGAATCAATGAGTAAACATTATCAGGTGTTCACAATTACTCTTTTGATATCTGATTCCGATTTTAGGTTCTTTCTGTCTTTGTTTTCATGAATATTTTGAAATAGATTGGATTGAAAACATCCTTGTTAGAGAGCTCATTCTCAAAACATGAAGAAAAAAACTTGAATGGAGATCTATATCCTCTTGGATCACTGAGGCAGGAGTAGACCCTTCTTTACTTGGGTTAAGAGCTATTTTTGTTTTAAAAATTAGTTCTTTTTTAATATCAAAATTTGGATGTCCGAATTGCTGTTTTTACCCAAGGTATTGACTAGTATTTCCTTGATCTTTGTAGAAAGCAGATGCATTGAATGAACAAGAATGGCAAGCAGAAGGAAACAAGAGATTAGCAGGTAAGTTTATTTCTTGATATTTGTTGTTGTTGTTTGACAGTGTTCACATTCATATCTTCAAACAGAAAAAGAAGGAGACTCTATGGCCTGAATTCACAAAGGAGGTTTAACTTAACCCATGGTTTAAACCCTCATTCACATAACCCATGGTTTAAAAATGAGCGCAAAATAAGCATACCTTGCCTTGCGTGCGTCTAATATTGGACCTCTGATTGTGCCGCGCTTTTTTTCTCACTAATTTTAGACCATGGGTTATGTAAATGAAGATTTAAACCTCCTTTGTGAATTTGAGCCTCTGAGGTCTCATTCTCACTTGAGGGGTTAACCACTGCACAAATTCCCAAAAATAACTGCCTTTTCCCTCGTGTAAGAACAGTTCTTAGTGATTGAGCAAAACATCTCCAACCACCTCAAAAAAATATCCTCGTTAATAGATGAAAAGTAATCATCCTGTTCAGTGTTGGTGAAAGCTATACATGTAGCTTTCAAAAGTAATATTTGCTGAAGTTCTCTGTTTATTATTACATTTACCCCCCCCCCCCCCCATTCCCACCTACCCTCACCACAAAGAGGAATCATCATGAACTCCTTAAGTAGCATTTGTCTATTTAGTAGCCACATATTCATTAGAGAATTGTTTTGTTGTTGTAGCTATTCCTTCATTTTACAGTATTGGCAGCATTGATATTTTACATTAAAGTCACATGTATTGCTCATACTATGATGGCTGAACCCTTTCCATGATTCTCTTATCTTCATTCTTCATTCATTCATTCATGCAGGGAGCATAGCCACACCCATTGCAGCTGGTGGTGCAGCAGGCTTGGCTGCAGGGTTGGGGGCAGGGGGCAATCTTCCCCCTCCTCCTAGTTACGACGCTGTCTCACAAGGATATGGTATCCGATCACCTCAAGTCTTGCCTTCTTCACCCACACAGCCTCTAGCCCCAAGGTAGGAATCCGATTTGAGTTTATGGAGTGAAGAGGTGGGGGGTAACTATTACTCTTTTCTTTTTCAGTCTCATTGCCTCTACCGTCCAAGTAGTAGTTTGGTTCAATTCAGGGGGGGGGGTAGGAGGATACAGTATCCGATTAGCCCTATTCGTGCCTCCTAAGAAGTATTAGGTGGGGATGAGGGTAGGGGGGGGGGGGGGGGGGTCAGAAGTAGGGAGAGTAAAAAGAGAGAGGGAAGGGTGCAATGGAGGGCACAGAGGGGTGGGGAAATGGGACGATACAGTATTCTATCACGACAGTTCTTTGTTTTTAAGCTCTAATATAACAAGATTTCCTTATAAAAGGGAAATTTCAATAGCACCAAGATAAGAAGTTTGTTATAGCAAGATTTGACTGAATCAATCGTGTCATCCCAACCTACATGTACATTTCCTCTCCCAATCTAGGCCAGCCCCCACAGTGGACCGGTCACTCAAGATTGACCGTATCAATATTTACTTTCCCAATCTAGGCCAGCCCCCACAGTGGACCCGTCACTCAAGATTGACCGTACCAATATTTACTTTCCCAATCTAGGCCAACCCCCACAGTGGACCGGTCACTCAAGATTGACCGTACCAATATTTACTTTCCCAATTTAGGCCAACCCCCACAGTGAACCGGTCACTCAAGATTGACCGTACCAATATTTACTTTCCCAATCTAGGCCAACCCCCACAGTGGACTGGTCACTCAAGATTGACCGTACCAATATTTACTTTCCCAATCTAGGCCAACCCCCACAGTGGACCGGTCACTCAAGATTGACCGTACCAATATTTCCTCTCCCAATCTAGGCCAGCCCCTAAAGTGGACCGGTCACTCAAGATTGACAGTACCTATATTCCCTCTCCCAATCTAGGCCAGCCCCTAAAGTGGACCGGTCACTCAAGATTGACCGTACCAATATTTCCTTTCCCAATCTAGGCCAACCCCCACAGTGGACCGGTCACTCAAGATTGACCGTACCAATATTTACTTTCCCAATCTAGGCCAACCCCCACAGTGGACTGGTCACTCAAGATTGACCGTACCAATATTTACTTTCCCAATCTAGGCCAACCCCCACAGTGGACCGGTCACTCAAGATTGACCGTACTAATATTTCCTTTCCCAATCTAGGCCAGCCCCTAAAGTGGACCGGTCACTCAAGATTGACCGTACTAATATTTCCTTTCCCAATCTAAGCCAACCCCCACAGTGGACCAGTCACTCAAGATTGACCGTACTAATATTTCCTTTCCCAATCTAGGCCAGCCCCTACAGTGGACCGGTCACTCAAGATTGACCGTACTAATATTTCCTCTCCCAATCTAGGCCAGCCCCTAAAGTGGACCGGTCAGTCAAGATTGACCGTACCAATATTTCCTTTCCCAACTAGGCCAACCCCCACAGTGGACCGGTCACTCAAGATTGACCGTACCAATAAACCAGCTCAGATGTTAGGCATTGCCTCCACCACATCAAACCTGCATGGCTTGAGAGACCTGTTCGTTCCAGCGGATACCATGGAGAAGTTTCTAGCTCTGGCCATTCATAATACCCAGAGAAACCTAGAAACATGCGGGATTCTAGCAGGGAAATTGGTGAGTTATTGATATTATTACTGGTGTTGTTATTGTTAGTAGCCTTCAGGGTAGCATTATTTCTATTATTATTATTATCATTATTATTGTTATTATTAGAAGTAGTATTATCGTCATCATCATCATCATCATCATCATCATCATCATCATCATCATCATCATCTTTATAAAGTATTTGCCTGGTAGGGGGAAAATGAACTGAATCTCTGTGAATATTGGGTCTCTCCAAGATTCTTTTTTTGTGGTTCTCTGCATTTGCTCTTTTTAAAAAAAAATTGTCCTATGCAATATAAAGTAGAGGAGATGAGTTAATTTTTATAAAACTCGCTCCTAGATCCTAATCAAATGACCACTCAAATGCGGTCATATGTGATTCATTTACTGAGAATATCACATTATTTCTTGAAAAAGAGTTTCCGGTACTATTGAATGATTTATAAGTAAAAGGTACGTGACTTGATAGCGACGTTCGGGACCGACTCGTCCTATATCTTCAACCCCTTTGAATGTGTGCTTCAATGGCAAGACTAGAAAAGACATACCATAGATGTTTTCCTTTCCCTTTCTTGTTTCAGGCTCACGATGCCTTCACAATCACTCACATCATCGTTCCAAAGCAGACGTCAACCTCTGACTCCTGTACTGCAAGCAACGAGGAAGAAATATTTGATGCCGTGGACAACAATGATCTGATCACTCTGGGCTGGATTCATGTAAGTTAAGCATCTTATTTTTATGCCGTTTTTTTCACCGAATAACCACAATGGAACCAGTTTCTTGTTCTGTTTTCTCTGACAACTTTCCCTGCATTCTGTACATTTAGAAAGGTTTAATGCCTTCTGTATTTAGAGTGGCACCAGTGTCCTATGGCAAGAATTTTCTCTACATTTGCCACTCTCCACCCAGGTGAAGGAAATGGGTACCTGGTAGAACAGAATTCCTTGAATGCTTTAGCACCTTAATATGATGGCGCAGCTACAGCCATGGTAATAATTTGATAATTTGTATTAAGCACATCGGAGTATATTTATATAGTAGCTGAGCTATATTAATAGACCTAATTTTATTATGATTATTGTGCAAGTTTTTCGTGTATGTTACATGTAATTAGATGCACCTTGCAAACAAAGGCACATGAACATCTAGGGTGAATTGAATAATCTGTTCCTTTTCTTTTCTTTTGATGGAATCCTGGTTGGAAAAACATCTTAATTTAAGAGCATTACTTGTTTTCTACCCAATGAGAGCCGGTATAATACTATACAAAGAGGAACTTACCAGTGGCAGTGCATGAAATGTTTGCCAATTTTATGAGTGGTTCATCGTTGCAAAAGTTTCATGCCTCAAATGAATCTGAATATGTGCAATTTGTGAGAATCACCCTCGATTACAAGTAACAAAAGTTTCCTTTTAGCGAAAGTTGCTTGTTTACATTACTGTCTAAAGCACAGAGATTTATTGTGTATTGCGTAACAGCTGCACTGATAAAGCAAGGGTAATTATGCTGCATTATTGTAGAGCGCTTAGAGACTTCTCACAAAGTAAGTGTTAGGCGCTATATAAGCACTGTAATTATTATTATTATTATGTATGGTTCAAAAGGCTGGCTGCTAATGTCCTGTGTATTTTTCTTTTTGCAGACACATCCCTCTCAGACGGCTTTCATGTCTAGTATAGATCTTCATACTCATTGTCCGTATCAGATCATGATGCCTGAAGCCATAGCTATCGTCTGTGCACCAAAACATCAGCAGTAAGTCTGTTCAAGAGGAATCCCCCCCTGCTCAGTATTAAAGATAAAGTTGAGTTCTGGTCATGCGATTGCATTGTGAAAGAAACGGTGTGGAATCGATCAGAAAAGTTTGATCATCTAGCATATAAGTATATAAGCATATAAGCATATAAGGTTGTGGAATCATCAAAATGATAAGAAATTTGGCCCAGTCTTGGTAAAGTTACAAGCACTGTACACAGAAATATGTATATGGGACTACACAAACATGTTTCATAAAAATCTGTCCTGATTTTTATGCTGTTACATGCCATACTTAGAATGTTGAGGCATTTGAAGAGCCATGCTTTCCAGGGAACATCTTTTATCTGATTTTCTTCCACACTTGCATAATAGCAATGATAACGCTTACAAATTATTTTTCACCTCTTCCCAGAACTCAATCTTCTCTTTAAGTTGATTTTATTGCAAGCAGAAAAGTGAGAGTAACAGATCAGTGAATGGCGTGAGGAAAATCAGATGAAATATAAAATGATTATGAATTTAATTTTCTAACTTGCAAAGATTAAACGCTTCTCAAAAACTCTGTGACATTCTTTTCAAGGATTTCTCTAATTTTGGCTGTAGGAAAAAGTAATCATCAACTCTTCTCGAATATATTTATTTATACATGCATCCTAAATGTAATCATTGTACATAATATGCTTTTATCCTCTACAGAATTTGTTTCTTTTCCCTGACACCTGACTACGGTATCACCTTCATTGCCAACTGCAAGGAGAAGGGGTTCCATCCGCACCCCTCACAACCCCCTATCTACGAGGAAGGGGGTCACTGCAAGGTCACGAGTAACATCCCACCAATAAAGATAGAAGATCTACGGTGAAGGAAGGCTGGGATTGATATGTATAGAAGAACAAATGAATTGCTTCAAGAAAAATCCAGGCTGCACTAACAAATATCAATCAATCAATCAAAAGATATTTGATATAGCGCCTTTTCCTTGCGGTTACGAAGCGCTGCACACACTGCTCCACAATGTTTGGGCCACTTATAAACATGTTAGATCTAAAAGTCCAGTTGAATTAGATGTTTCAGTAAGCTTGATGACAGCATATGATAGCTTAATTTGTATTACAAGACTGAAAACAAGATTTCTCGAGCTGGACCACATACATTTGAAATGCATAATTTGCTGCAGTCTCACTTTCAAATATCAAATTGTCGCAGATTGTAGATCGTCCACTCTGCTTGATCATAGCTAATGATGGTTTACTTTGTATTGAGATATTCAATACAACATTACTGGATTACTATAATGCACATTATGCTGCAGTCACACTTTTGCTTGAAAGCTACCTGAACGTTAGATACTGAAGCTTCCACAGCAGTAGACAGGGCTCACTAGTAAACATTTGAAGTTTTAGAAATCCTGCTTTAAATTACAGTAAGCACCACATAGACCCTGTAGTTGCCAGGGACCAATGACCGCATCCCCAAATCACAAATACGGCAATGAGGCCATATGGCTAGGCTCTACATTAATGTAGGACTGTACCACTGTAAAGCCAATGAAAGAAATAAGATCTTTGTCATTCTTAGAGTATTCCTTTTAGGACAGGATTTATCTTTAGGGATAAATTGTTCTTCATATTTGCCCAATGATATTTTCTCTCATTACTACCTTGTCAAAATTGTTGCAGCAGTATCTTTTCATTGCACTACTGGTTTTACTAGGATTAATATTTAATCCACTGCATTAAATACGTTCCCTTGACATAGACTTTGACATTGTGAAAAATGTATTTAATTCTAATCAAAATCACGTATCATTATTCCTCTTTGTGTTTCTAAAGAGATGCTATATTTGAATTCAGTTCGCATTTAATTTTATAATTCGTGATATGATTTTACAAATTCAAATGCTTGTAAAGGATGCTGATACAACTCACTATTTTTCACATAGGCCATGTATTCTTCAAGCTATACATTTTTTATTGTTTATTTTTGAAAAGTTGTTTTTATTTATTTCAGCTGTGTATGTACATTAGATCAACTTTGACTGTTATTTATTAATTTATCCAAATTCGTATGGAATGTTCACATTGTAGATAGCAATATACAATACGTCTACATGAGATTTTGTTCTATGTAGCATTATAGCTTGGTAATTCTATGCAAAGTATTTCAGAATACAGTATAGTGTTTATAATTGACTCTGAATTTAGAAATATTGCCTCTATTTTATTCTATATACTATATAGATAGATGCTTCCAGTGCACTAATCTGTTTATGTTTATGTTTGTTAAGGTGTAGATACAGTCAGAGTAAAAAAAAAATGAAAGTGACACCTAATTCAGCTTATGCCACTTTCTCTAATGTACCTGTGTTATTAAGATATGTGCCAGACTGCCAGCTTTAGTTAAAAGTTTGTATTTTGCCATATGTACTTCTAAGTGTTTCTTCTTCTTCTTCTTTTCTTCAGCTTCTTGTTATCTTCCTCTCCTTATTCTCCCCTCTCCTTCACTGTGACTGATGAGAAGATATCCTCTATAGCGAACTCCTGTTTTCTATTGAATGATGAGGGAGGAGTCTTCCAAGAATTAAGACAAAGGAAAATTAATTCCAAGTTTCTTGTCCCAATTTTTGTTTTGTTATTTGATATTTTTCTTGTACATAAAAATGCAATTGCCACAAATTTAACACAAAGCTTTTTCTGCAATTACATGTGTACATGAACTTTTGAAGCTCAAAAGAAAGTAGAAGTGCATCATATTAATGAATTTGTTACCACATTGTCTAGATGTCTCAAGAATGTTGTTTATGACATTTTAGAGCAACAATAATAATTAAAAAAACATAAATGTTGAGGCAGTACCCCCCCCCCCCCAAAAAAAAAAAAGGAATGAAGAAAGGAAGGTTGAGAGGAAAAGAAACTAGGAACGGAATGTATCTTGCCTTACATAAGGTATTTGACATCACAACTTTGCATTTCCGTTTCGGTTTAATAAAATTTGGAGTGGACTATTAGGCTATTATTATTATTATTATTATTATTATTATTATTATTATTTAAGTTCTGTATCTATTACTTTAAAAAAAAGTATTTTTTCACCAATCCATGCATCTTTGTAAATACATTAGCATGTATAATAATAATAATACAAGTTCCGTTCTTGTATAGCGCATAACACATTATGATATAAGTCTGTATGCACTTCCAAAGAGCTTTGGAAATTATTACCCTAGCTTTAGCTCTGGCAGCCATTATCAGGGCACAGTGCATTTTAATGATTATAATAATGATAGTAGAGTCTTATATAGTGCTCATGTCTGGCTCATTGCTACCCTTTGCGCTCCATTATTATTACCCGATTTAAGGAGGTACGTCTGGCATTACAGCACTCAAGCATTTCAAGGAATTAATTCCTGCTGGGTACTCATTTACTTCACCAGGGTGGAGATTGGCAAATGTAGATTAATGCCTTGGTGAAGGACAAGAAAGAATGTTGATGTATAAGATGTATATGCTTCGTACCATTGCCTTATTTCCATGAATTCTATCTTCGTTTTAGCAGATATCACTATGTACATGTATTTGTTATTTTTGTAAATGTTTTATGGCCAAATGTCGATATGATGATATGAAAATAGATTTTTATGAAATCTCGATTGGGAATGTAAATGTATGTAGATAGTAAAAGCAAAACAATAGTTTTATGTCATTGGTTATGAAATCTCTCTTGCTTTGTGATCTAATGTAAAAAAGCATTTATATGTCCCAGACATATGAGAATACTAAAGATGTGTTACCTTACTACTTATGATTCACAGAGTTTATTGTTTTTCCTGTAAATCTATTTTTTGCTTTATAAATATGTATATTGTAAATGTGAATGGATAAAATATGCACTATCATTCACCATATTCATATATTTCAGAATTTCAGAAATAGCTGATCACTTCTTTCTCATTGAAACAAATATATCAATTATAAATCTTAGACACAAAATATATTACTAATTTCTTCATTCCTTGTTTGAAAATACGTGTAAAATACAGGTTTGCAATGGATGGGACATATGTGCTGTTAAAGAAATCACTATGATTATGGATATTGGGGGATTAATGATGCTTTTGAGAGTAAGAACCCATGCATGTTCATCTCACATTGGTTAATATTAGAACAAAAGAGAGATTTTAGAATTGCCCAAAGAAAGAGCTGCATCAATTCAACGATCATTTGAGAAAGAGAGAGAGAGAGAGAGAGATAGGGAAATTCATCTAATCTGACCAACCACAAGCATGCATGTTGAATCAAGAAATGTTTCCATTTTGGAGATTATGTTTCAAAGGACCAAATGTAAGTTATTTAAGTAAAACTGTTCATTGTGTGCCAAATTAGGGCTGTCCAGATAGCCTCAAGTGCACTGATCAGTTGGTTATTACAATACAGTTTAGATCTTTAACAAAGGAAGTCCACTCTGATATAAAGGTGGTTTAAATGGAAGCAGAAAATGAGAGGAACAGGTCAAAGAAAGTTTGAGCGAATTCCGTTTATAAATAAGAAAGTAATGACTTGTTGCGATCACTGTCCTCTACTGCAATCAATCAAACACAAATCGGCAACACTGATGTAACTTGCAAGCTTGTCTAATAAACTTTCATTTTATTCATTATTGATGATGGAATAAAAGATCCATACAGGGATTGTTTGATATTCGAAATTTCTTGATGGAAAAATAAAAATTCATGATTTTGTAAGTACGGAGCAAAAGGGCGGGGAGCTTGCAAGATACATCCAGACTTTTTTAATCAGAAACTTCCTCTCATTGTGCTGTTTCTATTAAAATAAACAAAAATTGTATGTTGGGCTTCCACTTCAATTGTATTCACCTGAGCACGAGATGGCGCTATACATAATTATGTTCTACACGTCACTAAACTGAAAACGCTACATGTACGTACGCATTCACCTTCTCCCACTAGAATGTCTTTTGTTATTTTAATCAAGAAAAACAAACACGAAATTGACCTAGCGGAGTCCACTAAACATTTTTCAAATTAGTCTGACGTTATAAATTATGACATCTAAGACAGACAAAGATGAACCATCAAAGAAAATATATAATTTCATTGTTTTTATGATTTTCCTGGCACCCCACGACCGATATTTGGGAAGGGGAGGGGAGCCTAGAGCCAGAAGCGGCGATCCGGGGGGGGGGGGGCTCTTACCAGCCCCCTCCCCCCGCTTATTCAGCGGCTGGCTGAGTCGTTGCGATTTTTATGGGACCAAAACAAATGTGCTCTAACCAACCCCCCCCCCCCCCGCTTATTCAGCGGCTGGCTGAGTCGTTGCGATTTTTTTTGGGACCAAAACAAATATATATATATATATATATATGTCCTCTTATCCCCCCCCCCCCCGCCCCGAGAAGAAATTCCTGGATCCGCCCCTGTAAATATTGTAGAAAATCTGTATTCCATTGGTATCACTTCGATACCCACTGGTGTACTGATGGGGGCTTGGGGAATTTGGGGCTGGGGGAGGGGGGCAGTCCCCCAAATAAAGGTCAAACGTGGTTTATTTTTAATTCGATATCAGTGATTTATAAATGTTGCTGAAATGACATGATTTTCCGTGATTTTTTCCTCACTTTTTTAATAATTTTACTTTTTTTGCGTTAGATGGACAATGAAAAATCCCCAAATTTACAGTCAGGAAAAAACATGCTTATATACAAGCCTTCATGTCAGGGCCCACGAAACGGCGGGGCTCGGGGGAGGGGGACTCAAGCTCCCCCACTTAAAAAAAAAGTATGTTAAGGAGAAAAGGAAAGAAAGAATAGTGACCTGCAAGTGTCACAATTGAGGAATCAAAATATGCTAATCTGACCTTCATTAAATGTCTCAAACCCTTGAGATTTCGGGGGCTCTGCCCCCTGGACTCCACCAGGGACCCTCAGGTAGGCCCCTGGATGCTCACCTGACCGTCATTATTAAATGCATAAAACCCCTGAGCTTCCGGGGGCTCCGCCCTTGACCCCACGCCAATCTACGCTACGCTCTACCAGATCGAAAATACTTTCGTTATTGAGTAAAATAGAAAAGTAAGTAAATGTGTTTAACTTATTTTCATTTCCTCTTTTCTTTTTTCTCTTTTTCTTGTTCTTGTTCTAAGTGACTTATTCTTGATGTTCTTCTTCTTTTGGTTCTTCTTCCTCCTCTTCGCTAAGGAGCTCACATCTCTTGCTTAAATATCAACTTTACTATATATTTGGGATCTCCCAAATGATTCAAAACTTCAAAAGGGCGTTACCACATTGTTTTGTTTATGAAAAATGGGCACTTTATGTATAGGCTCCGATCCCTCTTTCCCAGATTCTGGTCGTTTTAAGTATTTTACCTATGAGCAGTGGCGTAGCGTGGGCTCAATGGGGGGGGGGATGAAGCGCCAGTTTTTAGTCTCTGAGCCTGCTTTTAGTCACGACACCCTTTTAAATTTAAACAGTTTCGTGCCAAAATTCACCAAAGAGGATTTGTTTTCCAATTTCCATTCCTTGAACACGTAGACGTATACTGTAGACGTATACGGGCAAACTTTTGCGTGAGGCCCGAGAGGGCGTGTTGCCCGAAAATATACTATTCGGATCTCAAATATTTTAGCATCAATAAACACTATAGCTAACAGGTGAAAATGTGTACCGGTATTCGGTCTTCTCGTTATCTATAAATTTTGCAAGAAGCGAAGCGAACGAGGGGAGAAAGACACTTTGTTTTGGTATAAATTTGCATTTCGATATTAAAATACAATAGAGTTATATATCTACCTATTGTCTGTCTGTCTGTCTATCTACCCATTTATCTATCTATCTATCTATACCATTAATCTATAGATATCTATCTACATACCTATCTATACCTATTTACCCTTTTCTATCCATCTCATTTAACTAATCTGTAATTGATGTTGATAATGCTTGATTATTCAATTCAATTCAATTCAATTCAATTCATTTATTTTTCCTCTTTCAATCGTTCATATTTGCAATGATGGTACCGGTACATTTTAACATATTCACATATTTATATACATATAGATCAACTTACATATAGATCAATTAATAATGATTATGATTAATCTTGCCCTTATTTTGATATTTCTTTAGTTCATGAATTAGTAGTTTTGTGTAATTTCGTTGTTTTATTATTGTTAAGCGCATTGTTATTTTCTCTGAGATGAAATGCGCTATAGAAGCCTAGGTTATTATTATCATCTCTAATCTAATCTGTTTATTCATTTGTTCTATCCAAGTGCAACATGATGATTTTTAAAGTTTTTTTTTTAATGCAAGGCAATCGGGAGAATAATTTACATTTCATCCCTTCAAGGAGCTTCCCTGTTGATATGAAATGGATCTGTTTAGCTTTTAAATGATTTAAACGAAGTGATTAACATCATCATCATCATAATATATATATCTCTCTCTTTCTCTTTCTCTCTCTCTCATCTTATATTTCAACTTTGTATCAATATAATATTTTTTCTTTTATTTCAATCAATTATAATCCTGACAGACAAAATCCTCTTTTAAGTGTGTAGCAGTGTATGCATTAGTATAAATGCAATTATTGACGAGCAAAACATGTAAATAAAAATATTGACGAGCGATTTATTAGCGAGCGAAAGTTCCTTGAACGGCCGACGGTCGCCGACAATTATGACGTCACAAGTTCAGCCACGGTTCATCTGCATATTCATGAGGCGATTTGACAGAGTACTAGAATATGGCGACAGATGTAACACTAACCGGACGAAAAGCGTGGTGGAATTTATCGTTTTTCTCAGCTTTTGTGGGACTGCTGAGCAGTCCTGTATCAGGTATGTAGGGAGAAATAGTCATTTCATATGATCGTATGTTTTATTTTGAAGTATATTGTGTTGTAAAGTGGGGAGAAAGCGATTATTTTGTTGATTTTACACAATGTTATCGTTCGTTCCCTACGTGTGAATGTGTTGCGTGCGTGTAGCGTAAACGGGACATGTATCCACGGAGCTGGGCTAGGGCCGTGGGCCGTGCAGTAGCTGTGCTTGTGTAGGCAAGGGCAGGCTCGGTGGAAATGCCCGCTGACGCGTTGATGTTGAATGAAGAAGCTGATTTGACACCAGCAATAATGGTATTTTATACATGTTAGATCTGGAAATGAAAGGTATTAAGGGAAAGGGAAGGGAATTATAACCATTAATCTCCACAGTAAGATGAAATTCAGTGTCTCAGGGCTGCAACTTTGTCTTTGATCAGTTGAAGTCTGAAGTCTGAAGAGTTTCTCTTTCATAAAGTTGCAGTCACTCGGAATCAGAACATCACAAAGACACATAAATTCATTCACATTGTTGTCATTGCAGTCATGAATAATTGTCATCATTTTGCTATGTATTTTCAATTTTGTCACTTGGTAAATTGGATGATGATTGAAATAAATGCAATAGCCAAGTCTTTATTATTAAGTGAAAAGGAAGGAAAAATTACCCCCGCCCAAAGAAAACGCAGTGTTTCTAGGACCAGGTTCCAATCAAATTTTATTTTGACATTAGAATAGATGATCCTCTTTTTGAGAAGCACAACACGCAGTAGTCTATGACTATATAATGTTAATTAGCAAGAGTATTAGGAAGAACAACTGATCAACATGTATTTTGCAAATGAAATATTTATATTTATATTAGTCAGAAATAAGACTAAATTCAGTGGCTAATCAGATATAAAATGCACAATTTGAAATTGCATTTATTCAATTTAACTCCACACTTTATATTCAAAGGCTAAACGTCCTCTAATTCATTTTTTTAGGAAAATTGCTTAAATTATTTATCATGAGTCTGTATTCTTATGTTGACTTCATGACTTGTGGTCTGTGTAAAAAGTTACAAACAACAAATGTCAATAAAGCAAGTCGTTTTTATAGGCCGTGTAAAATTTGTTTGTCCATGAAGTGTCCATCAATTTTTAAACTACGCCCATGTGCATGCCAATCTTGATTTTGCGGCTGATTAATGTGAAATTTCAACTTTGTTATAAACTATGATAATTTTAAAAGAAATATAGAGTCTATATGAATTCTAAAATGTGAGGGCAAACCTCAATGTACTTACTGTACTATCGTTACTCATTCACCATAGAAGTTTGGTGCTTTATATGTATCACATGGGGTGCATAGCTTTTGGATCTACATTTACATTGATTTCTCAACAGCGATTTTGAAGAGGTTCACAAGCAATAATAAATCTTTAAGTTTAAAGACTTATTTGGGACAAATATTCATGATGTTTACATTATTTAGTGCTATTTGATTACTATTTTCTGTTAAATCTGAATGCCAAAGAGAAGTCGTTTTGTTTGTTAAGTTTCCAGACACGCAACCCCCATCAACTTGTACAAGTGCGTCTACTGTACATGTACATGTATTGCAGCACATGTTGCATTGTGTAAAATATGCATTATTAATGTTTTGTCCATTTTAGTTTTAAAATTAGAACAGCCACTCCTGTTCAGAATATCGGAAGTACATGTACAGGGTGCAATGCTTAATAAAATATATTGATGATAGTTTGTACAGTGTTCAAAGTACTGAGACCCTTCGTACATGTAAATCAACCTTTTAAAGCTTCACTAATAGAGCCCCTCCGAGTAGCCCCTCTGTGTAGCGTCTCCAAGTAGCCCCTACTTTATTTGTACATGGAAGATAAATTCTTCCTTTGAAAAGAGCCAATTTGAAGCCAATATTTATGGAAGAATATTACGAACACCTTAAATTTAGCATCACTATCTTACATTAAGGTTTTTAGGATATTACTTTAATGTGAGAAATTTGGTCTGGAATTGGATCTGTTGTCCTTCTAAGCCTGCTATTAGCACTAAACTCAAAGATTATAATGATTGAGAATGCATTGGCTATGCAGTCACTACTGTGCATGCTATTGCTAATGTCATAAGTAAATGTTGTCAGCCACATAAACTTGGTAGGAACTATGAAGCTGGGTAAGGAGCAAAGAAAGAGATAAGAAAATCAATCTGCATTTCCGTTTAGTCTTCCGGAAAGAGTGTCATTGTCAGACACATTATTTAGAAACATTTGTTACACCTTGATAACCAAGAGCACCGATATCCTGCATGAGAAAAAATACAGATTTTTGTTGAGCCAGCTTCTTTTGAAATGCAGTTTTATCGTAACAGAATTAAGATTAGATACATGTATGTCTACATCTATTTAAACTATTGAACTACATGTACATGTATTCCAAGAATTTACGTCTGATCCACAGAAAAAAGAAAGAGAAAAATAGGTGATGAATATGCAATTTGAAGGTTGCATTTGAGCCATGAATAGATGTACTGTACATGTACATGTACACCTGTATACATGTACAATGGACTAAAGTCTGATAACAAAACAAAAAATCAATTAAGCTTTTGAACACATAATTCAGGTTTTTATGTACATATACTTGATGCATTCAATCAGTAAAAAGAACGCCAAAGTGCTTGCCAATAGCAAACCTATCAAGACTGTTTTTCTCAGAGGTAACCAAATGCGGCTCAATTGCCTAGTGTGTAACAGGTTCTGGTATTGGGTTACCAAGTAATGTTTATGTTTTAGATGAGGAATTATGCACATCTTTCGCAGAGAGAAATTATTAAACCATGTGCGCTCGGCCTAGCACATCTCCTTTCCAAAGACTGTTGGATGTTTCTACCATTTATTCTACACTTGTTCAGTTATTTATTGATCCTAGATAAAGGATTGATTAACCCTAGTCTGTTGTTAGATTTTGCAGTACAAAGAAATTGGAAATGTAGATAAAACCAGGTACATGTAAACAAGTCATTTAAACCAAATTCTTTTAAGGAAAAAAAAAACAATAGAAAAAGATGAAAGCATATTTTGCTTCGTGTATGATAATGATATTGAATAATCAATATAGAAAGAAAATCATGATAATTTTTAAGGCCCTACATTACATCATGGAAAGAAATCAGGCAGGAGACAAAACAATTTGAGAAAGTTGATGCAGGCCGGAAACCGTTTTGTTTATAGAAACTTCCGCAATAGGACTATTCTCAGTAGCAAAATGTGACTGCTAATGTTATCAAACATGATAACGTTTGAGGAGCAGAACCTACCCCCAAAAATGAGAACTATCAAGAAATATTTAGAGAGACGGCGTCTATTGATGAATTCTAGAGATGAAGTGCACATTAGGGCACTGATGGCGGTGCTCTTTTACCAATCGTTCCCTGATCAATGTGGCCCAATTCATAACAGCCTTGACTCCCGACTCAACTGCAATATATATCATGACCTTTCTGTGGCGGAAATCGGGATAGCTTGATGGTTGGAAAAGAGGGGATCCAACCATCGAAGAAAATGATACTAAAAAAAAGGGAGGATAGAATCGTCTCTCAAGCTGCAATTGTCATCTATAATGAGGGCAGTGAATGGGGCCAAATTGGCCAAATTGTGCTAAGCGATCGGCCAAATTGTGTGTTCGCATTTTGAAGGATACATTATGGATCCAAGCTAACATTTTAATATCAAACAAAGTAACCACATGTATGTAGACTTGCATGATGTATGCGCAAGTACGTGTATGCAAATGTGTGCATTTTTCAGCCTAATAAAACTGACATTTTGAGAATGATTGATTAGATCCGTAGAGAATGGTTTGCAAGATTTATGTCCAGTGTTCATTCATAACTAACTTTTCTCTATAAATTTGAATTGATATGAATAAAACTCAGTCTGTGAATGATTCAGTTTGAATTATACTCTTCCTGGCGCTAGTATTGCCCTCATTATATTGCTTTACAATGAAGATACATGTACATGTACAGTGTACATGTGTAACAGGGTTCGACACAGCTGCCTGAGACAATCCGGCACCTAAAATCCAAGTCCTGACCCCAAAAATGTCATCTTTTTTATATACAAAAAATGTAGGGCTTACACGTATGTGTACAGACAAGTTGGTTTGGAGTCCTGATTTATAAAATGTTGGTTTACTATGTACATGTATGTTACATGCACATGTTCATCTGCACAAAAGAAATATATTCTGCAGGTACATGTACATGTACATGTGCACATTACCAGGAGAAAAAAGGTCTAAAAGCTGGTACATTGAAAAAGAGCTCTGGTAAAAAACAACAGCAATAAAATACTTAAATGCCACTGTGAGAAAGTCACACAATGCCTGTCCTCATCACACCGAAGTTGCAAAATAACCCGCTATTTAACTAGCCGGATCTCAAATTAGCCAGCTAATTTGCGTCTTAATCAGCCCGCAGCTGCAATTAGTGGGCTATTTGGTCGAGAAATCTCGGTCTTGTTTAAAAGTAGTCCGCTATTTGGGAAAAAGCGGGCTAATTTGCGCCCGTCCAAGTTAGTTTGTGATGAGCGTCTAGTGAAGACGCAATTTCGAGCATTGGGAAAATATCCCACGTCTGAAATTGGCGGGTTGTTTTGCATCTTCAGTCTGATGAAGACAGGTCTACTTATTCAACACCAAATCCTCAAAGAGCTCCCGCAAACAAATTAGAAACTGTTTTACAATGATGCATACCCTACATGTATAATTCATGTTTACTTCATGTTGTACATGTAGGAAGTTCCAATACAAAGAGGAGGCGTTAGTAAACCATGTTGGCACCACAGGATAATTAGCTCTGTCTCTCACTACATCTCTCTATGCCTTTGTTCCTTGTAAGACAGAATCCTGTTATGTAATCCGTAACACCAGAACGTAGAAAAGGTACAAAGTTAATTTGTAGTTGACATGAAATGGATTTTCTGGTTCGTGATGGAACAGGCCTGAAGTGGAGAATTACATGTACATGTAATATGTTGGCAAAAATCATGGTTGATGGGTCCTTGAATACAATACAACTAAAAAGTCTTTGACAGATAATAATGAGATCCCCCCCCCCTTTTTTTTTAGTGTACTACATACAGTACATCTATTTCATCCACTTTCCCATACTTTTCAAAATACATTGTAGACACTGCATGATCAAAATGACAATAAAAAACATACATGTTGATGTAGTATCTCTAATATGAAAAAAAATAACAGACCAAAACTTAGTAAATAAATTATCCATAGCGCGAGACTTTTTACAGTTGTGCAAGTGTGTGAGATAATTTCCTAAGGAAGCCATTACTTTTTGTAATTGATTAAGATTTCATTGCTCATATGAAAAATAAATGAGTGTTACTGGAGCCAGGGTTTTCTCCTTGTCAGTGGTACCCATAGAGACCTGTTTATACTTAAAAAGTATGTGTCCACGTTATCTCAAAATGTATACTGCCAGTTTTGTTCTTGTTCTGTCTTCTAACAGATGCATTTTCATAAACAAAAATTATCCACATACATGCATGCCTACAAGATTTAAAACAAAATACAGCAGGGTTGCTTTTTCACTATTTAAAAAAATGACATGCTTAAAACCAAAGTTACCACTCCATGCTCAGGAGAGGAATAGGGACCTGGTAGGACAACGGAAGCCTTTGTGTTACCGGTACATTTGTAGTAACTGCCATGCCCTCACGGTGACCGTTTGGTAGGAATACTCCTCAGGGTGTGGAGATGGTGCACATCGTGCGTGAATGAATCCATCCAATAACCGGGGAAATAATTTCTGTAAAGGTCTTGGAGACTGTATTTCGTATTAAGCGCAATATAAATCCAGATTATTATGATAATAATAATCTTTTAAAGTCCACTCCAAATTTTATTAAGTTAAACCGAAAATGGAAATTCTTTTTGCCCAATTTATCGTGAGCCCGGCAGCCACTGAGCAGCGCCAGATCATCGTTGCTCTATCCCTTATTGTTCAACGCCAAACAAGGTAGCAGCAACTCCCATCTTTTAACGTCTTTTGGTATGATGCGGCCGGGGTTCGAACCCACGACCTCCCGGTTGTGAGGCGGACGCTTGACTGACTGAGCCAACACACCAGTCTATCATTATTATTATGATGATGAATCCCTCATATGTGAATGGTGCACGTGCAAGGAAGAGAATGAGGATTATTTCAAACCTTGCGTGAAAGTGATTGCAAAGGCAGCCCAGCCCTTGGGTCCACCGTCTCATTATGAATTCAAAGAGGTGCCCCATTCATAGTAACCCTGCTGGAAAATTAGATGTGATGTGTCGGAAACAGTGATCTTCTAGAATAAGTATCATGATCAGATTGTACTTTCTTTGAACCAGGAATTTAAAATATACTAAGGATCAGTGTTTCACTTCCAAGAACATCCTTATCACATTTTGGTTAATTTTTAGTTTTAGTTGTTATAGAAATAGTGGGGTTCAACAGTTTTGGCTTTGGAAAGACATCGTGTTATGACCCAAGAATAGAGAATAGATGCTTGGAAGAGTTTAGCAAATTACAAAATTAGAAAATTACAACAACATTACAAATTTCTGTTCTTGGCATGTAACGTGTTCTGTTTTGCTGAAAACAATTCAGATTTTATTTACCAGTGGATGATATATAAACTGAATACCGTACTACATGTAGTGTTTTTTTTTTAACGGATATCTGACTTTACATGCATATGTACACTGTACAAGTTTTTAATAAATGATGATCTGTCAGGTTGAGATCAAAGAAATTTTGAGGCTCACTGTCAACTGGTATGAGCTGCACTGATTATTGTTTTCTTGATTAGATTTGATGAAAACTCATATTCCTGACAATCTCAATCTAGCACAACCAAGAATCAATACGCTGGCGCATAAAGACAACCAATTTTCTGTTGCATTCCCTGTACAGGGTGCGCTACATGTACGTACATTGTGCATTTGTACAATGCATGTCTACTCCTAGCCTACACATGTATTGAAAATGTAGGTCATGATTAATATCTGACCATTTTTCGTTTTTGCCATTGACCCTCGGCGCACCAGATGTACTCGTACACTGTTGAAAGTCGGATTATTGAACTAAATTGAATTTCATTCCGGGATCACAGTGTATTATTTTCCTAGCCTTTTATAGAGGGTAGCAACAATTCATACAATACTTTTTAATCTATTGATTTAAATCCCGCGGATGTGAATCATACAGGTACATCAAGTTCTATAATTTTTTTCTTTTAGGGCGTTAATTGTCCTTTGAATTGTTATCAATTTTGAAATACAACAAGTTCATGAAAATGCATTAAAAATGGATACTCTGCCCAGAGATTTCCATGGACATTTTAAAGTGTTTATTATATTAGTTATTAATGTTGCAGATGTATTTCAATTATGCATTAACATTGCTAAATTGTATACATCTCAGTTATGAATTATGATTAATGTTTAAATTGTACTACATTTGTTTAAAGAACATTCAAGTATTAGGTCCTACTGTACATGTGTACCTGTATGTACAAGTGTAGGCTACAATGTGATTCTTTAATTACTACTGAAGAATGCAGATAGCATTAAAGGTAAAGACCAGTTATGGTCATGCGATTGCATTGTGAAAGAAACGTTGTGGAATCGATCAGAAAAGGTTGATCATCTACATGTAGCATACACTGTACATGTAAGTATTGGTGTGTACTGCAAGGTTCTGTAATCATCAACATGATAAGAAATGTGGCCCGGGACTACGTGACACGTGCACGATATCTATCAGGTCCAAATAGATATATAATAATAATTTACAGAGTATATAGTAGGCAGTTTCTCGGCAAAATTTGTATCATCACGTACTAGTCAAAACATATTCTTTCACATAATTGGTAATAAGAGCTTCCATATCATTTTTTTGAGAGGGGGTCGTTTTCAAAACTGGTCTTTACCTTAAATATCATTAGAGGACATATGATGCTGAACTTTCTGCTCTGTCACTCTCTGTGATGTTATCCTCGTTAAAATTGTCCTAACTAATGGCTTTGATAACGTAATGATAAACGCAACTGTGATTTCATGGGAGAATGATATACCCATTCAGGGCCTGTAATAAAGCACCTTAAAGGTAAAGACCAGTTATGGTCATGCGATTGCATCGTGAAAGAAACGTTGTGGAATCGATCAGAAAAGATTGATCATCTAGCATATACATGTAAGTATTGGTGTGTACTGCAAGGTTCTGGAATCTGGTAAGAAATATGGCCCAGTCTTCGTGAAGTTACAAGCACTGTACACAGAAAGATGTATATGGGACTACGCACACGTGCGGGACACGTGCGTTTATCTCTCACAGACCATGTACAGTGTAGATAAACTAATTTACCAAATATATCGATTAGTAGGCGGTTTCTCAGCAAAATTGTTATCATCATGTATTAGTCAAAACATATTCTTTCACATGATTGGTAATAAGAGCTTTCATTTCATTTTTTGAAATTGGGGCGTTTCCAATACTGATCTTTACCTTTAAAGAGAAGGTGGAGTTCTGGGGAGAGGTGAGAAATAATTTGTGAGCGCTTTCATTGCTACTACCGTATGCAAGTGTGGAAGTGGAATCCACCAGAGAAAATGTTCCCTGAAAAGCATGGCTCTTCAAATGCCTTCTTAATTCTATGTAACAGCATAAAAATGAGGACCACATTTTTATGCCACATGTTTGTGTAGTCCCAAATATACATCTTTCTGTGTACAGTGCTTATTACTTTTACCAAGACGGGCCAAATTTCTTATCATTTTGATGATTTCAGAACCTTGCAGTACACACCAATACTTATATGCTACATGATCAACTTTTCTGATCAATTATCATGTATCACATCTGTACACTGTACATCGCTTTTTTCACAAAGCAATCGCATGACCAGAATTCTAATTTATCTTTACCAGTAACTTCAAATGTCCACCTAAAAATGATATGAAGTCAAGTACTTTTCACAGTACGTGTGTGTCTGTGTTTAATCATAATAAGAATGTAATCGTCACTTCTTACATATTTTAATTGCTTCCAGAATTATGTGCTACATCATAAAATATTCATTATTAGATAATAAATTGCCTAGTTAATATTGCATTATTATAGCTCAATGAAAGTGTTTTATGCAGTGTCTGGGTTTCTTTTATTTGGAGTCTGCCGTCTTGCCTTTGCAATAAAACATGTAGAATGCATTCAATACAAGAGTTTGCTTTTCTTTGGGCTTTAGTCAAAAGAGGCTTTCTTCTTTCAGGTCTTTTGTGAGACAAAGGCACACACAGTGAGATTGTTGATAGTCGATTAGCAATTAAAAAATTCCTTTTTACATGCATTGTCTTTATGTTCATGTACATTTACACTGTACATGCAGTTCTACAAATAGATGTAGGATATATTTGCGTACCTGTATAATATCTCATCTTTTGGATATAATGTACATGTTGCATAAACATGTACATGTAGGCCTTGGTAACTAAGGATTTTCCCATTGTACACAAGAATGCATACTCTACAGTACATGTAATAAGAAAATACAGTGCATTTATTGCTTGTACTTAATGTACAATACATGTACAGGGTACAATGCATGCATGCAATCTAGGGCATCAGAGTGGATTTGTTTAGCCCAAATGGAGGCAGGCCTGTAAAGCAAATCAAACTTGTCAGATCTGATAATATTGATGAGCTTTCAGGGGTGCGATCGAGGCAAAGATGGTGAGATTTCAAACTAATTCAACACCAAACTGCCAAGGGGTGCTATTTCATTTGACCTAGTTTCCTGATCAAAGTTAGGAGTGATAATCGCTGTATTTTCATTAGAAAAATTTCTGGGTCGTGAATCTGATTTGGGGGTGCAATAACGAGTGATGATAGAGACAGCAGGTTATTTAGGAAGCTAATTCACACATATTTGCGCGGTACGACTTTAACATTCACACAATAATATGCATAGTTAGTATGATGTGGAATACAGGTTCCCACTCACCAGTATTCGCTATTTAGTAAAGTGTACAATAGATGGGTGTATACTGTACATGTACATGTACTGAATTTTACTTCTCATGAATTCATTTGCGAATTTTGTTTTCAAAGTTACCGTAAATGAACAATTATCAAAGAATACAGAGGCTTTTTTGGCACTCACAATGGCTGAATTCCCCCTGAACCTATTTTTATCTAGGGTTTATGTAGCCTACATGCATTTTAGCACTGATTTACACACGTTTATCTACGATCGAACTTGATAAACTTTCATTCTTAAGCAGGGCTCCCACTTAGCCGAGTTGGAACCTCGAGTTGTGGCGAGCTGGCACGATCTTATGGCAAGCCGTTTTATTATTAATTGATATCAATAAATCAATTCTTGTTATCAAGAAATAATTTTATGTTGTAAAGCAATGGTAATTCTTGATATCAAGAATTTGATTTCGTGATATCAGGTCGCGCCGATCGCGCCGGCTCGCCACAACTCGAGGCTCCAACTCGGCTAAGTGGGAGCCGTGCTTTACACGTAAAGTATGAATTATTAGTGCTGCTGCACAGTGAAAAAAATACACGGGGGCTCAGGGCGAATTTGCCCCCGAAATGCTCAAAAGAGCCCCTGAAAATCAGAAAAGAGCCCCAGTAAATTTGCATAGAGTTCAATGTAAAACAAATTATAGAGCGTTATTTTTATGCAGGTAAGCTTGAAAAGTAGCCCCCGAAAAAAAACATTAATTTTTTCCCTGGTGCTGCACTTCACAAATCAAAGTGGCAAGGTTGCAATATTTCTAAAATAACATGGAAAATTAACACAAAATTTTTTATTCATTGGTTTGCAAAACGGTTTACCATAATCAGGGACGTGATAGAGAAGGACTTGAATCAAGCCGTTCTCCTTTGACCCCATGCTCCAAGCCGCCGGAAAGTTATGCGCTAATCTGCAGCTGTTGACCAGGTGGTGAGATAAAAGAGCGCATGAAATTTTAGGATTTAGAATTCCTACATCAGAAAATGGTATCACAGCACTGTTCGCTGTCCCTTCCAATGATTTCTCATCCATTGTTGAATGTGTAAAGAGTAGAACAAGCGAACACAAACTTGTGTAATTTCATTCTTTTTTAAACTTGAAAAATACAAAAAAACACGCGAAAACACGCGTTAGCAAAGTTAATGTTATTGAAGATTGTAAATCATGAATCAAACAACGGGACATTAAAGCATGCACAAATTAGCGCATCATCCTAAAATATTGAGTTTTTGACAGGATGTAATTTTTCTTTTACCAACTCTGGCACACAATTTAAAGGCAAGACGGAGTTCTAAATTTGAAAATTAATTTACACTGTAATTTTGCCGGTAATTTAATATTTTGTAATAAATGTAAAACTGGTGCCTGGCTTCCGAAATTCCCCGCAGTGGAAGCGCGGTTCGGAGCATGGAACTTCAAAGCCAAGTGGAATGTTACACATCCCATTGTTACGCTTTAGAACTCAAGAATGCGTTTGAATAAATTACAAGAGTTTCGCCTCCTGTTCTTTCACCTCCCTGCCATAATGTATGTCGACGTCCTTGTAAATATCTGGCATATTGAGTATGGAATTGATAGCTCAGAAGCAATTTTCTTCTTTCTTCATGTTTTTTTCTTCCAAAGTTTTAGGCAAAGATGGTGCAGGATTAGTTTTAAGAATTACAGAAAAAATAATTAAGAGGTTTAGGCCATTAAAAAAAACAAAAACATAATTAACGGTGTATTAACCGCACCTTTTTGCCGCTGAAAAAAATTCAAAGTCGGGGGTTTATACACGGTACACCAATTTTTTTTATTTTTTAAATATTTTTTTAAAAGTTTTGATTTATGCCCCTCCACCTGGCGCTATGCCTGGCAATGTCTTACAGCTCAGTAATCGGTGTGTTGACTCACCACTCGGAAACTAGAACAACACTCAAATTTTTCTCTCATCTTGGTTTGAAAGTAATCTTTCTGATAGATCTCAATATGTAGTTTATAATAATAATTCCTCCAATTTTTCTCCTATTACACGGCGTACCACAAGGTTCTATCCTAGGTCCTCTACTGTTTTTTAATTTACATTAATGATCTTACCTACATGTATTCAGCTGCACCTGAGGTGCGAGGTGACGTCGCACTTAATTGAAAGGCCTTCCCACGTGGTTTTTTTAACACGGACCTGGCTTGCTGCCGACAGAGTCGGCAAAAAAAAAAAAAAAAAAAAAAATTAAGGGCGAAAAAGAGGGGTGCGGTTAATAATACACGAGGGCAGTTTGTACACCGTTAATTACTGTACATGTTTAGCGTCCCCGCCCACTTCCTTTTTGGGGGCCGCCTCCTATTTTTTTTTTTTTAATTTTTAATTCAAATAACAAAACATGAAATACACTGCTAAAATGGATCGATTTCTGATTTAAAAAAAAAAAAAAAAAAAATATCGGCGGCCATCTTGAAAAATAGCCCGACTGTCAGGGAAAATGTACCGAGCAGCCATTTTGAAAGAAAAAAAAGGGGCCTCCTACTTCCTATTTTTAAAAAAAAACAGTAAGCTAAACATGTTTTTTTAAAATTTTATTTGGCCTTACACTGTACATGTCGGTGTGGACAGGCTTTTAGCCAAGTTATGAAAACTGGTGTCCTAATAAGGGTCATTTATTAAATAATGTGCTTTGAAAATGAAAAAGTATCTTTACCGAGAATGGATGTCTTTTGTCACAGGAATGTGCTTTCTTTATTCAAGTAAAATGAGCTTTCAAGAATTCTAGGATTCTCTGGCAAAGGGCAGATCTTACAAAAGTTGTCAGTATCATATTGCTGCTGGAAAAAATGCAAAAACTTGTCTGTTGTAACTCATATTGAAATGCAAAAACTTGTCTGTTGTAACTCATATTGAAATGCAAAAACTTGTCTGTTGTAAGTCATATTGAAATGAAAAAACTTGTCTGTTGTAACTCATATTGAAATGCAAAAACTTGTCTGTTGTACATGGGCGTACATCACTGTATTAGTGTATTATGTACATAATGTGGGTCCATGTCATCAAGGGCGAGACGAAAGGCTGGGGGTGTTGAATTTGATGAGTTTCAGAAATTTAATTGGCTAGTGGCATTTGTTGTCTCTTTGTATGTTAATGGTAGATCGAGACCTACATTTACTTACAGTTACAGATATATTGACATACTGTAGGCCTACAGAGGATTCTATTTAATTTTTTCTACCTGAACTATCTTGTAAATGTATGTATGTATTTTACAATTTTATTTGCTGAAGACTTGAAAACAGAATAATTTGTACATGTACATGTACATGTATGAACATTTATATGTTCTTATGTTTAAATTGTTTTTCTGTACTGCTACACTGAACTATCGCTCCCATCATTTCTAGTATAGGCCCCATATCATTTCTAGTATAGGCCTACATGTACATGTAATTGGTTCATGCAGAGTACATGTACATACTGTACACGTACATGTACATACTGTACAATGTACATGTATGTGTGAACAGTGTGTGGCAATGTTACATCTTATATGTACCGGTACATGTTCTTATATATACCGGTACATGTAATTGATACAAGATCTTTCGAACCCTAGACCTGGTCAGTATGAAAGCCAGCTTCCTTTCTATAATTCACCTTCGAGGACTGACCCTTCAACTGACCATGGCATTGTCCAGAAGTGGTCTGTTGTCCCTGGCATTGTTGAGTAACCAGAAATACATACTTTGCCCATTGATAGATCTGATGAATAGCTAGCCCTTTATACTCACCCAAGTGTTATACATGTAGGGCTATGTGTGTGTGTACGTTTTAATAATAGGGAACGGTGGAGCTCTTGAGTGTACATCGATTAGCCCCACATACAATGTAGGCCTACATGTACATGTACATGTACATGTATGTGTTGGTCTAGTGGCCTGATTATTAGAGCATGGACTTACTATAGTCGGTTAGAGTGTACATCAATCCCTATACACTTCTTGTTTACATACATGTACATGTACATGTACAACATGTATACATTGTATGTACAGTCAATGGTCATTCTTTCCTGGACTCAATGCATACATGTAGCTTGTCTTGTATTCTTTAATGTTTCTAATATTACAGGTACCTACATGTATGTACATTGCTTGACTTTGTAACAGTCAGTGTATAAAAGAACATTTGCTACATGTAGTCCCATAGGCCTAAATGAATGTATGTTTTGATGATTTCAATGTATTATATTCCATCAATGCTGAGCACTGAGCAGTAAATCAGTGATATTGATCAATGGAATATGAAGCATAAAAATGCTCCAGAATAGTGAGATATTTTAATAGCGCTTTCCCTATTGCAAATTGTGTTTTCTTAAAACTTGTGTGAGTAACAAAAGAGTATTTTAAACACTTGCAACTTTAAATATGAATGTCTTAACGAGTATACATTTACATGTGTATGTATTTTATGTATATATTTACCTATCTTTAAAGTATATATCACATGCACCATGTAGTAAATATTTTCCATTTCTTTTCTTCTCTTTCTTTACATGTGCCCGTTTTTCTTCTGCTGATGATTTGCAGGTAAGTCTTTTTTTGAGTTGATGTTGACTAACGATCATGTGACCTTTCATAAGGAGCATGCATGCATATATTATTCCATTATGCTAATTTCATGTGTAAGTAATAATTGATTTCATCATGTTATTTTTTTCTGGTTAAATTGCTCTTACATGTATTCTATGTTCTAATACAATGTATTATTGTTACAAAAAAATTGCATGAACAATTCTACAAATTATGCGCTTTGTAAGCACTTTCCATTGTGAATGATTTAAAATCTGCATCAATGAAAATAAAAGTAATATGTCTCTCTCTAAGCACTACATTATAAACTTGTCAACATTTTCAGCATGTAACTTTGACAGAAAGTGTAAATGTTCTGCTTTTTCAATTGAACCTGTGCACAATGACCACCTGCTCATTGAGACCACTTTTCTTGTCTCCCTTGAGCGGTCTCTATATACCTGTACATGTACATGTTACACTGTACATGAACGTTCTGTTTCAAGAAGCCACACATCCATTGTTAATCCCTTTAGTCTTAATTAATCCAGTTATCACATTCACAAATCCCTGTCTAGTAAGCCACATCCTGTTCTGGGTAATCCCCTCCTCAGTGGCAGGCAGGGAGACACCATTCATCTTTTGCTAATCCTTTTCCACCTGTAACTGAGATTGGATCATTATTAATTATCACCAATTAGTAGGTCAGACAGGAAGAAGGATTGATGAACGAACAAGCCCTAATTGACTCTGAGCCAAGTGTTAATTTATAGTGCATGATCTGTTGATGAGCGATGAGTGATGCACTTTCTAAACGAGCGTAGGTTCAGACTAGGTTCAGTTCATGCAAGGCCAAATACTTGCTGCATACAAATGAGCAATTGGGCATTTACCTGTATTAAAAAAAAGAACCAATTTTCTGTGCCTACATGTATTTTCCAATCAGAAAAGGCCTTGATTTACAATCTATTTCCCAACTCTGGAAAAAGGAAACTTTATTGTTGTTTTTATTGAAGCCTTAGCACACATGTTTTGGTTCTTATATTTAAGAGTAAAATGCTTGTATGGAATTTGCTGAAGACTTGTGGACCTCCATTTCCAATCACAATTGATGAAAACGATCAAATCCAGTCCCAGACATTTATCCAAACTGCAGTTTCCTGCAAGTTTACAATTATAAATAATAGCTAGTTTGCTCTCAAGCTTGGCCTTACATGTACATGTAGACTGTTATTGCGTTGCTCTATTTTTCGTCCTAGGGAAGACCTTTGCTTGGAAGACTTTTTGTCTTGCACCTAGAAGTCCTGCCTCCTGACCTTATTTCCTCTGTCATAACCTTATATGTGCTTGCCAACTATTGTGTCATCTTCCTTGTAAATTACAAAGAAATGTCAAATAAAAGTTCAACATGGAAGTGTATGGAATTATCAGTCTAAAAGTGGTCGATTTTTTAGTCATCGACAGAGAAGAATTGTCTCTGCTTTGATTATATTCGGATTGAGGTTTGTCTGACGATTCTAATTACAGGCTTACCTGTATTTGTAAGTCACAACGTCAACCTGTTCACTACTGAAGTCTCCCATTCCCAGAGACCTATTAATACAGGGTCCACTTATTACCAGTCAACAATAGGTTAAGTGACCCATTGGGCTTGTTTCTGAGTCTTGGTTAACTTGGGCTTGGATTGATAGTGATATTAAAACAGTATTCTTGAAGACAGATTTAGCACAAAGACAATGAAGGATTTAAGGAAAAGTTATTCTCTTGGATTGTGCAGTGGAAGACTTGATGTATGAGTTTTTTAATTCTCTTTGTGTGGTAGTGAAAAAATTCTGGATTCTCTTTGTATTCCTTGAAAATATGGCATCAAGTAAGCACTGTGATTCCATGACGTGTACATGGTCACAATTCTTTTTTTAATTCCGTTTTTACTGTTTGCTTGCATCACAGCAAAGCAAGGCAAGGCATAGGAATTGGTGTTGATTGAAAAATAGGAAGTGTTAATATAATGCTGTCATCATTTATATTGCAGATTTTCATTTGCATAAATTGGCACATTTTTGTTGGTTCTTTTTTAAAAATCAAAATATTATTTGATGCGTTTGGATATTGATTTTCAAGATTTTAATGCAGGCCTACATGCTTCATGTAAGCTGTCCATCTAGATCAAAGGGTCCCAGTTTCGGTCATGTCAAAGCATTCTTGTCCACATTGCATTGAGAGATTATAAACCTCTCATAGGAGGGCAGCTCATCTAATCTGTAGCCAAAGAATCTAGACTGTTTCTCATGTATTTTAACCCGCAAATTGTTATTTCAGTCATTTGAGGCTGTGACGCCCCCAAATTGGCTCACTTTGACTGAGGCTTTCATGTTTGCGTGACCTTTTCAAAGTGCCATTGGCCCAGTTTTCTGGGTAGCTAACCCGGGCTTTAGAAAATGTTATTGCTCTGAACCATGTGTATGTGGCCTAGATATTCACATTCATGAATGGTATTAAGGATACATGGAGAAAGTACTGGGAACAAGGGAGAGAGAAAGCGAGAGAGAGAGATAGAGGAAGGCAAGACGGAGATAAAATGAGAGATAGGATGAATGAGAGAGAGAGAAAGAGAGACAGAGAGAGTGGGGAGGGGGAAGAGGGAGGGATAAAGAGAAAGAGAGAGAGATTAAAGGAAGGCACGAAAGTGATGAATTGAGAGATAGAGATAGGATGAATGAGAGAGAGAGAAAGAGAGACAGAGAGAGAGGGGAGGGGGGAAGAGACAGAGAGAGAGAGGAGAAAGAGAGCGATTAATGAAATTTCTATCGAGTTATTACCCTGGAACAATTTTGTAAGGAGATGAGTTTGAAGGCCATTGGCATTTACATATGTCCAAACATGCAATTAATGAAGAAAATCTTATTATTATTTAAAATTCCTCCTGCAAGGCATATAAAACTGCTGTTGAGTTTATGAATGGAAGGCTTTGACCTTTGCATATATATCTGTGAATGCGTATTGAAATAATGGCACGTAATTCTGCATAATTTTTCACATGTTTTGTTGGCCTATTTGTTTTCTTCCATGAGTTTGATGATGAACAGCTAACTCGTTTGAGTCACTTTATTTTTTTCAGGTTTATTTTTTATTTCAATTTTTAGAAATCTTTGATGAATTACCCTTCCAAGTTAATTTTAAGCCTTTCATTAGGAAATTGTTTTGACCCGACATGCATTTTACATGTATGAACAGCTATTAAAACGACCCTATCTGGTAACTTTGCATTAAGGGGCTAAGGGCAGAGGGTTGTGTGTGTGTGTGTGTGTGGGGGGGGGGGGGGGGGGAGGAGGTCTCAATCCCATAGACCCATACATTTTTATGATGCAACAATAAAACATTTCCAAATTATCTTGTGGAAGGCCCATGCAGGCTAATGACCCGGACATCATTTAAAAACACGAGGCCCTATACCCGATACTGCGGAAGTATTCCATGCAATTTTAAGAATGAGAATGATTAAATCAATTTTTATATAGCGCAGCTACTACTGCGCTGTGATGAGAACAAAACTCCTAACAGAGCTCATTGAGTGGACATCCTTCTCTTCCTCGGTGCCCATAATCAAACCTGAAAAGTTAGGCTCCCCCAATAATGGTTGGAAGTTACCACGGAGCTGAGCAGATGAAGGAAATGGAATAATGAATTGAAGGGTTGTCGAGAGACGACACCAATTTCCGTCAAACTCTGTTGGGTTGTTCAAGAGCTGTGCACGACATTTCAACCCTTATTGAAAAGGTCAGGGAACATAAAGGCATACAATAAATGACAACATGCAAGCAGCCTCAGTACAATAGGGACTTTCCTCATTGTTGAAGTCTTTAACATTAAACAGAGACGGCTTGTTCATGAACTGCATGAACACTTGATTTGATTTTGATGTCACAGGACTGCTTGACTGCCTCTACACTTATTTCCCAGATTTGCATGGCCGTTTTTATTCATCAGATAAAATTGTGGAATTATAATTCGCCTATTGACTTGAATTGAAATTTTAAGAACACTTCAACAGGATAACATTGTATCAGCAGATTAAACACGGTAGTTATTAGATGCAAAGTATTATGCAATTATTGTTATCTGATGTGCTAACAGTACATGCTTTGAGCCAGCCAATTAACCCCCGCATTGAGTCTGGAGCAAGTAGACTACCATTTCATTGCCATCATCATTCATGTACATGTACATGTGTACATTTATTTTATTACAGTAATAATGACACTATATACATGTAGTCTATGATACTCAGACTCATTCAATACTCTAATTCATTGAGAAGGGGGAAGAATTCTCTTGAAATCACTCTAGACATGTTGTTAGCCAGTGGACAGACGTCTCGTCCTCAACAAGTATCCCAGCATCCCTCACCCGGAGCCTTGATCTCTCTCAGTAGACAATTGTCCTCAATGATTGCCTTTGGCTGGTAGCATCATCATCAGAGGAGGATTTACACTGTACTTGGTGTTCAGACTACCCAAATTCATTGTATAGCGATACTAGAAACGTATAGCTAAATTTGTATAATAAGTCATTTAAATTGTCATAGTCTGAACGTGCTATAAATAACCACCGTATAACAAAACGTTGTTTGGTGAAACATCTGTTTGGGGTTTCTTTCGAACAGAAACTCCATAAAGAATCAGCATCTTGTTCTAGTCTGAACGCTGTAAGGTACGGAAATCGTAAAACAAGGCGTAGCTGAACGTGAGTGCGCACTGAGTTTGGGCAGCTACAATGTCAACTGACCTTGTTAAAACTAGTTTCCTTATCAGATTTTGTTATGTAGTCTGTACGCTCTTTCACAATACGATGATCCTTTATACAACATTTATTTTGTATAAGTTTCCTGTCGTCTGAACTGGCTAGTATATTCCGTTCTGTCGATGCTAATCGTATCTCTAGAGTCTTCGGATGGGTTGACCGTTCCCTCTCTCTCTAGAGCTTTAGTGACTAGAACTGACAAATTAAATGAGGTTTGTTTATTTGTTTATGATGCATATGCACATACACAGAGCTCATAGACATGTACTGTAAACAACGATACATGTTTATTGTTCAAACAATAGTAAAGGCCTATTATTTATTTGAACAAAACATGCAAACAGAGATCACAAATATAATACTTTCATTTGTTTCCTGATAATAATCACATGTATTCAATTACTCTAGAAAATAAATGTTATTTGTTTCAACATAAAAAAATCTGGAATTTTCAGAAATTCCTTCCTCACAATCATTTTGAGAGATCAGAATTTTCTCTAATTTTTGTATAGAGCCAATTTTATAATATAGCAATCCAGTTAGGTTTGAAGATTTTGCTTAGTATATTTATCGTATATGACACCTTGTGGCATGTCACTTAAACAAATTATCAATTTAGTAATTTGTGTTGGCGTACACTAAACTGTACATCAAAGAAGAAAAAGAGGATAATTTTTCCCCCCCGAGATCTCATACATGTAGTGGTGGTTATTTTACCTGACCGCTAAGAAAGCATAAATGCTTATTAGTAAGTAACCAGAGGACCAACGGCTTTATGTCCCCTGTGAGAGACCTGGTAATGAGAATTAATGCCTTACCAAAGGGCACTAGCGCATCGCCTTGGTTTTGAACCCAGGTCGCGGGATTAGGACACCACTAAGCTACCAACTGAGCTATTGCGCCTCCTTGTACACTTTATAGAGGGTGGGAGGATTGTAAAGAAGATATGGTTTTCTATATTTGGAGACAGCCATCTTTAGTCGTGTGAAGAGGTCATGACCTTATATGACACTCTTGGCTCATCTTGTTTGGAGATGCCTTCAAATGTATTCAAACTTTTGTACATGCTGAGTGCAGACACTGTTTACACTCTTAGCCCATTCTCTAGACTACATGTAGTCATGTACCTTTGAAAGCATTCTAATTTTGTACAGGCTCTTTATGGACATTGTTTACACTTACACGTACCTAGGCTATATTCATGTACACAGCCATAGATTTCATTTCAGATGCATTCAAATGCATTCTGACACTGTATAGGCTCAATATGGACACCCGTTACTTTTATACACTGGAGTGTATACTGTGCATAGGCCCTCTTCATATTTGATTCCTTTCATCTGGGTTGTCTTTTTGGTTGCACATCAGTTTGACAAACCCAGTGCCTGCTCTGTTCACACAAAATATAACCTCGGAATCACACACAGCTAGTAGGCCTACATGAATTTTACATCATGGCAAAGACCTTATACACATTGAACGGATTGATTTGTTGTCTGCAGTGTACTCTGCACTGTTCACACAACAAATTTTAATCTGACCTGCCAGTTTGGGCAATACCACAATGCCCTCTCCCTAGCTCAGGACCAGCCCTAGTACCTGTATTGCTCTGAAGGAGCATCAATAAAACCATTGTTTGATATACATGTGAACAGGGGCTATGTTTGAAAGGAAATGTGCTCAAGTATGTAGAATACATGGATGTGGCACTGTGTGTTCACAGTGGGAACTATTTTTAGAGTGATGACCTTTGCTGCACCATGCAATGTCAGGGTGTATTGAATGTAAGAACCCATGGGTAGCAAGTCCTCTCCTGGTGCTCGATATTGCCTTCATCTAGAGTACATGCCATGAATACCCAGGATAAAAGTTTGCCTGCCAAACTACACTTCTAACACATGGCTGCCAACCAATCCTGCTTTGGAGGAATTATTCCTATTTGATGGTCTTCAAGCTAATTTTCTAAACCCTAGATTCCTCTCTTTGTTCTGAAATATTTTGTGTGAAAAGTATATAAAATACATGTACACTGTACATGTAGATTGTATTCCTAATTTTGACTTGAGTGATTCCAATTTTTGCTGTGAAAGGTCGTCAGGTACATGTATGCAGTATCATCATACCCCTTGTGTAGGTCTCTTTACAGCTTCTCTCCTTTCTTGCTGTGAAGAGATCATTCTGAGGAGTACTCTTGGCCTGTGTCACGAGAGACAGATGAAGATGAAATGCTTTGTATAATAGTATGCCTTTTAATATCTTGATTGAAAGTTGAATGAAAAACCATCTACGCAAGTTTTTCAAATTGCAATGAAATGTGTAGTACAATAGGCCTTTGCAATGTCATGGTTTGAACTCACGCCCACATACATGTATACACAAACATAAGAAAAAGTCAGGGGGGGGGCAGGATCTTGCAGGAACTTTGTAAGATACATGTACATACAATGTTGATGTCACCTCTTGACAGAAATGACTTGAGCCTTCAACCTAGACAGTTCTCTAGGAGACTTCATGGACGACAAGATGATTATCATGATGTATTGTCATTGAGGGATTTCCTTGTCAGTCTATCTTTCCATCACTCCTCACTCCAGATATCTGTCTGGACATGGTGGTGGCGGCGATGTCATCGCTGCCTGGACATTGTGGTGGTGACTATGAGGCGCTGTTTGTAAACTTATTATTTAGACAAATTATATGTTATATAATCATTATTTAACAAATAATAACCATTATTTACATATAATGCAAGAAAATGTACATTTTTATTTGTATATAATTCTTAACATATTTTTATTATTTATAAATAATTACAATTCATACTTCATTATTTATAAATAATTACAATTCACACTTTCATTATTTATATATAATGAAAAGCGTATTTCCATTATATATATATAATTGCCATTATTTATAAATAATTACAATTCACACTTTCATTATTTATATATAATGAAAAGCGTATTTCCATTATATAATATATAATGAAAAGCACATTTCCATTATATAATATATAATGAAAAGCCATTTCCATTATATAATATATAATGAAAAGCGTATTTCCATTATATAATATATAATGAAAATCACATTTCCATTATATAATATATAATGAAAAGCGTATTTCCATTATATAATATATAATGAAAAGCACATTTCCATTATATAATATATAATGAAAAGCGTATTTCCATTATATAATATATAATGAAAAGTACATTCCATTATATAATATATAATGAAAAGCACATTTCAATTATATAATATATAATGAAAGGCGTATTTCCATTATATAATATATAATGAAAAGCACGTTTCCATTATATAATATATAATGAACAGCGCATTTCCATTATATAATATATAATGAAAAGCGCATTTCCATTATATATTAAATAATGATTGTGTATGCAAATTTAAATGGTTGGTAACGCCCATAATATGAATATTCATGAGCTTGACTGCTATTATTTACCTCTATTCCAGGCACCTTTCCATTTTGTGTTCTTTGTGCATTCTTATCAGAAATCCTACGTGCGGTAAATAAGTCTCTGTATCACTATTCTCCTTCTTATTTGTATGCAGATTTGGGTATAATGATTGATAACTGTAATCATCATCATTATTTTAATAAGAAATTTTTCTATCTGTGATGGAAGTTATTATGTACGATTGCCTGATCTGAAGACAAGACTTTCGCTGCATGCATATTTAATGTATGACGTCACCCACACAGAGTGAGGGCTCGAGATTTTCTTTAAAAGTTTGATGGTGAGTACAGCTGTAATTACGTTCAAATCTCGTAAATTGAATCATATTTATAAGCATATCTGCTGTAGGTATGAATCTGCTGATTTGTCTGTACATTATGAAGTGGTTTTAAAATGGTTATATCTGATGAATTTAGGAGTAATGTACACTCGTACTTTTGATTCTTTATTTATCGTCGTGAGAAATATTTCAGCTCGACTGCCATCGTCACTCCTTGATCCTTGGCCCAAACTTTCGGGCGAGACCCTCTCTGAAAATTAGATACGAGTATAGGGTCTATAGGCAGATCACTTCACTAGCGGTAGCTGCATCGATGATCCAAGCTTTTTGTTACTTTTAGGTCCAACTGTTGAATAAATACTTTCATAGTTGGGTCAGAAGAAAGTTAATAGCTAACACTAAAAAGCATGGTCACAGTTGACATGAGTTGTGAACAAGCGCCAAAATTTGGACCAGATACCGAGATAGTTAGACGAGTACGAGAGTAGAAAATTTGAGGCCTAGGCCTACAGACCAGTAAATAATTGGACTACATGCATGTGAACAGGCGCGGATCCAGGATTTCTTAGGGGGGGGGGCCCAAATTTGAAATTATGCAAGCCAAATATTTGTACGTAATAGTGACACCAGTGGAGTGGCGAAATGAGCAAAAACGGGGGGGGGGGGGGGGGGAGACAAAAAAATCTGCACCACCCCACTCTTACATGCAGGCCCAGCTAAACCTTTCTCTAAGTAGGTGGGGGGGGGGGGGGGGGGAGGTATTTACGATCAGGTAGAGCGTTGTGAAATTGGCGTGGTGTCTAAGGGCGAAGAACCTGCTGGGGTCAAGGGGTGGAACCCCCAGAAGCTCAGGGGTATAGGCATTTAATTACGGTCAGATGAGCATATTTTGAAACCTTATTTGTAACACCGGCAGGACACAAATTAATTGGTGTGGGGTCCAGGGGCAGAGCCCCCAGAAGCTCAGGGGTTTTATACATTACATTACCTCAGATGAGCATATTTTTATACCTTGCACTGGCAGGTCACAAATTGATGTGGGGTTTTTAGGTGATAGATAATGGTCAGATGAGCATCCAGGGGCCTGCCTTATGGCCATTGGTTGGGTTCAGGGGACAGAGCCCCGGAAGCTCAGGGGTTTATGGTCAGATGAACATATTATGATACCTTATTTGTGACACTGGCAGGACACTAATTGGCGTCACTATTCTTTCTTTCTTTATGAATTTGCCATTGTCCCACAAATGCATTAAAAAGTATAATTTATTAAACATTGAGGAAAAATCTCAGAAAATTATGTCATTTCAGCAACATTTGTAAATCACCGGTAATCACTGGTATCGAATTAGAAATAAACCACGTTTGAATTATATTTGGGAGGGCATCTGTCTGCCCCCCCCCCCCCACAGCCCCCTTCCCCGATCTACACCTTGTTGGCGGGAAATATTGTAACTGATCTCCCCTACCTTTCTTCTTTCTCTTTTTTTCTTTCCCTTTCTCTCCTATTTTCCTTTCCTTTCCCTTCCTACTCTCTGTTTTAGGTTTGCTAGGGGGAGGCAAGGGCCTTTTGGCCCCCTCCCCGATCCACACATTGTTGGCGGGATTAATCGCAACTGTTATCCCCTTTTTATCACCCTTTTCTTTTCTTCTTCCTCTTTTTTGTTCCCTTTTAGCTCTCCTCTATCCCTTTCCCTTCCTTCTCCTTTTTTTTTTTTTGGGGGGGGGGGGGGGAGAGAGGAGGAGGCAAGGGCCTTTGCCCCCCCCCCCCCTAACTACAACTTGTTGGCGGGAAAATTACAACTGATATACCCCTTCTTTTCTTCTTCCTCTTTTTTCCTTCCCTTTATCCCCTCTTTACTTTTTTTCTTTCCCTTTCCTTCCTTCTCTTTTATTTTTTGATGGGGGGAGGGGAGAGGTTACAGCTGGGAGGCAAATGCCCTTTCGGCCCCCGATCTTCTTTTCCCCCTTTTCTTTTCTTCTTCCTCTTCTTTCTTTCCCTTTCTCTCCTTTTTCCCTTCTTTTCCTTCTCTCTCTCTCTCTTTTTTTTTTTTTTTTTTTTTTTTTTTGCGGGTGGGGGGGGGGGGGGGGGGGCAAGGCCAGCTTGGCCCCCCCCCCTGGATCCGTGCGTGCCTGTGAATGTGATACTCGTAGTCGTACAGAGTCTCGTAGCTGTCTAACAAATTAAAACACGATCCCCCCCCCCCCCCCAATTCGACTACACTGTATACAGGGGTACATATAGTGGTGCCTGTGTGTTTCTTAAACTCTTTGTTGGCTTAGCCTTATTTGCCTCTACTCTAGGCTCTATCTTTGAATTTTTGTTTGCTGTAAACACGATAAAGTTTTCTCTGTCACATATAGATCTAGGTCCATATCTATTTTGTGTTTTTTCTATTTGATAGAATGAACAGTTACGAGACATGGATCTAGATCATCTAGAGACTGTAGATCAACTAGATCTGGATCAAGAAATTGAATATAAATTTCAATGTTAGATAATGAAGGAGGGCTCTTTGGTAACGAGAACATCCAAATTGAACTAGAACAGTTAATTCTGCAAATGCTCATCAATATTTAAATGATCATGCTCATTTCCTTTTATTCTAAGAATTAAATCCTCCCCCTCTCTTTTACAGGAAAATGTACAGAGACTTGTCGCAGTTAATGCAGTACCAAATGCTTGCTTTCTTGGAGTATGTGCTTGAAACAAGAATGTCCTGGAGAAAACAGACCACCACAAGAGAAGGTAAACATATTTACTTTGATCTAACTTGATCTGTTTAGTTTTTTCAAGTAAAACAAAATTTTGAAATAGGTGAGGTCAAGGTCAAGCTGAAGGGGATGCAAAATTGCAAAGGGCTGGTTTGAGAAGTATGTATTCATGGGATGGCTATGTATGAATCCACATGTCTACTAACACGTTGCTGAAGTGTTTCTCTTTTTAGAATTTACATTTAAAGCTCATGTGCAGGGGGGAAAGGGGGGGGGGGTCCAATACATGAAAAGGAACGACAAAATCACAAGCAAAAAAATAAAATAATAATTGACCTTCAAATTTTGCTGAAAAAGTAAACGTTGAAGACAACTAAAATATTAAATAGTGCTATTTATTTCAAATTTGGTTAATATTTATTGAATTGTTATAATTCTGTTCCAGGGATTGAGAAGGAGGGCTTCCTGTTGAGAGATCATGGGGTGCCTTGAGGTTCCAGTCTTGATGTTCTGCCCCTTACCTCAAAGCGATGGCCTTTTGTGCCCGACATATTAGGAGCAAAGCACAATGGACTGGTAATTCATAATGAATATTACAATGTTTTTTTTTAAATCTGGTAAAGAAACAGATAAATTCATAGCAAGTGAGCCTGTCATGGCATTTCGAGTGACCCAACATTTGCTCCTGCAACGACTGCTCAAGGCTTTATTTGTCAAATGTGTAGGGATAGGCCGAGGGTTGCAATTGGAATTGAAGTTAGGTGTAAGGTTAGGGTTAGGTCTAGTGTTGGATCCAGGGATGAAGTTAAGTATTTGGATAATAGTGTAGGAAATTGATGTTGAGCAAATGTCTTGAGGAACAAGTGTCGTACAATCAGATTTTCCAGGTGCTGGTGGAGCTGTATGTATTGATACTCATCATTGGCAGTTTAAAAATCTTCCTTTGTATTAGTAAACTAAAAATACGCTGACCCCCAGTTTGTGAAACGTGTACCTGATTTTTACGACATGCTCTATTGTTTAGTGGTTATGTTGTAACACAAAAGGAATTCTTAATCTTAATCCTGGATCCATAGCTAAACGTAATATTAACCCTAAAGCTAATCTAAAACCCTATCACAACTTGAGCAATAACCATATATCTTGATGAAATAAAGCTTGTGTTAAGCATTGGCAGACCCAAAGTCAGGTTATCCTAAATTCCTTTCTACATGTACATACTGCTATTGTACAAAGTTGATATTTAAGTACATCCCATTGCAAGTTCTACAATTTCTGTAAAAGCCTTACCCTGCTGCAAGATGATAGTGTGTGAAGTAAGTTGGCTCATAGTAGAGCATGAATTATTACCTGTAATTCTCAACCAATACACCCTTGCCACCTGCAATCCATCTCACTTTCACAATATATTCTTTAAACAACATTAACTGAAGTTCAAAATTTTGATTAGTGATTAAGAAAGGCTACAAAGAATTGTATTTTTTTTCACACTCGTATAATAGAGGGGGAGGGGGGGGGGGGGGGCAGCCTAGCAGTACAAGATCTAATTATCTTATATGACTATATCCTGTTGTAGATATCCCAGAACCTGCAAGTGTGATAAAGAAAAATATGTTTGTGTACTAAAAGTGAAACAAAAACAAATCACTGGAAACTTTTGGTTGTTAATAACTCAAAAGTTACACTCAAATCAAAATGGGGTTTTCACAACTTAAAGTTTAAGGATGTAAATTCTATGCCATTTCTATGAATGCTAATTGCTATTCTTAAAGCCCCACTGTCCTACTTGTAGCTACATGTACTTGCTCTCTCTATATAGAAAACTTCCCCAATCGGTGCCTGTTGGTCCCCATGATCCTCTCTTTCTTATGTTAGTTGAGAGCTGAGTTGATGAGATAGCCACCTGTCAGTGACCTGGCTGGGTGGTCTAATCCCTTCTGGCCCAGTAGTATTGACAGTCTTTAAAACA